>JBBBDQ010001831.1:2492500-2752500 GCA_037127315.1 Ascarosepion bandense
TTTATTAAGGTGACCTTGATGTTATCAGTTTGGAGGAGGTGATCATCATGTGCAACACCTTTGGAAAGAGCCTGAAAACCATACTACAGGTCAACCCAAGCCTTGTTAGTGAAGTTGTGTAGACAGAACTATGTAGGCACTATCAATGGTTGTGTGAGCACAAAGTCGCAAGTCATCATAACCAAGGGTTGTTCCAACTATTGATCACACCAGATAATGCACTCTCAACCCCAGAAACTGTAACTAAGGTCTGCTCAGTATAGTTACAATATAAACCACACGTAGACTGTCAGGGTTGAACAAACAAATCTACTCTAAACATTAGTCAGTTGCCCTAGTAAACACACCTCATTGGATAACAGCAGCCATTATTGTTATCAACAAACATTTATGTCTTGAAGAGAAGATTTAAGAGATTTGTTTTTTGTGTCATCAACAAGTAAGGTGATAAAAGTACATGGAGTGAAGAAAATGAGAAAATTATTGACGAGACAAGACAATTTAAAAAAAAAAAAAAAAAAAGGAAAAGAAAAGAAAAAAAGTAGAATTCAAGGAGACAAAAGATGACAACAGTACTCTCCTTAAAGCAAAAAGCTGAAAGAGAGTTCCATCAGCAAGAAGTGCAAGAGAAGAGACTTAGCATAGAAATTTGCAATTTCAACAGGAAAACGATGAGACCTAATTGCTAATCTAGTAATTTAATTTAACTGCCATATGTGATATATGCTTTGGCGATCATGCCTTCAAAGAGACATGACTGACTGGGCAAAAGATTTTCCTGTTGTAGGTTGCCATTACATTGTGGTAGACTGGTTGCCAACCAAGGCTATAGAACCTAATCTGTCCTGCTATTAAACCTATATCTGGAGGGAAGAGACTAATTAGTACCTTTCCCAAAGGAAAAGACTAATTAGTACCTTTCCCAAGGGTAAGTGAATGCAATGCATTCAACTGGAATTCAAACTCAGTTCCCCGATTTCTCATTCTCTGCATCACAATGCACATCTAGTACTACACTTAAATTTGTAAAGTTTGCAGTATTGTAGAAGTAGGAAAGTGAATAAGCTGGAATACTAGGTCAAGGATAATAACATTGCAGATTCTTTGGATTTTGTCAAACATAACAGAATCTAAAGACTAAATGTGGCAGCAATATTTTATGTGCAAATGATCCTTACAGGATAATTGTTGACTTAAAACTGATCCTTTTAACAAACATATGGAACTGAGATGTATGGCGATTGTAATGATTACTCTCAGAAATAGGCAAGCAGAATTCAGAATCCATATCATTAAACAAATGTAGAAAAAATATTCATTTAACTCGTACACAAAAAATCTTTGTCTTAAGCACTTTCCACAAGATCTTCAACAAAAACACAGCAAACACCCCCTAAAAATAGCTACAGTAGCACAAAAAACATGACAAATAAAAATTCAATAGAAAAAATAAAAAACTGCACAAACTGTAAATGTGGAACTGCAGAGGAAAGAATAATTGCTTGCAGAACAATGTAATATACCAAGCCTGTGTAAAACCAGCAGATACTAAAGAAAAAATATAAGAGTAACTGAAGGACCCTAGAAACAAAGAAACTATACACACAAAATGTTTACAAATAGTAAATACATAAACAGTACAATGCTTTCTAAATATAAGAAATTAAAGACAAAAACCAAATCACACAAAAAAATATTAAAAATAAAGAGAACAGCATCAGTCTACAACAATAAATTCAAACACTAAGCTGTCTGTAGTAGAAAATAGCTACAATCAACTTTTCAGACTAATACAAATTACTAAAAAAACTCATGTCAAAATGCAGATATGAAATTTTTACTACATTTTTAAAAATTCCAAATCAGTAAATTGATAACAAATAATTGAACTACAGATACACACTAACAATCAACAATAAATCACCAAGCAAGCAATAATTTAAACAACACTATAAAATAGAAATGAATTTAGATCCGCAATTATTTCTGCTCAATAACTTCTAGAATAATTGAAATAACTGTTACCACCCACCTAATAACTGTTAGAATATAATAGACCTATCTGCAATACACCACTGAGCAGCATATATAAATAGTTGAGCCAAAACAATGCACATGGCCTGAAGATTGCATTTTAACATGAAACAGACTTATCACTAGGTGTTGACTTCAATGTCCACCTTTGTATTTACATATGCTCTATCCCTGATATTGACCACTTTAACTCATCATCATAGCGTATAACTTAAAACTACATATAAAATCTGAATTTTTTTTTTTTTGCAATTTTAAGGCATTATATTAAAGTGGATTCAAAACCACAGAATTCAGAAATTAGAAGGGAATGAAACTAGATTTGGCTACAACTGGTTTAAGAATTTTAAGGATGGTAACAAGTCTCTTGAAATGAAGTCCATAAGTGAACAACAATCAAAATTTAAAATGCAGTGCAGAGGAAAACTTAACCAGAAAAAAATCTTTTAGAATAATCAGAATCATTGAAAAATTCCATGTGTAGAGTGTTATATAAACCTGAAAACTATGTAAAAGATCCCAAGAGGTTTGGAATTCTTTGTCCCTACAAAAAGAAAATATTACTTTATAATAATTTCTTTTCTTGGCATTACAATATGATTACATGTATTGTGCAATATATGAAAACTGCTTAAAGTTTATTTGTGGAATATATTTAAATCATGTTAACAGAGTATGAATGTTTCAAAAGGAGAACTTATGTAGCCATTTAAAGTGATTGTGTATACATATTCCACAACTATAACATATTTTAATGTATTCCCCATGTGTATGCAAGTGTAGTTGAGGTGGAGGGGAGCTTTCTCCATTGTTAGGGTGTGGAAAGCTAGGATCAGAATACAGCTATGGATAAGGGAACCTCCCATGTGAAAAGAGGTCATTATTTGAATCAGTAACACAATCACAAGAATGCCTTTCATAATAACACTGACAAAAACCTGCAAATGAGTTCACAGACATTGATTCTGTTTTACATAAAAACTAAGATTAAATTACTTATGTTTTGATGAAAATTCTCTAAATAATCTTACAAAATTTAACATCATGAGTAAGTTTCATTAGCATATTTTATATTATAAAATAATATTTGCTACATTTGTATACACATTTCATACACTAAAATGTATGAACTATTATGGGAAAGAGGTCATACTTTATACAGGCTACATCAGAAATATCTTGCATATTTTAAAGGTTGACAAAAAGACCAAAGTAACTGCTACTAAAAAATTATTTCACTGTTTAAACAAAAGACTACAGTTTTTATTTGGTTTTAAAAATGAGAGTCGAAATGGTGGTATCTATTTGGCATACACCATTATAGATGATTTTTGAAGTTTTCCATCATCTGGAAGCTTTCTTTCACTTAGAGATCTTCCAGGTGGTTTTCATTTAAGTGCTGAACCTATGGCCCTGAAATTTTCAATCCACTGCAGTATGGATTTTCTATCATTCTGATGTAACATCATAGCTAAATCTACTGCTAAGAAGGTTGGATCCATAGCTAAATCTACTGCTAAGAAGGTTGGGTCACTATGTCGATCCAGGATGTTTTTTCCGCCTGAATCCATCCTGCATATATACAAGTCAACCATCTGTCCGTCCGTGCATGGAGTACTGCCATTTATGGTCAGGCACCCCTGCCGTTCTCCTCAGTGTTCTCGACAGGCTCCAAAGGAGAGTCTGTAATGTGATAGGTACTGATCTGGCGACTCGACTGCAGCCACTTCCCCACTGTTGAAATGTGGCCTCCCTTTGTCTGTTTTATAAATACTTTCATTGCTTCTGCTCAGACGAACTTGTCACTGGTGCCTCCTCAACAGGTGTTTACTTGTGCAACCAGACTGGCAACTGGGTCCCACCCATTCAGTCAGGTTAGCCAAATGCAGACGACAATTCTACTCCTGTAGCTTCTTCTATCGCACTTCCCACCTGTGGAACTCACTCCCATATTCTTGCTTTCCTGACAGCTACAACTGCCAGAAATTTAAATGCAATGTCAATACTCATCTATTAACCACTGGACTCTAGCTCTCTCCCCACCCCCGTATATCCTTCCCTTTCTCTCCACCTATGTATCTGTCATTGTACCTGCATTCTCAGCTTTCTATTGCTCCTTTCTAACTAGTTTGTACTCCTCACTCTTTTGTAATTAATCTTTTTACAGTTATGTAGCCCCCCACTCATCAGTGGCATTCCTGCCTTGCTCGGGGTGAAATGATTAAAAAAAAAAAAAAAAAAAAAAAAAAAAATGAAATAAACACAAATAGCTCTGTGTTGCAATTACAGATTCACCAGTCTTTCAAAACATCTGAATAGCAAACACACGGTATGCACCTGTCTAAGTCATGATGGTTTTAAAAAAAAAAAAAAAAAGAGGTAACACATTAGCTAAATGAAAACACCACTGTCACTTGCCCAAGTTTACTAGCACCATATAGGTGACTGTTTAAAATGAAGGAGGTATTTCTGCCACATTCTGTATTATTATTATTATTATTATTATTATTATTATTATTATAATACCACTTCTCTCCTATAACAATTGAAAACATCTTATAAACTAAATGTACTGAATTGTTACAATAGTAGTGGATAGAATATTTTCGAAAAGAAAAGTAACTGTTCTCAGTACTATGAGGTAGGGAAACAAATGATTCTAGAAAAGACTTACTGGATTTTTTCATGATAAAGTTTTACCTATGTATAAAATTATTAAAAAAAGATATTTTAAAAATAGTTTTTTGAGGAAAAGTACAGTTGTATTTGAAAGATTGAACAACATTCATTTTGGTACTTTAAAAACTGAATATTGTCTTTAGCATTAAAATAATTCAAAATATCTGCAGTACAGAAAAAAAGTTGACTTATTTAGTTTGATTCAAAATCTACAAAATCCACATTGCTTTCACTATTGCTGGGAAAGGAATCAAACATTTCATCAGTGGATTCAATATTTGGACCAAAGCAATTCTCATTCTCCATTGATTTTATAATTACTTGGAAATGAATTGAACATTTCATCATTAGATCCAATATTAGGATCAAAGACATCATCCTCGGTCCCAGCCATTGTGTTACTGATACTACACTATAATTTTTTCACCCACGCACATACCTGAATAAGCATTATTCTTTTGATTTGTTCTTTTTTTGGTTCTCCTAACTAGGATATTTGCATAAAAAACCCAACAACACCATAACTATAACTAGTCAAGTCTAAACCATTATTACATGGAATCCACTTTTTTTTTAAATAATCATGTCACCCCAAGCAAGGCCTTTTACTGCCACTGTTTTGCAGGGGGTTACATAGGAGGAAAGTTATGAGAAAGAGTGACAGGTTACAGGGGGTGTCAGGAAATGGGTAAGAGAAAGATGAGAATACTGAGAGTGGTGTGGACAAAGAAAGGAGCATGAGAGAGAGGATGCAAGTTAGTGACTATTGACTTTACATTTGAATTTGGAGATGACTATTGACTTTAAATTTGAATTCTTGAAGATTGTAGCTAATGGGAAAGCAAGTAAGGTGGAAAGTGCGAGAAAAGAAGCTGCTAGAGTAGAATTTGCGTTTACCATTTATTGGTTTCACAGTAAAAGGTTGGGACCTAGTTGCTAATTTTGTGGCTCGAGTAAATTCATGTATGGGGGGTACCAGTGAGCTAAGTTCATCGAAGCAGAAGCCATGAAAGTATTTGTGGGAGACACACAGGGAAGCCACGGTACGCTGATGAGAAAATGACTGTATTTGAGCTGCCAAGTCAGGATCGATCACATTACAGATTCTCCGTTGGATTTTGTCAAAAACCCCTGGGAAGATAGGAGCAGCACCTGACCAGATATGGCAGCAGTATTCAATGCACAGGTGGATGGTAGATTTGTATATGTGCAGAAATGTTTCAGACGGGAAAAACTTCCAGGCCCTGCATAGAGAACCAACTTTCTTAGCAGTGGTTTTAGCTATGGATTCTATATAGTCATTCCACCTGAGGTCTTGTGAGAGTTAACCTGAGGAGGCGCAGTGTTTTACTTTTAGGGAGACTAGCCTGGTCCATGCTAATGGGGGGGGGGGGTAGAAGCGATTGTCTGTGATGGTTACTAGATAGCAGCTTTGTTTTGGAAGCATTAAAAGTCATGAGCCATTTCTTACCCCAGTTCACCACGGATTGGAAGTCCTTTTGATGCTCGGCAGTGCAGTTTGCTTTGTCAGCCTTTGCAGATTTTTGATCAAGGTGAGAGTAAACCGTAGTTATCAGCATATGTGCCAACTTAGAATCTTATTACATTGGGGAGATAGTTAATGTAGATAAGGAAAAGCGTAGGACCTAGAATAGAGAGAGCATTGAGGGACACCTGCGTTCGTGAGATAATACTGTGAGGCATGTCCATTCAATACTACTTTCATTGTGCAATTTGAAAGGAATGACTGGATTAGATCAAACAATTTTCCAGTTATACCATAGCCCCACAGCTTGCAAAGAAGACCAGCATGCCAGACTGTCAAATACTTTGGAGATGTCTAGGGTAACAGTTTGAGTTTCACTGTTCTTGTCGAGAGCCTGGTGTATATACTCAGTGATGATCGTGAGCATATCAGCAAGAGACCTGGTGAAACAGAAACCATACTGTTTGTCACAGAGTCTGTGAGCTGTGAGATCTTGTATTTCCTCAGCACTGATGATGGCTTCGAACACTTTGCCAAATATTGGTAGGAGGCTGATAGGGCGATAATTAGAGGGGTCAGAGGGTTCACCAGTATTTTTACATATTGTAACCACAGAGGAGGACTTCCAGCAGGTAGAAAAGCAAGAAGCAGAGAGGCAGTAGTTATAGAGTTTGGAGAGAACAGAGGAGAGTTCAGGGGATGACATTTGTAGAAACAGATCATCCTTACCTCTTAATTCTCAAACTATTCATACAGTTTATTTTCATGGCCTTGTGATTTTGCTTCCCAAACCCACCCTTGAAAATTACAGTTAGCATTTTATTTATATCTTTGGTTTTATAGGACACAAGCAAATTTGGACATCAACCTTTGGGAGTTTAAAAGAAAAATGGCGGAGAGGAAAAAATGGTTTATATAACAAAAAATAATACAGTGTAAAAAAAAAAAAATTTCTCCATTGCACAGTCTCGGTCAGGGTATTTTTTCCCCATAGTTTAATCAGCTAGTGTTATGTAATTTTCTTCATGGTATGTGTTATTGTTTGTAATCACCTTTGTCAGACAATGAAATGACAAACTTCTTGTTTACTACTTTATTTAGAGCAGATGATTTTGATAGACCAGTATTTTTTTTATTTATTTTCTATGGCTGATGCCAACCTCCAGGAGAGCATCTCATTGCGCTTTCTCAGGCTAACGTTTTTTCACTGACAGAAAGCAGAAAATTTATAGTGAATCAATTGCTAGGTCTGCTGCTAAGAAAGCTGGTGACACAATTTTTCTTGCCAGAATGTATATTACATAATTTTAAGTCTATTTTCTCATGCATTGAATATTGCTGTTACCTTTCTTCTGGTGCTTCTGCAATGTATTTAGAGATATCAGTGGAAAAAAAAAAGCAATGATAATTATTTGTCTTGATCTGGCATCTTTATTTCAGTCACTTTCCCACCACCATAACATCACTTTCCTGTGCTTCTTCTATAAATATTTTCATGATAGAAAATGCCACAACAGAGATACAGAAGCACATTTGATTAGTGTAAGATGCCCTAAAAGTATTAAAAAACTGGAAAATTCCATTACGAAAAAATAGAAGAGTGCTGAACTAACATAATATCAATTCTCCTCTATTAAGAGAAAATGACACTCGAAGGAATGGAAAGAGCTGAAATTTCTGGGACACATTGAGGAAAACAATTTTGGAGAATTTAATGCACACAGGACATATTTAATGCAAGAGGGAGAGAAGGAAACAGCAGGCAATCTACTTGAATGGATTGCAGAACATGGACTGGACAGGGATTGTAAGCAGACCAACATTAAAGCTATGACAGATATATGATAGATCATGTCTAGAAGAGACACGGCACATAAAAGCTTGTGTCAAATGAATAAAATAAGCAATCTCTTAAGATGGGTGAACAAATGGTAGCCAGAAAAAGCTCCCTTGCACAAAATGGTCTACCTTTCAAAGAACTGGTCATAAAATAGGTGCAAAGCATTTTAGATGTTAATTTATTTAGGATGAAATTTCTGGAATTGAAAAACAGACAATGTATTGACACATTGAAGAGATGGTTCACTTTATATATATATATATATATACACACACACACACACACACACATATACATACATACACACTAATTGAACATACTAATGTCATGTATTCATTAAAAGTATTGTCTGTTGACAAGAGATTGATAGCTGGTTTACATTATAATGTTGCTTATTTTGATCTGAAATACAGACAAAGCAGCCAACATGACAGAAAAAAGGAGACAGCAGCAGGAGAGAGAGAAAGAGAGAAAAGAAAAAGATGTGAACCCACCCACTGTCTGTGTCCATCAATGTTTTTATAACAATTGTTTTGTTTAGTCTACTTTTCTATTGAGACTTGTTTTATTTTTGCTACCTTAGAATCTGAAGAGATTGCAATGATTTTTCTTTCCTCTAAATGTTATGTAGAGAGACCTAAGTACAAGTGCTTAAAATGTTCAGAAAACATGGAAACAATATTTCATTGGTGCAATTGGACACACAATATACATGCACACACACACACACATATATATATATATATATATATATATATATGCAACTTTAAAATTTAGATATATTTATGCGTACTCTAAATAAAAAAAAATCTATTTCTGTCTGAGGGAATGGTAAATATACAAAACAATTTGGAAATTTGCTATTCTACATGTGTAACTCATGGATTGGCATCATCAGAAAAAGACAAAAATGTTTATATATATATATATATATATATATATATATATATATATATATATATAAATAAACTGGTGATATCTACTAAAATTTGTCTTATGTCAATATTATTTTACTTATTTGTACAGATAGCACTAAATTGTCAGAATTTAGTACAATTTCCTCACAAATTATATTATGGAATTTAATAGATATCCATGAAACTGACATTGATATACTTGAATTTTTATTTGTTTAACATTATTATTTTTTAATGGATATCGTATTTGAGTAGAGAGTTTGTGTGTATATATATATATATATATATCCGTAACATGTTTATACATATATATAAACATTAACAAATTTTAATGAAACTTGATTATAAGCAACCGACAATTTGAAATTAATTATAATGTACTATATATATAGTACATTATAATTTCTACTAAGGCCTTAATCGTTTGAGAAAGCGTTTGGAAAATATCTATCTTCCAGCAAAATCCCACACCAGAGAGATGCCATCTTCAGAAGATTTCATGGAAGACAAAGTTCAATTTCACCTTTCTATAGGCATTCTGATTTTCATTGAACAATTAATATCTGCTCAGATTGTATCCGAATGTAAACAACCTCAACTGAAGAATTTACAGAATTTAACGAAAATCCACAATACTGGCATTAGCCAATATATTTGAATACCTATATAAAGGTGAAATTGTCTTCCATAAAATCTTCTGTGGGTTAATTGGTAAAGACATGTCTGATATAAAGACAGTAACTCTGCGGTGTGAGAGTTGACAGGTTTGGTTACTGCCAGAAGATAGATATTTTTCAGATGATTTCTCAAACTATTAAGGCCAGTGGAAATTATAATACACTGTTTATATATAATATATATATATATATATATATATATATAGAGAGAGAGAGATAATAAACAGACTTTCTACTCAAATACGAGTATCCATTAAAAAAATAATGTTAAATAAAAATTCATATATATCTTTCGTGAAATGTGACAGACATTTCAAGGGGTTGAAAATGATTAAGAAAGTGACCATTGATAACCAGGGCTTGTGCAGCAGTTTTTGGCCAACTACAACATTCCCTCGGTTTGACAACCACCATATTACCTAGGTCTTGCTCTTTGCATCTTTTTCCTCTTCAAAAAACAAATCCCACTTGAAAGGAACATGATTTCAAGACATTGAGAAAATCCAATAGAATGTGACAAGGCAGCTGCTCGCTATCCCAAAAAAGAATTCTAGGAATGCTTCCAACAATAGAAACCATGCTGAATAAAGTATGTGGCTTCAGAAGGGATAACATCAAAGGAGATTAAATGATGATTTTGTTTTTTTTTTATAGCACCAATCATGATTCATTTTGATCAGACCTCATATTCTTACTACTTGTGAATACACAAATGATATTTGTAAGCAAGCTGTAAACTTCTAGAAACAGTTATGTGCTTCTGCCAACACTGAAATTGTAAATTGTGTAGAATTTTTTTTTCCAATCTGTAATTTAGTAAAGTACTTAATCTAGATTTTCTGTAAAAATCATGCCATTATATGTAGCAGGTATTGAGGGGGAAAAAAATCACAATTACATGAGAAAATGGATAAATTATTTACACTATATTCAAACTAATCTCATTTTTGCTGTTATCACATTTCAACCATGACCCTCCAACCTTCATCAGGTGTATATTGATCTGGGTAACCTACAGGGAATTCTGAACTGAACTCTTTAATTTATGGGGGCAAACTGTTCTTGTTATACTGCCCATGTTCAGAAATATCATTTTTTTTTCTTTTAAATACTACACAGTTATTGGTTGCTCATTTACACCAAGTCCAAGTCTATAATATAAATAGTATGAACAATAAGTCCTTATCCCAGAAATTCAGACAGAAATGAATATATTATTGAAATTTGTGAGTACATGTATGCGCAAACATACACACAAAAATGTCGATTCAGCTTCTTGGCTTATCAACCCTTTACAGGTTTTAAATAAAACCAGGAAAATGTCAGATTGTAAGAATTATTAATTTTTTTTTTTTGAGATAATTAATTGTATCACTAAACCATTAACCCATAATTAGGAGAGAAGAAGCAAATTCATACCTGTCCCAAGGGGAATCTGCACAAAAGTCTTTTCTACAAATATTTTCATATAAACTGCTCTGATCACTGTTTGGGCCCACTGTTTTAACGTAGAAATAGCTGAATGTAACTGACACTGATACCCTAACAGTTTGTTTTGTCACACTCCCTGCCGTGGAACTTCCTTTCATTTACTTGTTTCTCTGATAGCTACAAGTATTTAAATACAATGTCAACTGCCATCTTCTAGCTTCTTGAATCATATTCATCTTTTATTCTTTCCTCAATATCCCCTGTACCCAGTCTTTTCTAGTGGTGGTCCTACCGTGCTTGGAAAAAAAAATAAAAAAATAAAAAAATAAAAACAAAACACTAAGAATTGAAACTCAGCTCTCTAACAATTCCAAGACATTATCCATTACACCACCCACACATCCACCTGGTATTTCCAAGCAGTCACCCATCTAGGCATGATGTTGCTTAACTTCAATGATCATATATTCCAAACATAAGTATGCAAGCTTTCAGCTATGGTAAGTATAACATTTTTATATAAAAATATAGTAAAAATAAAACTATTAGTATACTCTTAATTTACTAATCTGTATGGCTTATTGTATAGATATTTTACTGTAGGTATCAATGTAATTTTAGTGGTGGCAAAAATAGATGTTCTGAATGGTTCCAAAAGTAGTGTGTGTGTGCAAAAATGGTTTTCTATGTCTTTTTCTTAAGGTAAGTGATGTACAAGAAACTGTTGCCAAGAGCATGTACATGATGAGCCTGTCTTATGTAAGCGCATTGAAACAGATGAGAAGATTATAGTGACAAAGTAGTCTAATTATATTAGTAGTTCCATGGTAGAGTATTAAACAGGAGGTCAAATGTTGAAAGGCATTTTAAGTATTAAAAGAATCTAAACTGAAAAGAAGTTTGATTTTTTCTGTTAATTCACCACAAATAAAGTAAAGTTACTTATTGCAGATATTAAAGATTTTAAATTAAAATTTGTTTAGCTTGTCTTGCAACAACTTCAAAATGAAAAATTACTAAAAATCAGAGAATTATTCACATTTTGTAAGTGTGGATGATATTCAAGGAACTTACAATGAATTTTTTACAATTACAAATGTTTTTGGGTTGTTTTTCTGGGTGAGTGCAATTGAAAAACCACACTCTTAAAAATAGCATACCTGAGACACCTACATTTGGTGCAATTGCAAAAGTCAACCCAATTGGAGTGCAATGAAAGGATTTTGCTCTGGAGGAATATAAATTCTTTTTATTTTGTGGATGAATTAACAGAACATCTTATAGAAGCATAAAGTAAAGAGGGTAAAAAATGTGCCTTTACTAAAATTATCAACTATTTCAAAAAAGAGGCAAAGCAAAAAAGCAGGAGGGAGCACCAGAATGTAATGGCGGGAGGGGGCAGCTGACCCCTCTCATAGCTTTTTCTTTAGATATGAGGACGGAAATAAAGCAAATCATTTTTAACAAATTTGTACTTTGAACAAAGTTATAAAAATAAATAGTAACAGGACATGGAAAATTTGTCTCTACAAAGTCTTTCTACTCAAGATAAAATTACATTCCATACCCAAAATAGCTAAGAAAATGTTTCAAATTTTGTTCAGAAAATTGAACATCTTTGTTTTACCATGTTTAGCCAATCCATATTTCAGTCCTTGTCAGATGCATAATTCATTGAAGAGAGAGAGAGGGGGGAAAAAAAAAGGAGAAGAAAGGATATATCTACTGGAATTATCCATCTGAGATATGAAAAATGGACAGAAACCAGACATGCAGACAGATCTAATATATAGTCTCTCACTCATACTGCCTTTGCTAAGCAAAGAAATTCACATACTATTAAAATCTATCTTAATGTGTCTTATTCACTTGTTGCCTCTTGCAATTTCCTCATTTTCCAGCTGTACTCCTTATTTATCTGAACTTCATTTCTGAGAGGATATGTACTCATCTTTTTTCCAAACCTGAGATGTTGTACCAGATATTCCCATCTCTTCTTTGTCTCTGGTATTCTTGTGTTTCTTAACTTGGATGTTAAGGGCACAGCTGGGTTTTCATTTATATACTTTTCTTACATTTGCATCTTGTTAAACTCTTCTCTTGTAAAGACTCAAGTCTATGCAAGAAGCTGAAGAATCGATCAGCTAAAATTGTAATATGACACAAAGGAGTTCAGTCATATTAACAAAATGTTTTAATGTTCATCCAATAAAAAGGCTCATGAACCACTCAAGGTAGAGGGTTAGTGTGTGGAGCTGTATTAGTGTAAGATAACAAGATAGATAATTCTAAACTTTAAGAAATTAAGATTTAATAAGCAAATAAAATTTCAGAGTTCAGCTGAAGATGTTGGAAGTACAGAATTGCTATAGATCTCTACTCCTTTTCAAAAGACCAGGGACTAGTGTGAACTAGTTGATATCACAACCTATTGGGAGAGAGGAGAAAAAAAATACAGCATAAAATTTTAGATTACAATAGAGATATCAAATTTCTCACCGATGTGTCTTTTCTACAAGTATTTTCATGGCAACTGCTCTGACTTGATTTTTCCTCTGGTTTCCTGACCACACTTAGTTACTCATGCTACAAGATTGGCATGTAGGTCTCACCCATTTTAAAATCAAAATAGTTAAATGTAACTGCCTCTAATGTTAAATCTAACAGCTTCTTTTCTTCCAATTTGAGGAACTCCCTTTTGTTTCTTTGCTTCCCTGATAGCTGCAATCTCCAAAAGTTTAAATGAAACATCAATCTATCTCCTTGATTCCCATCCATCTCTTATCTTCAACATCCCCTGTACCTTGTTTTTCTCTCTTACTGCAACCCCTGTACACCAGTTGTCTTGCTTTGCTTGGAGTAAAATAATTACAAAAAAAAAAAAAATTGAATGAACTAGAAACCCAATCTTAAACAGGAAACAAGGAATAAATGTCTACTTCTGTTCAAAAAATCAGGGAGGAATATGAACTGAACAATAAGCAAACCTATCTATTCCCATTCTATGGTTCTGCTTGTTTTAAACTGTTTAAAAGCAGAATAAAAAACATTTTTATATTAGACTGTCCAACAATATTGATACCTATACAAGCCAGCTGTATAAGGCAAATGAATCTGGAATAATCTACTTAATTGAAACTGTTCAGATTACCCTTTTTTGAAAATGGTTATTTGAGTTGGCAGTGCCACCCTCTGAGATTGATCCAGCTTACCATAGTTTCATTAAATAAATGTTGCCCCACCCCCATCTCCAGGGAAAGGCTTCCACCAAGGCCTGCAGTCTAAGTTGTCTGTAGGGAGCTTGGTTCATTAACTTCCCAACTGGTACTGCTGACCTAATTTCTAAGAACCATCCACCTCCTTGCCAGGAATCAGCTGGGTGTTTTACAAACCAGATAAATCATTTCACACTCCCTTTCCTGCATCTCCAAACATTCCTACACCACTCCAAATTCAATGATTTCTACTTTCACTTTTGCCTATCCTTTCCTTTCACAATTATTATTGTTGTTTGTCTTTTCCTGTTTCTCTTGGTTTTATTATTTCTCTCTTGGACTTTGGCTTTCTTTCAGTTTCCCTTCAATTCACTTTCCAGTTTTTTTTTTCTCATTTGAATTTTCTTTTTCCTCTGTCTTTTTCACTCTAGATTTTTTCTTAAATTGATAATATCTTTGCTTATAAATTTTGTTAAGGCTTTTTAAATCTAATGGAATGGAATATAAAATTAAATTGCTCAAAGACAGAACAATTAATATGAATCTACAACCTCATGAGTTTATCATAACACTCTGAAAGTCTGACATTCATTTCATTCCACTATAAAAGATGACCAAATCTTTTTTTGGCATCAAGCAGGATTAAATCAGATGAAAAACAGTCAGGGATATCAAATTTGTATTAAAATAAAATATTTTCTTTCATAGTGTGCATCATTCTTGGAGCTCTATTATTCTTTTTTTCTTATAAAATATCCTACATATTTTATTGATATCAGCATGAAAATTTTCTTTTAGTATAATTTTGTTTTTGTTAAGCAAAAAGTATAAGTTATTTACTTTAAAATATCTAGCATACATAATGTACATATCTTATTGCTTCCGCTCTTACCTCTTAAATAGAGACATTAAATTTAAGTTTAAAAACATTGTAAAATCTAGAGTCGCACCTTAGATAAGATAAATTTATTTTAAAGCATTTGAAATAAAGTTGTCATGATTCCTTGAATTTCAGCTGTTTTTGTTAATATTTTCATGAATAAAATCAATATGTAAACAAAATACCATTTGTCTAATTTGGATAACCAAAATTCTACTGCAAACTGATATTTACATCTACACTGCCAAGATGAGATAGTATTTACATTATTTATGTTGTTCGAACTGTTGTCCTCATCTTTATTGCCATATTCATATTCACAACGTTTCTATCATTATACACTCAGGCTTTCTTCCAGTGATTGAAATAAAAGGTTTCAGTCTGAAATTCCATTTACCTGAAGAAGGCTGTAGTGTACAAGGTTTGAAATGTTGTGAATATGAATATAGTAATAAAGCTGAGGACAACAGTCTGATAAATAATGCAAATAATATGTAAATAATGCAAATCAATATATTTACATATTTTAAAGGAATATGAGAAAATATGCACTATAGGGACTTTTACAATAGTCAACATGAGATTTAAATGTTCTAGTTATTATGAACTTTGAAAATTATAGATTAAAAAACAGGTTAATTGTAATTTTAGTGTATAATGATAAACAGATTTTCTTGGTGTTTATCAATACTTTTGAGATGAGGTAGCATTTACATTATTTACAGTGTTCAGACTGTTGTCTTCACCTTTATGGCCATATTCACAATGTTTTGACTGTTTGGCTAGAGAGTTGAGTCAAAGGGAGATAACTGCATGACATTGGGAAGTAGCATGGCACATAGAATGATATACCCCAGTGATTGAAAAAAAAAAAAAAAAAAAAAAAAATTTTTTTTTTTTTTTAAAATCATTTCACCCCAAGCAAGGCATTCCACTGCCACTATTGTGCAAGGGTTTTTTTTAGAGGAAGGTGATGAGAAAGAGTGGTTAGATATAGGAAATGTCAGAAGGAGGGTGATAGATGGGTAAGAATGTACATGGGAAGAGTGTTTGAGAGAATGTGTGCCAGTTAGTCTGTTAGGAGGTGTCTATTGACCTTAAGGGTTTGGCTTGAAATTCCAAACACCAGAAGACCAGAGCGTACAATGCCTGAAATGTTGTGAATATGGCAATAATAATGAGGACAACAATCCAAACAATGTAAATAATGTAGATTTTCTTGTTCTTTGAAATAAAGAATTAGATTTTGGCAGGTTTAAACTCATATTCCCCTGAGAGCTTAAAATTTTTATGCATTACTAAGTTTTGTTTTTCATTCAGTTAGACATTTTATGGTGAGTGTAAATGTTAAATGAGTTGAGAAATATTGCTTAAAATAAAATCAGGAAAGGGCTATGATACAGGCTTACTGTTCTCTATTTTTAATTAGAGCCTACTATAAATTTAGTATAACTTCCAACTGAAAGTCATTTTCACAATTATAATTTTTCCACAACATGAGGTTTGTTAAAAATTTATAAATTGAGTTAACACCAAAAATTTATAGATTTATATCCTAACAGTTATCTGAAAATGTCACTGTATAATGTTCATATAATATTCACCACGGAATTAATTTTGAAAAATAATTATTGTATAATTTTTTTTTTTTTAAGGCTATGGATTTCTTGATGGACTTTTCTAAGTACTGGCCATATTTAGATTTCAGGTGAAAATTTGTTAATCATTGTCATTTTTGACATCTTATTTTCAGCTACTTTTTTTTTTTTTATTGCAAAACACACACACACACACACATATGATTTCAATGACTAATTGTTTAGTCTTCATAGATTTTATTTAAGAGCACTGAAATTTATTTAAGAATTTTAAATTAAAAGAGTCAAGTATCAGTCATTTAAGTGCCATATGTGATACATGCTTGAGTGATCATGTCTGGAAAGAGACATGACTGGCTGGGCAGAAGATTATTCTGCAGTAGTTTACCATTACTTTCTGCAGTAGACTGGTTGCCAACCAAGGCTATAGAACGCAATCTGTACTGTTATTTAACCCATAAGTGGAAGGAAGAGATGGATTAATATTAGTATTTATGCATCAAGTATAATCTTTCTAAAAGACTAACATGCATCATTTAACTAATAAATACTGACAATCTAGGGTTATGAATAATATTGATGCAATAGAGATTTTACAGGATAATGATGTAAAGGAAATGGGTGAAGGGAAACAAAACATTTTGTTCATGGAGAAAATCCACCCCCAAACACAGTGTGCTATTAATTTTATAGCACATCTTAATCTCATTTATCACTGAACAAATAAATGGTAGTTTATTTATAGCCTTAATTTACTCCACTCAGTGTATATATTTAAAAGTTTACTGCAAATCTTTCCATTTCTTGACAGTCTACCTATATGCAGTATTTGTACTATCAGTGCAAACAAAAAACAATAATGAATCCAAAAGAAGTGTTTACTCTAAGGATTCAGATAAACTGTGTATGTGTATTGTATTCCAACAGCAAGAATCCTTTCAAACATGTTTAGTTGAATAAGATCACAAATTCTGTCTATGCAATTTTTTTCAACTTTTTCAAATTTCTGAATTAGTTGTTTGTTTTTTTGTTTCTCTCCACTCCAAGGACTTTCAAATGATGCTACATTAATTTTCAAATATTGCATTTTGTGTGTTTATATAACTGTTTTTAGTTAATTCTAGCATTCCCTCATTTGCTGAAACCAATTTCAAGTCACTTAAGTATTCCATTTTTAGGTTTTGGCATTAACTTAATTATACACTTAATAAATAAAAATATTTGCACATCCTATTTACTACCCATAATGAAACCAAAAGCAAGGAATGCTAATAACTACTTCAAATCGAGGAAAGTCCAGTTAAATATGCACCTGATTGCACAATGCATGAAACTCATGCCAAAAATGTAGGATATGGGGGATTATATATATAACTTCCAGACTTGGAATAAATGCTCCTACTAGTACTCAAAATGACAGAAAAAAAAAAACAAAAAAACCCAAAAACAAAACTCCCTTGAAAATGGCTGAAAGCACTTGGGACAATGGGCAATATGAACAGTTTTTGTACTCTCTCACTCCTAACAAACATAAAAATCTGAGAGAACTAGAAAAATTAAAATAAAATTTTGTTTATCAGTCATATTTAATCAAAGTTGTTTAAAAGAAAGGTTGCTGCCCAAATATAAATTATGTGATCTTGTACTACATCCAGTCTCAGTGGGAAGGCCAGTAGATACCCAGAGAAGGTAGGCATTGCGTTTCAGTTATAGCACATTTTGGATAACAAGAAAATTCAGGTTTTATAACTGGCAAGATGACCAATGCTATGCACTATGCCTTATTTAAGAGCATTGAAATTTATCTAAGAACTCTAAATTAGAAAAGTCAAGTATAAGCTTCCTAAAAGACCAACATGCATCATTTAACTCATAAATATTTATAGTTTCATTAAAAATGACAGGCATGGTATTATGGTTAAGTTTTTTATAAAAAATTTCATGTGATCATGTTTTTTTTTTTTTCAGAAAATAAATCATATGGATGAATATTATTTTACATGTAACTAGATATGCATAGTGTTTATGTGTGTAGAGTCATGTGTATATCTTATATTCTGAACACAGTAAGTATATTGTCGCTGTGTTTGTAGTTGATATTAAGTGTTGGATTTTTCTTTTTTATTAATAATGCTTTCATTATTTCTAGCCTTTTTTTTTTGCATGTGGATGATGATATTATATTTGTATTATCAAAGAGTGTTTTATACAAGTTAAACAAAAATTCAATATGTCGCCCATGCCAGTTTTGCAAATTTCTGTATAATTTTGTAGTGTTGTCTTTGGTTGCGTTTGTTTACAGTCGATAGAATCTGAGCAGATATTAATCATTAGATAAAAGGAATCAGGAGAATATCTATATAAATGTTAGATTGAATTTTGTCTACCATGAAATCTTTTGTGGTCAATTGGTAAGACATGTCTGATCTAAATACAGCATCTCCCCAGTGTAGGAAGTATGCAGGTTTGATTCCTGCCAGAAGATAGATATTTTCCAAACAATTTCTCAAACAAGGCCAGTGGAAATTATAATATATATATATATAGATATATAAATATATATAAACACACACTTTCTACTCAAATAAGAGTATCCATTTAAAAAAAAAAAAAAAAAAAAAAAAAAAAAGAAAAGTTAAAACAGAAAGTCATATGTGTGTGTGTGTGTGTATATATATATATATATATATATAAGATTCCCTATGGAGAAAGATACCTTATGTTAACTGCTACTCTTCTGTTACAATGACCCCTACAATTTTGAATCTTTTTTTGTACTGAGTCCTATACAACTATGTAGCAGATTTTAAAAGTACTCTAGTCCTGGGTATGATGATAAACTACATTCAACACTAAGGCCTCTGATTAGGAGATTGGAGGTTTTGAGGAGCATGGAACCACCTTTTAATTGCTGTTGTTCCCAGATCCACCCCCAACCCAAGATAATAGTATCCATAGAATCCAAGCAAGGGACAAATAGTGAATACCCAAACATAACCCTATGAAAGTATACAAATACATTTTTCAAGTAAAAATGGCCAACAATACATTTTTATAATTGAAGGCATTCAATTTTTTCAAAGTATATTTAGTTGAAGCCATAAGATTGTCCAAAATATTTAGATTTCAGCATAGTGGTTGGTTGATATGCTGATAAACAAATTCAACCAAATAAAAGTACTCAGGAGATTGGGAAACAAAATAGAAATTAACTTAGGTATTGACCAATGATATAAACTATAATATATATAAATTCTGAAATTAAAAAAAAAAATATTGCACAGAACGTGTCAATATTATTCAACCGAACATGTTTGATATATACATGAATAAAAAAAATAAAATAAAATAAAATAAAAAAAAATAAAGAAAATGAACAGATCTACAATCAAAGCAAAACTGAATTCAAAAGCTGAAACATTCTATCTCAAAAAAATTAATGGAGCTAAATAGTGGGACATTAAATTTATAAAAGTTTTCTTCTTCCTTATTTAATCATTTTCTATATCTTCAACTTGTATAAAATGTTTCCTTATTTCCAGTGAATTGAATAATCTAACACTTCATGCAAAACTTTGAATAGAAGCAACGACTTATCTTTAGAAGCCACTTTGAGAATCTGATTTAAAAATAATCTTTCTTGCTGCAGTAGTGTTTCAACTGGCAATACTCATCAATGTCACATTGTAAAAAGAAAAATATCAATTGTGCTTGCACATCCTTAATCAATTGCTCTGAAGCAGTACAATTATGTTCATGATTCATCATTGCACTTTTTAAATATCAAGATTAAAAATAGATCAAGTTTTGTCATTGCTATAAATACAGATAAAAAAGAAACAAAATACACATGCTGGCCTTTGTTCAGAGGAACATGCCCAAGGCACAAGCATTTAAAGTTTAATAAATGGATATAAGGCTGCGAAGACAAGCATGTCAAAAGGCTTATGGAATAGCTGTCAACGTAATAGCTAAGAATAGTTTAAGCTCTAAAACTGTAGAATAAGTGAGTCATAGTGAAGTAGTTCTAGGGCATTAAAACACTTGTTGAGTTGAAAGAGACCTTTATGCTGTACATAGCATTTTGGAAGGTATGCATTCTGCATCAATTGCACCTTTTCTTTGTGAGATCAATTTTTTTTTTAGGCTGTGCAAGCAAAACATTTTTCAATATGAAACATGTTGGCCAAACCAAATAGTTGCTAGAAGTAATAATAAATTGAAGCATATTTTTGCATTTCTGCGCTCTTAAGGGTCAATGCTCTTAAATAAAATTTATATATCATCATCAAACCAGTTCTAAAAACTGATTTCCCTCGCACTCCAATGTCAACCTTCTGTGTTAGCAAATGTTTTATGCTAAATAAGATTTTTCAAAATTAATATTTAAAAAAGTTATTATTCATTACTATCATTTCCCACCTGTATAAAAAAAAAATTGATATTGTTCACTATTAATAAAGTGCCAATAATTAAATTCAGTTTGCATTTGTGTCAATATTATTAAATATCAATGTTTATCTATACTTCTGAGATGAGGAAGTATTTACATTATTCGAACTATTGCTCCATCTTTACTGCCATGTTTATGATGTTTCAGCCAATGTATGCTCCCGCCTTCTTCAGGCGCTAGGAATTTCCTCAAAGACACATGGCCCAGTGGATATAGATGTTATTTCCATTGTCTTGACCCAAAGAGTTGTGAGTTCACTACCAGACTACAGCAGTGGTAAATAATTTAGAGGGTTAAGTTAAAGGGAGGTAACTACATGGTTAGCAGCAGTGGCATTGCACATGGAATGAGATCGATATACCTCACTGATCGAAATAAAGGCTTCGGTTAAAAATTCCTAGCACACGAAGAAGGTCAGAGCGTAAAACAGCCAAAACATTGTAAACATGAGGACAATAGTCTGAATAATGCAAATAATGTGACCAATGTTTATATCATTAACCTTTGATAAAACTACCAAAAGAGATATTACTAAATTTTTTTTTTACTTCTTTCACTTGCTTTTTATCAAAGTCTTGGCTATCATTTACCAATCATTAATAAGCAGCATGGATGAGGAAGAATAAGTTTTCAGCAAAGACAGACTCTTGTTCCTTATCCTCATGAGTTTGCTTTATCGATTAGGCTACAAAGGATAACCAATTATGGTCACTGAAATCTTGTTATATGGAATGATGATTTGGGAGTTAACTGAAATTAAGCCTTTTTACTGTCAAGAAGCAGAATTTAAGAACTTTTTAACTCTTTTACAGTCACATTGTTATGGCATGTTGCTGGTTGTGTGGACATGTCTTGAGGAAAATTGATAATTGCTACTTACTAGAAATAAAGGACTATAAAAAAAAAGATGCAACAACAATTTCTCAAGGGTGTTGCAGACTTAGTTTTGATCAGATACTCTGCAGTACAGACTAAGCTATGAAAAAAAAAACAAAAAAACAACAACAACAGCACTCTTAACAGAATATAATAAAAACACCACACACACACATAAAAAGGGTTGTATTGTACACTAGCATGTCTGTTTGGAAATTACACAAATACTAGGGACCAACATTTTCATGCCGCCTTGAAAATGTTTATACAAGTCAGCAAAAAGCAATGTGAGTTTTTAAAAATATTTAAGTATGCTTACAACAAAAATATCTTAAAAGTAATTTGTTAAAAATCTTATATATAAAATGTAAAGCTACTTTTAACCCTTAATCCCCAACCTACAGCAGAATACATAATTAAGAATTTCAGTCTTTCTGTATTTTCATGAGCTCATACATCTCCACAGGCTTGCTGGGAGATGGGTTATTTTATCAAGTCACCATCCTCAGAATGATTGCCAACCAAAGCCATAGAGTTCAATCTTGCTATTTAACCCATAGCTGAGAAAAGAAGAGATAAATTCAAACTTTTTCCAAGTGTATTTTTACATAAGTGAATATAACAGAATCAGCTGGAATGTTTTGTTTTGATTGATTTGTTTCTTTATGGCTCATCAACCATTTTGTGATTCTTTAAAGCTGAAACATTTTTAGATTGTAAGAATTTTTGGGCAGAGAGACAATGATTATCTGATATAAGTCTTACTATTTAACCCATAGCTGAGAAGAGGTGGATTCATGCCTTTTCCTAAGTGTATTTCCATGTAAAAAAACAAACCTGACTGGAATTTGAATTTTGCTTCTGGTTTTTCATTCATTAAAACCACCAGCACATCTAAGCTTACCACCTGGTATTCCCCAGCAGTCACTCATCTCATTAATGACTAGTTGCTTAACTTCGTACAGGAACCTGTATTTTATCATGATATGGCTGTAAGATGGCTGAAATTTACTTTGATTTCTCATTCCAACCTATTTTACCACATTCATAAAGCTACGAGATTAATATTAAGTTCATCATGACTATAAGCTGTCAGTATACATGTATTAAATGCTCTAAAGAGGGAGCTTAAGACATTAAGTTATTTTGCAACAGAAAACTACAAGGAAAGCTATTCAGACATTTTAACAGAAATAAGAGGGGGGAAAAAAAGATCACATTCATAGAAGGATTTCAAAAGTAACTTTATCACAAACCAAATTGTAGGAATATAAAATTAACATGTTAGTAAACTTTTTAAACAAAAATAAGAACTGCATAAGTTTTTATTTTCTTGTAGATACAGTAAGGACTATTATTAGCTAGTTTGTCTCTTCAGGCTCTTTTGTTGATGACAAGATGATCAAATTTCAAATCTAAATTGTTAGTACATTCTAAATGTGTCATTTATTAGAAAATATGCTTAGTTTAAATGCAGAAGGTGGCATGAGGAAAAAAAAAAGAAAAAAGAGAGACAAGTTACCTCAAAAGGGCTGCATATTTTGTCTTATACTCTTTTTGTTATCCAGGGGTTGTTGCCAGGCAGAAAGGAAAATTAGCCCTCATAACACAAATGTCTATTTTAATTTTATTAAAATTGTGTTTGCACAAGTATATTTTAATTTAATGACAGCCTTAACAATATTTCTTGAAAATAAAATTGGTTTAGATCAAAAACATTGCAGGTTCTTGAGAAAACCCAAAAAAGAATCTGGCCTATCTGCTTCACTCAGTTTCCCCACTGCTGTAATGTAGCTTTTCTATAACTTTTCAATAAATACTTTCATGGTAATTGTTCTGATGAACTTTCCTCTTTGGTATCTTGACTTTATGATTGGCTGTGCATTGTGGTACAGTGGATATTGGCTTGGAATGAGAAATCGAAGAGCCAAGTTTGAATTTTCAGTTGAATTTGTTGCCTTCATTTATGTGCAAATATCCTTGGCAAAGTTTTCTCTCCAGTTATGGGTTGAACGGCAAGAAAGATTGGTTCTATAGCCTTGGTTGGCAACTAGTTTACCACAGGAAGTAATGGTAACCTACTGTGGGAAAATCTTCTGCCCAGTCAGTCATGTCTATTTTGAGATGTGATTACCCAAGCATGTATCACGTATGGTACTTAACTAGATTGATGACAAGGTTCTCATCATTTTAGAGTTGAAATGGTGAGATGTAACTAAATTCTATGCGAACAGTTTCTTTTTTTGCACTTCTCACTTCTGGAACTCCATTCCAGCTCCATGCTTTCCAGCCAACTTTAATCTATAAAAAAAAAGACATGGTTATGTATAATGCTAAGTTAAATGTCAGATATAAAATCTTATTCCTGAACATGAAGCTATATTTTGCCTGTACATCAGCAGAAATATTTAGAGAAAAAAAAAAGAACAATATTCAACTGGTGACTCATCTACGCTTATGCATCAGGTTTTTAATACGTTCACATTATTTTGGGCCATAATCATAATCTACTCACTTATAATTGTATGTATTCCAATCTACAATTATTAGAAAAGAGAGTGCTGAAATAAATGTTTAGGTTTTAATCTGGTACTGTCTTTAATATTTTCATTTCTAATCCTAAGCTTATCACGTAAGTCATACATATTTAATTCTGGTATTATCAGAATTAATGCATCGATCCAGAGTGTTTAGGTATTAGTTCTGTACTAGTTTATGCTTTAAAATTATTTTGATTTGTAATTTTTCAGAATCTATCTTACCTAGATATAAGTCTACCATTCATCTAGGTTTAGAACATTGCTGCCACATACGGTTTGGTGCGTTTGTTATTTACTCTGAGCTCTTTCCAAAGAAGAATCAGCAATATTATTTGTCTTGATCTGGCAGCTTGGCTTCAGACACTTTTCCACTGATGTAAGGTTGCCTCTGCGCCTTTTCTATAAATATTTCCATGGTAATTGTTTGAATGAACCATCCACTTTGGTACCTAGACTTTTTGAATCTAAGCACAGTACTTGACTGGTATAAAGATCTCATCAATTGAGCTGACTAGATGTAAAGGAGGTGATGAGTAAATTGCAGTCATTTTATATTTTTAATTTAGTACATGTTTTTGATTTTATCAACTGTACCATCTGGTAGGGTCAGTTGGACACCGTCTGTGAGAAAAAGATCTCCATGACGTAATTCACTCTGACAGAAATTTTGAAATAACATGCTGTACTGCTTAGCATCCATGCCAGAAGCTTGAATATGAACATTTTAGTGTGTTTGGGTGTCAATCTGAAGAAAGAGTTGGATGAGTAATGGTGATGACAAGGTATGGCAGCTTGAAAAACTCACACTAATCATTGTGATAAGAAAAGAAATCTTGAATTTGTTGATGAGGGCTTCAAACTCAATACAGAGGCCTACATCAAGGGCTCTGAGGAGGTAGTGCTGCCCAGGGTATAGATGGTGGCTGCTGGAAGATCCTATGTTTGGCAGCAGGACTGCATCATGTCACACAAGCAGTTAGGCTGTTAGACAATTTCTGCAACCACATCACCCCCTGACATTTGGCCATCTAAATCCTCAGACTTCAAACCTGTCGATTATTATGAGGTAGGGAGGGAGAGAGAGGGAGGGGGAGAGAGAGAGAGAGAGAGACTAATAAAACTCCTTGTAACACCAAATATGAACTGGAGCCAAGGATTCTGGCAGCATTCACCAACTTGGTCCAGGTGAGATGCAGGAGATTCCAAAAATCATCATTGTGGTTGAAGTCAATGGGGTTTTTATTGAATAAATGTACTCTAGTAATTTAAGATATTTTTGTGTAATTTTGGTAAATACACCTGTCAAAATGAGATGTCAATGTTATTTTCATTTTTGAGTAATTTAGACAATTTATCTATCACACCCTGTATAATGGATGGACAGGAATCATTCAGGTAAAAAGCATAGAATCTTTAAAACTTAACATCTGAGAGCACTCCCACTGGCCTTTTTTTTTTCTTTTTTTTTTAATTCTATGGTGTCTTGATTGACATAGTGGCATAATTAAATAGAGTGATCCACTCATAAAATATAGGTAAAATTTTATGGGTAAATAATCTTTGTGGATTAGCATTTCCAGAACTCTGACACCCAGTGTAATATATGGGCATTGGGGGCTCTGGATGATGGGCATCACTGGTTATCAACCAATTCCTAAATCTTTTACATGATGGCTCCAAGTTGCCATATCTTGATAAACTGCTTCAACACAAGTTTAGTCCACCAGCTGAAGGATGGTATTAATAGAGCAAAACTGAGTGAGGGGCCTCCTAGACATAGGTCACCAGCCAGGGCAGAAGTGTTCATAAGATAAGCTAAATTGGTGAACATCAACTGTAATCTAAACTGGAGAGGGATATGCTCAGCCAGGTTAAAATGCCCAAGACATGCCACATGATGAGCAGACTAAGAAACCATTTGCAGAAACCCAGGATCTAGCACATGACTGCCACAGATGGAAGAGAATGGTGGACAGCTCAGCATGTTGGCACCCCAATGACTACTTGTAGGGTTAAGGGCAAATGAAGTTGTATATATTTCATTCTGGGATTATCAGGGAACTAGTGTGTCAAACAGGGGTACAGAGTTATTAGTTGAGTACTGTTTTTTTATACCTAAATATTATTTTGATTTGTAATATTTCATTTGGGAGCTAGCAAGAGACGTGCATGCCAAACAAGGGTGCTAAGTTGTTAGTCTAATAACACAATTATTGTGGTTTAAAATGAATGAGGATATTTTTTAAAGGGAGTTTTATGGTAGGAAATATAAGAATTGAGAAAAATGGAGAAAATCCATTTGATTCGGTTCTAATAGAATTTTTTTTTTTTTTTACTGCAGTTCAAGAGAGAATTGGCACATACACTTGGTAACTAAAATTTGTTTTAGCAACAGTTTCAGATATATCCTATTTTGTAAACTTTAGCATTGGGATTGGCAAAAATGACAGGAATATTGATCAGTATTTCTGGATCAGTTTAGTATCTGTGCACTCTGTAAAATATATTGAAGTAGAAATGAAGTAAAATAAGTACAATTGCTATTTTCATACTAGGTGATCTTCAGGACTAATGGTCGGCTATTGGGAAACTGATACTTGTGCTTATTTGTCTATTCATTTCTACTGCTACAGTAGCTCTCTTTGCCAAACATTGTGCTTCTATTTTTTTTTTAATTATAGACAAACACTTAACACATACAATATGCTTATAGGTCAGGTTTCATGACACCAGTATTCATAAAACTTATACTTAAAGAATGTAAGATTCTAATATTTACAGATGTAACCTAGTGTTATGCATTAAATCATAATTGCATACAGTTAAAATACACTAATAAACCAAATTTTCTTTAATGTACTTAAATCACACGAACATTTTAATAATTGAAAAAAAATATGCATTCTTTGATGTTTGTCTGTTTAAGATTTCCTAAATATTCAGGCCAGTAGATGAAAATAAACATACTGTTTAATAGATAAATGGAGTGCCTACTCAAATATCAATATCGACTAAAAACAATGTTTAAAATTATATATATATATATATATTTATTTCTTGATTGAAGATTCCAGCATGTCTGTTTATTTAGCAGTATACTCAACATCATTTTCCTCTAAAAATTACATTTAAAGTGATCAAATCTGTCAGATTAACAAATAAAAATCCATATATATATATATATATATATATATATATATATATACACACACACACACGGCAAAAGCAATTGTTTTGAAGAGCAACGATAATTTACATCCTAATAAATTAACTTGTAGGATCCAACAACTCAGTTTCTCAAACAAAAATCTGCTCTTCATCGTAATAACATTATCAAGCATTTGTCTATTAGTTATATATATATATATATATATATATATATATATATAAATAAATATACCTTTTCCTCTGTAATTTCTTTTCTATTGCAAAATTCTAACCAAATGTAGACCTTTAATGCTGTAACACAAGAGGAGTACTTAGCAAACAGATTAAAAGATAAAAAAATAATTAAAAAAGTTTTTAATCTGAACCACCCACTAAACTGTAACAATACCCCCATCTTTTAAATAGTGATTAGTACACTGGTATTTATGAAGTTTGTGCAAAAAGTAGGTTAGACTCCAATAGCTGCCAAGGTGAGGCTGGATGTGTGTAAGCACAGATAAGAGGGTCAACAAGGACATGCCAAGAGATGTGTGGGTCCAAGCAGTTACAAAGCAAACTTCAGAGCAGGATAACAAGGAACCCCCAAAATTATACAAGAGGAATTTAATAAAAAAAAATAAATAACTATATTAACCCCCACCCACAAAAAACCAAAAAACCCAGATGTTCAAATCTGTGTGTGCATTTAAAAGAAATCAATTATAAACATACTGTACACAAGTAATTGTGTGTGTGTGTGTGTGTGTGTGATTGTAATAAAATCCGAAGGAAAATATTTTTAAAGTTGCATTTCTACAATTACTGATTAAAGTATCCAAATGCTTGGATTTTATTTTGATCATAAGATAAATTTAACAAGTTTTTTTTTTTTAAACTTTTGAAAAGTAAAACAAAATAGATATATTTTTAATGAGTACAGTTTCTGAACAGAACAAAAGGGTTTAGTTTAAAATTCCAAAACACCTGAAGAAGTACAATGGTTGAAACATTGTGAATATGACAAAGATGAGGACAACAGTCCAAACAATGTAAATAGCATAAATAATTATAATATCTCCTCTCAGAAATATAGACAGATAAAAAAATAAAAAAAAACAAAATCACTGAACAGAAGTTATTAAAATAAGAATCCTGAAACTTTAAGCTAAAAACATACATATAAAAGAATTTGTTGCTCACCGTAATGAGTGACCATAATTTCTATTTAAGGAATTAAAAGGAGAAGGCAATTTACTAAGATGAAAATATATAGTAAATGCTTTAATCACTAGCTCATCCACAGTAAATTTATATCCAGGTTCTTACAACATTTCACCTTTCTTGGCAAATTTTTAGAATGAACCAGAAACCTAATCCTAAACAGGGAACAAGGGGTAAACTCATATGCCTGTTCAAAAAACCAGGAATGAGTGTCAACTGGAGGATAGCTGAAAATATCTGCTCCTATTGAGAAGATCACAATATGGGATATTTAATAACAATAGGTAATGGCAACAAAGAAAAAAAAAAACAAAAAAAAAAAAAACTAAACATATTCTGCTAGACTATATCCAAAAGATATTTAAAAAAAAATGTGTGTGTTTGTATCTGCCTCAATACATCAGGTAAAAATTATCCAAATAAATAAAAATGTCCATATTTCCAGGAAGTAATCAATAACAGATACTCTACTTCTGATGTTGCTGAAGAGATAAAAGATGAGGGGAAGGAGAGGTAGAAAGAAAGAAAATTGTTTTTTTTTCATGTATGCACATCATATCATAATGGGTCAGTAGGGAACAAGGTAACTTAAATTATCAAAATAGAAATAACATCATTTACAGAGCAAATCAACATATTTGCCTGGAGGGAGACATACTGATAACCTTCCTCAGTTTATCTTTCAAGCTATATTATCCTATCCAATGCCGAGCAGAATTATTTGCGATGTTTCATATAAAAACCAGGACAACATCATTTTATAGAGGAGATTCCCTGATAAGCTGAGAATCTTACATTAAGAACCATATTTTGGTTTTGACAGGCAAATTGCATACTTAGAAAAGAATATAGTGTAAAAGAAGAGAAAGTTTTCTGATGTATGCACATGATAAAAGAGGGAAAAGAAAGCACATGAATGAGCAAGAGTATCAACAAAAGAGATACCAGGGAGATAGAGAGATATATCTCTCTCTCTCATATATATATATATATATATATATATATATCTCTTTTTGCTCTTTTCTTGACCACCCTTTCTTAACTCATTCTTTTTCTTTACTAACCTTTATTTTTGGTACTAGAATCTTTTTTTCATTTTATGTCTGACTAGGGTTGAAAAAATGTATATCGCTAGTAGACATGTTCAAATACCTATTTCCCAAATGTCAAAAATTTGAATTTACATAAGAAATTTATATATATATATATATATATATATATATATAATGTTTATGCAAGTTTCTAACACCTACATACCAATTGTCAAAATTCCTCTATGATAGTACTCCATGTCTATCTACTAATTATAGTATTGAGTCAACTCAAATTCCTATAAATCCTTATAACTGCGAAGCCAAAACAAGGCATTCTAGTGTCACTTGACATAGAAAATTTATTTACTAATGTCCCTGTTGCTGAAATCACTGATATAATCCTTAACTCTGTATATAAAAATAATTCAATTCTACCTCAATCTATCAAACCCAATATTCAAGAAATTATTGCACGTCTGCCCTACTAAATTCTTCTTCTACAATCATAATGCCAATATTCACACTCAAACTAAAGGAACAAGTATGGGAAACCTTCTTGGTCCACCCTTCTCTATTACATGTCCCATATAGCAAGGTTTTTAAAAAAAGTTACTAAGCCAAAAATATATGTCCACTATGCAGACATTTTTCTTTTAAAACTACAACTTTACCGATTCTTGAATGCTCTAGTGGAGTCTAGTAATAACAATAAAGTATTGTATTTATTATAAGTAAAAATTCTTGCCACCTTCTATTCATCAATGTCATCTTAGATAAAAAAGAGGTTTTTAAAAATTTCCTTATGTGAGTGCATAAGAATTCATCCTGTCATCCACTTTTTTTTTTTAAAGAGCTTAACATGAAATAAATGCTTGTTAATAAGTTTACCAAAACATCCATTTTCTTTCTAAAGTAACCAAGAACAAAGAAAAAAACAATAACATTTTCTATAAAAATCAAATGTATAGTAATTATAAGAAAAATGAATTTTCACTTAGAAATATTATAAAGAAATACACAAATTTAGCTTCTTTGTCAAAAATAATTCACATACTAGACCTAAATTACAGAAAACCAATATTATTTATGAATTTACATCTTTTAAGGAACTGTGTTCCAATCAATCCAAATTCGTAAATAATTACAATTGATATATCGTGTTTAACAAGAAAGCTTACATTACATCTCTCTGACCAGAGCTCTACAAGGTCTCGTTTAAATACACAGATTTAACAAACGTTCTGGAACAGTCATTAAACAAATATAAAAGCATCATCCACAGTTAAAAAAAAAAAAAAGAAAAAAAAAAAACGGTTAAAAATAATAAAAGCATTATTAATAAAAAAAAGAAAAGAAAAAAAAGCCAACATCAAATAAAAATCAACTATGGACATTAGTCACAATATACTGACCATGCATGGATAATGAAACATTCCTATAACTCATAGATACATACATGAAACAATCTATATATTCACTCAAAAGTAAAATGATAATGATTAAAAGTATAGCCAAAAGTGCTTGGATAAATAAAACATTGACAACTTTTATATAATTTATGTACTGAAAGAAAAAAGATTTATAAGATCACATGAAATATATATATTCTCTAAACATATACTGTTAAATATAAGAGACAATGAATGTCTATTATGTTTAATCATGAGCCATTCTAAACATCGTATTTTGGCTTTAATTTCAGGTGAAAATAAAGACAAAAATTCTCCAACATTTGGATAAGTTTTTATTAAGTTGGTTCTAAGCTTTCGGCTCACATGAGCCATCTTCAGAGAGGTTACAAGGACGTTAACATAAAAACATCCACCATCAAAGACAATTTCATCTTGTGTTGACAAGAAACTTAGAACAGCTCATGATTAAACATAATAGACATTCATTGTCTCTTATATTTAATAGTATATGTTTAGAAAATTATCTGCTGCCCCGATACACTAAATATTATATATATATATATATATATATATACACACACATCCCAGCACCTTGTTTGTCGTTTTTAACAAAACTTGCCAAAAAAGAGAGATTGCTGCCTAAATATACAGGATATATATATATATATATATATATATATAAAAGGAAGAGATATAAAGTGGATTTTTGACTGGTCAAGGGGTGCATATTTACAGAGAAATGCTAAATAGTGTTAAGAAAGAAGTTAGCCATTGAAGGATGCACCATTCAGTTTACCCAAATGCATTTGCAATAAGCCTAAGCTCTGCCCCCACCACTAGCATTACAATGTTGGATAGGGAAGCTAGAAGAGAAGGTAGATATGACAGGAGAGGGCATGAGATTAGGGTCATAGGAGAAAAAAAAAAGATTTATTTCTGAAAAGCTTGATTCATGCTCTTTATTTCAGGTTACAGAAATAGGCAGGCACAAGTGCACACACACACACACACACAGTGCATGAGAATGAGTGACAGGATGTATCAATAAACAGTATATGTTTATTTTTGTAACATAAAATAAAAAGTGCATTATATATATGTATGTGAATATCAAAAACTGTTCAGTTCATAATACACACCTGATGATCACATGATGCATGAAACTGAGCTGTGCTTAAAATGTAGGATAAGTACGTTGACATTGAAGTCAACACCCAGAGTACCCTAAACAATGTGCCCACTTTTTGACTTCATTTGTTTAAAAACACCAACAAGCAGTCTTTGTAAGTAGTCAATATTAAAAGACTGAGTTTATTAATCATTAAAAAAAAAAAAAAAAAAAATGAAAAGTTTAGACACTAACCTTAATTTAATCTGTTCATAAAAGGTGTGTGTGTGTGTGTGGGGGTTACATAATCAAATTGAATTAACAGAATTATGTACCCTCCCCTCTTATGAGTGGATTAAATCTGTTAAACTAAGGTGTAAAAGTAAATTTATTACCCTTGCATTTTACTTATTTACCATATATATGAATACATTGCAATCTGACCATGAAACCTAAATTAGAATCCCACCAGGGTCAACTTGTCACAGTGGTGACAACAATTATTGGCATGGAGAGATGATTCCAGTGTACACCATTGATGTATTCTGGCAGCAATTCTTAACTTATACAAGTTTGGTTAAAGACCAACAAAATATTTTAAGGATTTAAAAAACGTTTTTCTAATTATTTTCCTGGTTTTAAATGAAAGTTTAACTGTAAATATTCACAAAATACGTAGTAACGCATGAACTCAACAGGACAGATTTGGAAAACAATTTCACTAACCAGTGCAAGAGAATGTTCCAAACACATCTAGTAAATGTACCAGACTTTTAATGTAATAAGTATAGATATCTATACCTTTGATGAATTTGACATGCTAGGAATGGAAGTAGCATCATCAGTTACAAACAGACAAAAGTGCAGAAAACTTATTGTATATGGGTATAGATATATCTGAAACATAAATTCAAAGAAAAGATACTTACTTAACAACGTCATCTATGTTGTTTCGGTAAACTCCTTCTAACTTATCTGCAGGAAAGCCCATGGCGATAATATTTGGATATATATCTGGAGGTATAGAGTTAAGGAAGCAAAGAGCTGACAAACAAAAGAATACAAAATTATACAATTTGTACAAACAAAAAAGAAAAAAAAAAGAAAAAAAAAAAGAAAAAACAACAGCAGAATCAACATGCCAGAACATTACATGAAGCTAAATGTACAGTAAAGAAGAAATTGAAATTATATTATTGCAGTAACAAAAAAAAAAAATGGACATATTAAAAACAATGTAAAGTGAAATGAAGAGCATGAAGCAGGTAAAACAAAGAAAATTTACACTATTTACATTTACTATTATCCTCATCTTTGTTGCCATATACACAATATTTTGACCACTATATGCTTTGACCTTCTTCAGGTGTTTATAATTTCAAACCAAACCCTTTCTTTTGTCTACTGGGATAGATTGTTCTAGTTCCACGTGGCATGACTCTTCCAGATATCTCTATATCAGTTATCTCCCTGGCTGAAGTGTACAATGGTCAAAATGTGAATATAGCAACAAAGATGTAGGCAACAGTTCAAACAATGTAAATAATTACAGTAATTCATCTCAGAAAAATAAACAGAAAAAGAAAAAAAAATGCTAATTGGTTATCATTCTACACTCTTCAGACCATGATTGAAAGGAAACAAAAAAAAAAGGAAACAAACAAAACAGAAACAAAAAAAACAAAAAAAAACAGAAAAAAAGAGAAAAAAAATAGTACCACACTGAAACTTTAAAAGGTAGGTTGTGTTTTACTATCTCAGATGGTTTGCTTCATAATAATGTCAAACTAAATTCATCTAAATTAAAACTTAGTCTTAATACATGGTATTTCTTAAAAGAGAGAGAGGCTGACTTTAGCAATCAAATTAAGATTTGTAAAATGTATATCCTTCATAAATATAAAACAATCTATTATTATATATATTGCTCCCTGTGCAGGGCCCGTAAATTTTTCCTACCTGAATCTATTCTGCACATATACAAATCTATCATCCGCCCGTGTATTGAATATTGCTGCCATATCTGGTCGGGTGCCCCTGCTGCTCTCCTTGGGCTTCTTGACAAAATACAAAGGAGGATCTGTAACATGGTTGATACTGACTTGGCAGACCGGCTGCAGCCGCTCTCACACCGGCGTGATGTGGCTTCCCTGTGCCTCTTCTACAAGTACTTTCATGGCTTCTGCTCCGATGAGCTCAGATCACTGGTGCCGCCTAAGCATGAATTTACACGAGATACTAGATTAGCAACGAGGTCCCACCCTTTTACAGTTAAACAAATAAGATGTAACCGTAAATTCTACTTCAACAGCTTCTTTTCTCGCGCTTCCCGCCTGTGGAACTCCCTTCCACAAGTCTGCTTTCCCGACAGTTACAATCTCCAGGTGTTTAAATGTAGGGTCAATAGACACCTCCTATCACACTAACTCCCAACTATTCTCACAACACTCATCTACCCAACCCTCATTCTCGGTATCCTTACCCGCCTATCACCCACCCTCTGTCATTTCCTATATTTAATCAGCCTTTCTCCACTCTACGTAGCCCCCTGCACAGTAGTGGCAGTGACATGCCTTGCTCGGGGTGAAACGCTTATAAAAAAAAAAAAAAAAAAAAAAAATATTTAACACATTTATGCCCCAGTAAAACTGGATTTTATTTGTCCATATAACAAATTTGAATATCCAGTTCATGTACTCAATATTAAAATTACTTTTTTGTCCTAATCTGAATTGAACAGATGTAATTGATGAAAAGTTTTTACAAATATTATTGGATGATTTAATGATTAAATCACTGTATATTTTAGTGAACAAGGTGCTTTTAAACATGAAAGGAATCTCTCGAAAACAAGAGTTCAAACAGGCTGAGCAGAAAATTGTTGATTCACGTCAGAAGCCATACCCAAGAAAGGAACTGGCTATACTACCAATGCTTTTTGATATCAACTTAAATGGGATTATTGTATTTTACCAATAAAATATTTTAAATAAAATTCTTTAAAAAAAACCCAAAAATTTTTTATGAAGTTTTGGCAATGTTACAATATAAACAACCATAAATAATTAAAAAGTTGGGGAGGGGGAATAATAATGTCTCCAAAATTAAGCTGGAGTAGTGATGTTTATTTTATGCCAAAATGTACTAAAATTTTGAACATGGGAAAGCTGGAGCTATCTTTGAAAATCATTTGCACAAAAAAAAAAAAAAAAAAAAAAAAAAAAGAAAGAGAAAGAGAGAGAAAGAGAGAGAGAGAGAGAGATTGGGTAGCTTCAGCCAAGATATGGCATCAATATTTCATTTTTGGTCTGATATGACTCTTGTAAAGAGCATGGCAAGTGGTGTCAGGTACTTTTTGGAATGGTCATGACTTTCCCTAGAGTTCTCAAAAGATGCTCAAAGCAAGGAACCTCATCTTATAAGTTCAGCCATTAATCATGACCAGTGAGAATTTAATTTGGTTTTTTGAAGTATTTTAAGTTACAAGCAAGTTTTCCCCTTCATTGAGCTGTTAGAGCTACATCAGATGAGAGGTCAGTTGCCAGGCTCTGGTCATCTAAAGAGATAAATTGAGGTCACTGCACAATGTCAAAGGAAGTGACATGAATACTAAAGCTTACAGAGGCTAATTTATGATGATAGTTTCAAATTATATAAGAAAATACAACTTCTCTTATTTTTACTGGCCATTCTTAATGAAAATTATTTAAGAAAAAAAGAAAAATGATGGCAGAGTCTCTTTAACAAAACTAAATATCAATTAAGACAAATAATATTTGAGTCTACAGTTTGAGACTGAAAGTACTTGGGAACATCAAGAAACAGATAATAAAATCAGCTGTCAAATTTACAGCACATTTCTTACATCTTTCAATCATAATATAAGAAAGATTATCTGTTAGTACAAATGGATTTTAAGAATAAGCAGACAGTGCAATTTATTTGATCTGACATGTCTAAAAGAAAATTTGCTGTCTAATTATAAAAAAAAGTTTGCAATAGTGAATGAAAAGAGGCTTACTGGTAATAACATTTTTAAAACAAAACCTCATTAACAAATTTGTTTTTATATTACCTTCATAAAAGAGAATATTCAGAATAAAAATGCAAATGTAGAAATCATAATTTAACATATAATAAAACCAATACTTTAAATATTTTACACCATTGTCTTTCATTTTGAGAAGAGTCATTAGTATTATAAAAATGCTCAAATCTATATTAGAATTGTCACCACAATGCTTGGTCTGATCCATTCTTCAGTCCTTATCAGATGTAAACCATGAAGGAGAAAAAAAAAACACTGAAGTTGAGGTGGAAATAGCAGAGCATAACTGGTGGGGAGAGGGTACATACTCTCTCTTGGATAATGTTCAGATAATTGATATAGAACATCGTTATATAACTGAAGCGGGTGGGGTAGATATGAGCCAGGTGTGAAAATTGGGTTACCACATATTCCAACAGTTTTTTTTGTTTTTTTTTGAGAAAAATTGGTGTTAGAAGTTCCTAGCCCACCCTCCTGCTAACATTTTTTGAAGGAATCACCTGAGACTATGAAAAGATCAGTCAGGTAGGTACATTAATGAAAAATTTTGGCACCTATTGGTTTTTCATGAGTATAGCAGATTAAACCTGATATAAACTGTTGAATGGCTAGAATGTGGAAGTAATAAATAAAACAGACTTCTGTGGCTAAATGTTATATTTTATTGTCTAAACTACATTTACTATAACCTTTTCTTTAACAATTTAATAGGCAAATATCAATATTTTTGGTTTTGATTTGTCATATCAACCTCAATAGGCAATTTAAAGCAATTTTTTAAGGATAGATTTGTATGAATAGAATACATATTCTTTGTAAGAAATTAGTTAGCAGATCAGGTTTCATGAACTATTTCTGTAAAAGGGTTTTTATGAGGGTCAAATGTATTACTGGTATTTTTACTATAAAATCTCATTTTTTATTTTTATAGTGTTTCAACCCCAGTTTTAGGATTAACTATTTGCCCATAGCTGTAACCCTAACAGATGCTATCACCAGCGGTCAGGGTGGACCTGGGAATAACAGCAATTAAAAGGTTGTTTCATGCTTGTCAAAACCTCCCAATCAGAGGCCTTGCTGTATCAATTTCTTTAGTGAAAATGGTTAATGTATTATTGGAATCACAGCTTACAAGATCACAGTAGTCTGTCAAAAACTGCTGCAAAGATTATATGCTATATTATTGTTGTAGAAAAGTTTTAATCAATTTTTTTGTCTATTTTTTGACAGTATCATATAGATTCCTACTTCTAAATTCAGCTTGTTATTTGGATTTTTTATTAATTAAATCTTATTGTTTTTGAAGATCAAAATTTAATATTAAGTTTAGATAAATTCTTGATTATTGATAGTATTATTTAGTTTTATCAAGACTTCATTTTTTGGATGTTATGAATCCAATAAGATTTATAATGAACAGTAAATAAGTATATCTATATTTCTGAGATGAGGTATTGTAACTATTTACACTATTGTTCAAACTGTTGTCCCCATCTTTATTGTCATACCCACATTGTTTTGTCCATTGTATGCTGAAGAAGGCCAGAATGTACAATAGCCAAAATTTTGTAAATTTGACAATAAAAATGAGGATGACTGTTTGAGTAATGTAGATAGTAATAGCCTAATTATTTCCTATTTAATGCTTATCCTAAGGCTCATCATATTCAAGAAAATAAAGAATATAGTCTTGATAAAGAAACAAGAGTACCTACCTGTTCAATAGTGACTACAATTAAAAATAAGTTATCTAAAATTAATACAATATTTCTTAATTACAGTGTAAAAAAAAAAAAAAAGCTACAAATCTTTGTGAAAGATAACTGAATAGTTTCTTGCTGCCTTCTCCAGGATTTGAAATTAAGATTTTTCCTTCTCATGGATTGGCTGCCACCTCATGGATAGAAAGCCCAGTCTGCTCTGCTATTTAACCAATAGCTGGAGTGAGAAGAGACAAATTCATGCCTTTCTTAGTGGAAAATGAAAGTGAACACAAGAAACCAGGCTGGAATTTAAGGCTGGTTTGCCAATGCCACTTTATACACATCCTAATAAGACAACTCATTTTTATTTATTTGAATATCACATACCAAAAGACTTTGCAATATTCATAGTTAACTTTAATAATCCCTTCAACATTTAGTAACAAATTCTCTTGTAAGATAAAACTGAATAACAAAAAAAAAAAATCACAAACTCAGTAACAAACAAACCAACTTGTGATTTATTTCAACAGATATTTGAAGTAATGTTTTAATTAAAAAAATAAAATATGATAGCATAAATTGTCACACTATTAAAAAAAAACAAAAAAAACTGACATGTGATGTGAAGTTGCAATATTTTAAAAATGTTGAAAATGACAGCAAGATAAAAAACCTTTGATAATAGTTTGTGAAAGTATTCAGACATTGGGCAATTTATATTTAAATACAACTGGGCCTGTGCCATAAATAATGGTGGCAACATATATATATCTCCAAAAAGAAGCAGCTTGATGATAAAATCCTAGAGAAGATCGTATTAATATTAATTAAATATAAAAACTGATCCAGCCAATCATTACAGAGCCAATACATATATATTTATTTACATATAAAAAATAATTCTAAAGACTTATGAGATCGAGATCGTATGGCCATTTCAACAGGCCATATTGTTGACAATTGTAATCATGATAAATTATAATTATTTGTTTGAGTGTGTTGTGTGTAAAGACAATGAAAGTAGAGGGTGGTAAAAAGAAAGAGGAAGGAAGAAAGAAAGAAGAGGACATTTTATATATATATATATATATACACACAAAATTTCTTTTTCTTTTTTCACAATAAACATTGTTGATATATACATATCTCTCCTGCACACGCACACACACACACACACACAAAATGTTTTTATTATAATGGAGAGGATATATATATATATATTTTTATCAGTACCTTTGATTTATGCAAAAATCTTTTGAATCAATTTTCAGGGTACGACAGAAATCACTAAAACAGAATTTATGAACTCTTCTCCAAGACACCTCGTGAATTCAACCAAAATTGGATAACTTAGAGATCAAGGTCCGAACAGTTGATGTACACAATTTTACGAATCAATGTACAAGGTTCATATATATATATATATATATATATATATATATATATATATTAAAAAAAGAAAATCATTGACAAACATAATTTTGGGTGTTATTTTTTGTGCACTTTTATGCATTTCTCCAAGATGCTTCACTCAGATTCAACCAAAATAAAGTCATTGGTAGAGCAAGGTTCTGATGCCTTGATATGCAAACAAAAATTTCAACTGACACACAGGGTGTGGCAAAAATTAATGGAAAAATGTTATTTTTTGCGATCATTTATTTCTCCGAAACACTTAGTTGTATTCCAACAAAATTCGGATCTTTATTGTAGCTTCTTCCTTATCATATGCCATAACAATTTCATGTTTTCTACAAGGTGCCATCCCTTCTAATGTCGCAGGGACAATACATCCACTTCTGTGTAACAACAGCATTGCATCACATTGCAAACTCCTGTAATGCCCGCCTCCAGTCTTCTAATTGTATATGCATTCATGCTTATTGGCAAAATTGACCAAGCATGAATCCCATTTTACAAAAAAAAAAGAAAAAAAAAAGCAAAGTATTGGCTTAAGTTACGCATTACAACATAAGCACTAAACCCCAAGCAACACTGGGCTATAAAGCTAATTGTTTATATATCACATTTACAAGGATGTGTTGAAAAGTTCTCAGCTTAACCAAAAAGAGAGGTTTGATTATTTTGTCAGATTTTAGGGAAGTCAATTGAAGTTGAGTACTTTTTAGCATCCCCCCTTCAGATTTCACATTACAATGTAATGTCATTAGAAAACAGTAAACACTTAAAAATCTTAGGAAAAAAAATAAATAAATAAATAAATAAATTTTTAAATTCTTATGCACTTTTAGAAAAATAAACAATTTGATCTCCCAAATTAAAAATAGAAAATTTATAGGTAGTGTAACTATCATAAGTGCAGAAAGTGAAGTTTGTTGCATTCACTTTCACACTAGTACACATTGGATAGGCATAAATTCATTTTTCCCCCTCATTAGCAACATAGAGTAAACTTGGCTCCCAACCCTCGGGTAACAGCTAGTCCAGGTGAAGGTCTACTAGGAAGTAACAGAAATCTATGCATATTAAAAGGAAGCTTTGGAGAATCGTGATCAAAGAATTTTGGCATTTAAAAAAAAAAGTTGGTAAATATTCCATATAAACAGAACTGACCCAATGGTGGTTACATTAAGATTTCAGGGGAGATAAACAGTGATAAATTTATGCCATGTGGAAATGCAAGAAAACAGCAGTTTTGATGCAAAGCAACCACTTATCCCAGCTGAGACTTGTTTATGGCTGCTGTTGCAGCTGAGAAAAGAAGGTAAGCAGGTGGGGAAAGTAATTATCTTCCTTGATATTCACCTAACAGGGTTTTAGGTTAGCTGGTAGTTTGAAAACTTACAGCATCCTTGGCAAAGAACCAGGAAGTAGGATAATATTTAAGTACAAAGGAGAAAAAAAATCAGTTAACAGTTGTAAAATAATATAGTTTGCTTTGAATGTTTAGCACAAATCCTTACATAATGAAAATAAAACTTTTAATCTTCCCTTCAGAATATAGGTGATCATGGCTCTCCAGAGCTTCTATAAACTGTGAATGGTCATAATTGTTCTTGAGAAAGAGTGGGTTCCTTTTGCCATTTCCATGGTTTTGAATTCAGGAATGCTTTTCAGGTTGCTCTGATCTTTTACCCATATCTTGGGGATGAAAGTATGGATTCATCAGAGCAGTAGCCAAGAAAATGCTTGTTCAAAAGACAGAAGGAAATCACATTATGTTGGTAAGAAAATGACTGAAGGTGGGCTGCCAAGTCAGGATCAATTAAACTGTAGATTCTCCTTTGGATTTTATCAAGAACCTTAAGAAGAATAGCAGGAGAACCCAACCAGATAAAGCAACAGTATTCAATGCATGAATGAATGGTTTATTTATAAAACTTCCTGGCCCAACACAGTGACACAATCATCCTAGTACTAGATGCAATTATAGATTTGATGTAGTTTTATTCAATCATTAACTGAAGAATTAGATAGAAAATTAAAATAGGAAAACCATGAAATTTCATAAATGTGCTGTCAAAACCAGATAACATTTTGTTATTATCCTTTTAGCATGACAATATATAAAATAGCAATCAAAGAATTTTAGTAAACTAGCAAACAAAAATTAAGTTTTTTTTAAATGTACATGGACTCAAAATAGATGGACCAATGTACATGGACTCAAAATAGATGGACCAATGTACATGGACCCAAAATAGATGGACCAATGTACATGGACTCAAAATAGATGGACCAATGTACATGGACCCAAAATAGATGGACCAATGTACATGGACCCAAAATAGATGGACCAATGTACATGGACCCAAAATAGATGGACCAATGTACATGGACCCAAAATAGATGGACCAATGTACATGGACCCAAAATAGATGGACCAATGTACATGGACTCAAAATAGATGGACCAATGTACATGGACTCAAAATAGATGGACCAATGTACATGGACTCAAAATAGATGGACCAATGTACATGGACTCAAAATAGATGGACCAATTAAAGTTGGTTTGTGAATTTGGGCACATATATACTGGAAGTTCAATTCTTGAGCTGGAGAGTGTGGACTTAGACTCAGTGGAAACAGGTTGAGCAATAACTGAATGGTACTAAAATTAATTAGATGAGCTATCTTTAGACATGGGCAGTGGAACGAGAACAGCCCCCCCCATCCCTGTAGTTTAAATAAAATGTTCAGAATTCCAGGTATATCAATATACACATGTTGAAGCATTGATGACAAAGATAAGGACAATCTTCAAATATAAATATGGTAAATAATAACAACACCTCATCTCAGAAATTTAAACAAGACAAAAAAATTTATAAATGAAATTTGAAATTAGAAAAAATTAAAAAAATTAAATATATGTATATCCTGTTTTATGTTGAAGCTTTTTCTTTTTGAATTGTTTCACCCCAAGCAAGACAGTACTGCCACTGGTGCAGAGGGGGTTACATCAAGCAAAAAAGGTATTGGGGTGGTGTCAGAAAAGGGATAAGAGAAAGATGGGAATCAAGGAGATAAAAGATGACAATTGATGTTACTCTTGGGGATTGTAGCTATCAGGAAAACAAATATACAGAAAGAAGTTCCACAGGTAAGATGTGTGAGAAAAGAAGCTGATGGAGCAGAAATGAGGGTTACATTTGACTGTAAAAAGGTAGGACCTAGTTGTTAATCTAGGTAGCTCAAGTAAATTCATGTAAATGAGGCATCAGGGAGATAAGCCTGTCAAAGAAGCTGTGAAAATATTTGTAGAAAGGAAAGAGAGAAGCCACATCTCGTTAATGAGAAAGTGACTGAAGTTGAGCTGCCAAATCGGGATTGATTACATTGCAGATCCCCCTTTAGAATTTTATTACAGTAATAAAACAGAATCTGTTTTAGTATTTTGAGCCAAATTTGCAAGTGTGAAAAGTGCAAAATATTTGTAGGTAAATGGTGTGCATGTATATAAAAAACTCTCCAATTGAGTGTAATGTATGATTATTTGACAACATTCAGTTTTGCGCTCTATGTGACACTTCAGCCCCACAAGTGACCTGCATACAAGTGACATGCTTGGGACATAGCAACAGGAGTATTTGCTGACCCCTTGTTGCTGCTGTCTCACCTCTTAGCCAGTACAATACAACTGATTTTAAAATTTCTGATACTACACTGGCACAAATATTCTCAGGTATTTTTATCCGGAGCAACTTTATTAAAGTTAGTATGAGCCACATTGACAGTCGAGAACTTACACTTTAGGTTGACTTTATACCTGAGCCTTGGCTGTTCAACAGCTCTTTTTACACTGTCAAACTGGGTACACATAAAGACCTTAGGCATTGTGTATATATATATATATATATATATATATATATATATATATATATATAGATAGATAGATATAGGCACATGGCCGAGTGGTTAGAACCTTTGCTTTTTTGATCATGAAGCCCAGATTTGAAACTTACCACAGTTGATTTATCAGGAAGGTTATCAGTCTTGATGTTATCGGTGTGGAAGAGGTGATTCCAGCATACAGCACCTTTGGAAAGTGCCTGAAAACCATACTATGGGTTGACCCAAGCCTTGTCAGTGAAGAGTGTCTTGGTCTTGTTCAGACTGTTGTTCATGCTAGATTATGCGCTCTCTCCCAGAAACTGTAACTAAGGTCTGCTCAGCATAGTTGCAGTATAAACCACAGGTGGGCTCTGTGGGTGTTGAACAAACACAAGTGTGTCTGAGCAGGCTTCTGCAATGGGGATTAGTTAGCTGCCCTGGTAGATGGGTATCCTCGAATACAAGTAGCTAGCCATTATATATGTATGTGTGAGAGAGAAAAACAAGTAACAATGGTGGTTTTACTTGGAACCAATGTCTATTAGGAATTTACAGATTTACTCATGAATTTCCAACTTGGCCATTATGTAATGATTCAAAATCACAATTACTCATTTTGATGTCAGATAAAATAAGGCCAAGTTTTGTAGTGGCTACACACTGTGAGTCAGTTCATTTATGCCTACAGCAAAATTAATCCCAATGTATTATAATACTATACTACTACTAGTACTACTGAATAACCTTAAAGTCAGCAAGGAAGCACAATACATCAGATAGCAGATTTAGTAATTAAGTATTAATTAATATCTGAAAAGATGGAGTAGGCATTTTAAATATAAGTTTTGAAGTGTTCAATGTAAAATATCAGATTAAGACTGAAACAGCAATTACACACCTATCTACCATTTTAAGAGTAAATTTTATTGGCTATATGTATAAATTATGAGGCCAATCATAATGTTTGTACTAAATTTTAGCTAAGGGCTTAAAGAACCCTTATCTTTACAGAATTAGTTATGATAGCATCTCAAAGATTAATTGCAAAAGTACAATATTTGGTGGCTCTAAGTTGTGTATACTGAATAAAAAATGCTTACTAAAAGATAATTTGTTTTTCTTACTCAGGACATAGAGTACTGCTTGTCTTAATAGATCAATTATGACTGAGTAGTAAGTGTGATCTTCACTGGGTGCTTCACACTTTTGGCCTTGCACTGACAGGTGTTACTCAACCCAGTGTCTCTCAACCATTTTTAATTCAGGGTGTACTTGTAGAAAAGTTAAAACTCTGGGGCACACTTTAAATTTTAAAAATAAGTCATGAAATTTTAAAATTCTCCTAAAATAAGCATTTATTTTTATGACATTACATTGTAGAAACAGTAGAGTTCTTATTTAAATGGATTTATGAAGAATCTAGTCTTCTTTTTAGCAAGACCAATAATGACTGATTTAAATCCATTGAAGGCAAAAAGGAAAAGATTATCCACTCCTTAAATGTAAGGAATTTAGCATCCTTTTTAAAATATCACATGATAAAGATTTATTTTGACATAAAAGCCATATGCTTGGTGTCTCTAGCTTTTTAAAAATAAATTATTATATTTTTTTTTTTTTAGATATAAAAATAATTCATACACTTCTGTTAACTTTGAGCACACCTGGCTATCTCTCAAGATGCATTTGTAAACCTGGGCACAATAATTTGGAAAACATTGCTCAGTTTGCACAAATCAAATGATGTTGTAAATTAAAAAAAAATATACAAAAATTATTAAATATTGAAACTCCTTTGTGACTCCACCCCACTGTATATGTTGAAAACTGTTGAAACTATTAATAATAGTAATAATCTAATGTAATATGCAGTAAAATTTTGCTTAAGGCAACAATTATTGGTGCCTATAAGAGATCCATTCTTTTCAAGTGGATTTGTATAAAAATAAGTTTGGTTCAACTAAGAAGCTATACTTGGGAGCCAATAACTGAAAAGCACATTATATAAAATTGAAAGTTTTTAGCAAATTCTATGAAAGTAAACATTGTAAATTGGTATATCTGCTTTAGAGCTGTCACTTATTTAATCCTTACCCGATAAACATTGGTGAGTGCCTGAACACCACTGATTTGTAAGCAAGAGTATTATATTTATTTTTTTTCATATATAGTTTATATAAAGAAAAAGTTTGTCACTTCGCTGATTAATGTTACCTTCAGTATTCTGACTCCAGAGTTTGCCTTGGTTGGGGTAACAAACATTAAAAAATTGAAGAGATATATATTTTAAAAATGGGTGTCACTCCAACCAAGGTAGTAAAGCCACAAAGACAAGGGGTTAACAGGGTGTGGAAACATTAATAATGAGTGAGAAGAAAGTAATCAGAAGGAACAGTAGATAACAATTGACATTACATTTAGATTTTTGCAGATTAGAGATGTCTGGAAAGCATGGAGCCGAAATAGAGTTCCACAAGTAAGAAGTCCTCCCCCAAAAAAAAAACTGTTAGCATAGAACTTACAGCTACGTCTAGCCAGTTCTACTATAAATTGATGAGATCTTGACACCAGTAAAGTACTGTGCTTAAATTCAAAAATATCAAAGAAGAGCTCAACTGAACAAGTATTTAAAAAACAAACAAACATGTGGGTGTGTATCTGCCTTGACACATTGTAGCATGGTCAGATTCCATGGGAGGAAAACAGGGATGAGCAAAAAAAAAAAAAAAAATCCTATGATTTGCTGTGACCCTACTATACACAAAGGGCTGGACATGTCATGTGCTACCTACTGAGGTTGGGTGCCATGGATTTCCTAGATAGTCAATTGTTTCTTTCCTTTTGAGAGTGGGCTTCACTGGCTGGAGTCTGAGGCATGCTTCACATCTCCAGACCATGGCTCAATAGGCATTGGGTTTGAGTTGGATCTGGTCAAGATCTAAAATAAACAAAGTTGAAGGGAGTTATGCTCGCAACAAAATGCTACTTCCAATGTGAAACTGTTTAACTTCCAATATGAAACTGTTTAACTTCCATTCTACGCCAAAGATAACGGTCACTATGAGAACATTGTGTATTAATGATCAAAAACAAATGTTTTTAACATGACTTTAAAAATTTAACTTGCAGTTGTAAAAAAGTTTAAAAAAGAATGACACTTCTACACAAAAAAAAAAACCCCAATAAACAATACCCTTTCAAGTAGTAGCAGGATCATCTTAGCCACCAAAATTTACCTCCCCTGGTGGGTGGCTATCAAAGGCAAGGTATTGATTGTGATTTCACATGTTGGATGGAGGGAGAAAAAAATGTTTGAGATTATATATATATATATATATATATATAGTGTAGACCCCCACCCACTGATAGATTTTTTTTTTTAGTTTAAAATGTCTGTTAAGATATTTTATAGAGATTTTCTTATGCACAAACAAGAATTTTTTTTTCTCACTATATGTAGAAATTGTTGAAATAATTCTGAGCACTGAACTATTTTATTAGCTATTATCAAAAAAAAAAATTGGGTTGTGCTATTGCAAATGGTATGTAAGCTGCTAACACACCCCCAACATGGAAGGTTAACAAGCTTGACTTGCTAGAAAAATTAGAAAGTAGTGAGTTTGATCCTTACTGGATGCCCCATACTTTTGGTCTTGTACCACTTAAAACCTACACCTAAGAAAGAAAAAAAAAAAAAAAAAAAAAATTCACCACACACACACATGTATATAAGTGTGTGTGTGTGTGTGTGTGTGCATGTGAAACCAAAGTTGAAAAAAGTTTTTGTGACAGGTTTTTTTGCCCTTTAGGATTTCAGACTACATTTTTGTTTATGTTGGCATAACTAGAGAGAGAGAGTCAATGTGCATTAGACTATCTTGGCCACAAAGTGCATTGATGATTATGCAAAGTTAAATAATATTGCCTTATGAACACAAATCTTTCTCAGACTCTCGAAAAACTCATCTGTACAGTTTACTTTTTTTGTGTATTTAAAACAAAGCAATTTGTAAATACATCTTTATTTAGTAATCCAACAGAATTTATTATTTAAACAGTGTTTAAATAATAAATTCTGTTGGATTACTAAATAAAGATGTATTTAGAAATTGCTCATTTGTTTCAGTCTACTAGTGTGAATATTTGATAAATTTTATTAAAGGAAAATGTGCTATATTTCAATTTCAAATTCCCACCATCCTCAATTCGTGCGCATGTGTAGTCGTACAAACAAACAAATTTAGTCTGATGAAATCCTAAAGGATGAAACCTGTCACAAAAACTTTTTTCCATTTTTTTTGTCATACATTTTTTTCCCCCAAAAATTGTTCTTTTGTCTCTGTGGGTGTGATTTGGGCAGCAATCCCCCTTACAATGATAATGGCTAAAAAAAAAAAAAAAAAAAAAAAAAAAAAAAAAAGTATAGCCCAAAAAGCGCCTAAACATATAGACAATTTCTACATAATTTACCTAGAAAAAAAAATTATAAGAACACCAGACCAAAAAACTTAACTGCATTACCTTGTTAGTTCTTTTTAACTTATTTTCTTAAGAATTCGTTCTTGGTCAGGCCAAGAACTTTCCATTATTCTCGTGAGTGTGAGAGAGAGAAATATATTGTGGCATGCTAAGGACAATATTTTGTCAATAGCATAAAACTTACACATACGCTTTAACTTTTAACTATCTTTCTACAGAAGTAACAAGACAGGGAAGTTAGAATTCAAGCCTCTAACAAGAAAAAAAAATCATTAAAATGGTCAGAAAATTTAAATTCAGCAGTTCCAGTGCGACCTGTTAAGCCACTTTTCACTTTAACGCAGATCTTTCTCACAGACACACTTTGTACATATCTTGTGAATGCACAAGAGAAAAGTTTTAGAGAGACCGATAATGAAAAAAAAAATCTTTTCTAACATGAAGTCTTCATTTTCTGTTTAAACAACGCTTACTACCACCTTCAACGCTTATTACTCACACCAACAAAAAGCATCTGACTACCACCTCTATAGCAATACTCATATCTCCTCTTTGACTACCTCCCCTATCACCCCCACCGTGCCTTTTCCCTCTCTCTAGCAGATCATGCTGGGGTAATCGGAGTTATCTCAATATAGTAACTGACCTTTACCAAACTGGAAAGCAGTTTGAGAAGATAGGAGAGGATGGGGGTAAATAGAGAGAGAAAGAAAATGTAAGGAGGGAGGGGACGTAAGAGTATGAGGAAGAGTGGAGGGGGTAGGGTCGTCTGAAGCCTACTAACCTACATAGGTGGTGTAGTGCCTGCCTGCTCCGCCTGCTTTATTTGCTTGCTTCTTTTTTCGCCTAAAGAACTGGTGTAGATACAGTGCTCAATATTTCTGGGAAGTGTGTGTGTGTGTGTTAAGGGTGGTGCTGGTGGTGTTAAGTGAGCCTTCCATATATTAAGTGTGTGAATGTGACAGCTGAATTGCACACTTGTGTATGAAGGAGAATGTAGAAATTAAGCAGAGGAATGAATATATATATATATATATATATATATATATATAGAGAGAGAGAGAGAGAGAGTGAGAGAATGTGTGTGTGTGTGTGTGATTCCATTTTGAAAGTGTCAGGATATGTTTCCACAATGAATGAATTTATATCCTAAAATCAAAATTAAAATCAAAAGATCATCTTCATTCTTCAGCATGAAAAATGCGCTTAGGTCTTGGAAAAAAATTTGGGTTATTAAAATGCATCTATGATTAACTTATTCACACATATATTGTTCATTAACTATTTATATGCGCATAAATGGGTAATACAAAAATTATTCCTTTCAGGACATGACTATCCACTACTTCCTGACCTTTGTAAGTAGAAAGTAGAGAGAATAGCAAAAAGACAAGCCTAAGATTGTTAATGTTATTTGCTGCTTTTCCTTCTCCCTCAATGTCCTGTGAGTGTCAGATTCTCCAAACAGTATTTCCTTATTCCTTTACAGATCTTAAAATCTCTGTGATGTCAAAATATAGGATATAATTAGAGGATCTGAATTTTAAATACATTTTTATTTTTACTGAGAATCAGTTCAAGTAGTTTATCCTACAAGGATATATGCAAACACTTCAAGCATTGTGCACCTTCTGAAAATAGTTTTGATCTTAAATTAGTGTGCAAATGTATGAACAAGTATGAGAAATCAGATGATTACATCATGTAAATGTTACCATGTGTATGACTGTGTGTACATTTTTGTGTCAGTCAGTGAAGTGCCATATGTGATACACAATTGAGCAATCATGTCTCAAAAGGAACATGACTGACTGAGTAGAAGATTTTCCCATAGTAGGTTACCATTCTGTGTACACACTGCATAAATGAACAGAGAACCTTGTGTGTATGCATGTTATAAATTTGAAATTCAATTAACAAGATCCATTTCATTTTTATTGTATTGTTCCAATTCAGACAAATTGTTGAACATCCAGATCAAATATACAGATAAACTGTTCAAAAGTTCATACTTTAGCTCAAGTACTTTTGAGTGTTGTTTTTTTTTTTTACATTGATATACAAGGCTCAAAAGCTATTTGCGGAATGAGAGACAGTTTATGTGAACATATGGGTGAAGATAATGGTTAACCCTAGACTTAAAGTCGATTCTGCAATGCAGTGGTTTGTAGGAAGAAGCTGCTCAATGGAATATGATAAGAATGAGGGTGGCTCTCTAAAATGCATTTGTCGTGAAGGTTAGAACTAATGGAACTAAGAAATAAGTTTGAACACTTTCAATGAAAATAGTGATAGAGCAGTGAGAGGCTTGCAATATTTGGTCTGTAAGAAAGAATTTGTAGGGTGGGAAATAATTTGTTACTCACAAGGACATGAAGATACTTTTGAATTATCAAAACTGGAAAGTGAAGACTTGGCAGCTCCTGCCAATATATGGTAACAGTATTCTATTTTTGGCCTGACCTAAATCTTGTAAATACATTTTTATTGCTTCAAATACTATTTTTAGTGGATACCCATTTTTATTTTAAACAGTGTTTATTATGTGTATTTTTTTAAAGTAATAAAAACATTAAAAACAAAATACTAATTCTTAAGAAATTGCTTTGTTTACATTCCGGATATGGAACTGAGCAGTATTAGGTCTTTGAGAAAAATCTGAATGAAGGTGTGTGTATTCCTTGAAAGGGAAAATAGAACCTTGCTAGACTGTGATCCTTTAAAGGGTAAGTGATCTAAAGCAGGGTTTTTCAAAATGTGGACCTGACCCTCCAGTGGGTCACCAAAAAAGGATGCATGTGAGAGCAAAATGCAGAATACAAACAACTTTAAATGTTGTACACCACTCCAATCATCGCTAGTTTTTCGGCAAGTAAACTTATATGTATGTTCTCATTAAGAACATGTATCTCATTTGCTAAATCTATTGCAGATCGAGTGACATCAGTTCTCTCACAAAGAAACCTCACTCCAAAACTTAGCTATGATGGTGCGTAGTATGTTAGTTTTAGTGGCCAGTATACGCCGTTAAAATAGAATAATGCAGGTGCATTAAGTCAGGGCCAAATGTGAATTTAGCCAACTCAAAAATGGGTACATTCTGTGTGGTAGCAAGATGTGCGATTCTTATTTGAAGAGTTGACTGTTTCAATGAAGTTTAAGAATGGGCTATTTTTTTTTTTTAAGTAATAATTTCATATTAATACAAATCGATACATGCAATTCCAATAAGAGCAGATTATAAGAAATATACATATAAATTGTTGGTGCTAAATAAATGAACCTAGTAAATAGAATTTTTTTATGATTTATTACATGTAGATATAATGAGTCACAATGCAAAATGTACTTCTTGCTGCGGGTCACAGTAAAAAAATACATTTAAAGCTTTCCAGATCAAATGATAATGTAGATTCAAGCTCTACTGAAGAGCACATTTTCTTTAAAATTTTCAGAGATCTTTTTTTAAAGATGGTTTTTTTACTTTCTTTATTCATCTTGTTGGATTTCAATCCATATATTCAAATCATATATAACAGAGGAAAGCAAAAAAAAAAAAAACAACTGCTCTCAAGGTATGATATAATGAAAAAGTGCTCAATACAAAACTCAGCAAAAAAGAGAGTAGATTAAAATATGCTGTCACACCAAGCTACTCAGGTTTCAACTGTGAGGTATCTTCAGGAAGGTTTTCTGGGTAACTTAGTGCAACAACTTATTTGCTAAGAGTATATATAAGTGGTTGAAACTAATGGATATATATTTCACAGTTTAATATTTATTTTTAGTAAATAGTTACTATTATAGTATACTGCAACTCAAAACCTATCAAGTTTTGCTGCTCAATGCACCATCATCAGGAGTTGCAGTATGCTATTTTCATAATAACTGCGTGTATAAATATGCAATATTGTACATCTGCGCAGATCGGCGCTTGGGCCACAGGTATGCACATATACACTATAAAAAACAAAAAGACGTCATAGCTATTCACAGATACTAAATAAAAGGAATGTGTGAAGAGCCATAATCACTTATGTCTTGAGGAGAGAAAGACAGCTTTTAATTCAAAACTGGAGAAAGCAAAAGGAAACCACTCCACTATTTTTTCCAATAACTCATGGCTATTCACAAACAAAAAATGTGGAGAGCCATGTATGGCATATAGCAAGTTCAGTATAAATATTTACCCTTTATTTAAACAAAGGGTAATATACCCATTTGTAAAATGTTTCAAATTGTGTATAAGCATTCTAACATTTTGTTTTATTGCTTATAGTTTAATTAAATAAGGTAGCTCAACAAAAACATGATTAAATTGTCACATTTAAAATGGCTGGTATGAAGATTTGAGGTGATAAAACAAATGTTTGAAGAAAAACTTTTTAATGCCTGGGAAAAGTTTTAAGGAGCAAGCAATCTTATTAACTTCAATTCCAGGAAGAAACAGGACAGGAATATTTTAGATGGGGTCACCAAGGATGATTGTGAGAGGATTAAGGAAAAATTCAATGAGAGTTGACTTCAAGTAAAAATGGTTTAGCAGAGGGAAGAAAATGTTGAAAAAGTAGTGTACCACAGATGGATTTTGTTTGATCAGATGAAAAGTTTCTCCACTGTGGTAGCTGTAATGAACTACCAAAATGATAGGGGTTTATGCCACTTCACCAGGAAACATTCCCAAAGGTGTCAGAAAGCTTTTCACATGACAAAAATCAACTGATATTATCATTTGGAATCATTGTTGTTCATTGAAGAATTGTAATTAAATAGAGTTAACCAGCAAATGTTGAAGGGAGAGGTGTTACCCTGGTTGTCAGCCACATTTGGAAGTTGCCATGACATAGAACTTACATACATAGCCAAGTTGGTGAGAGGGGCATTTGCATGGATTTTTATGCTAATTTAGTTAACATCAAGTATTAATCTTATGGACCTTGAATATAACCCGTATTGGAGAGCCATGTTTTACATATCTCACTCAACTGTGTCAAACCTGAAAGAAGCTCTTTACAGTTTAAATTAAGAGGTGGTAAAGAAATCAGGCATTTCACTTGAGAGATTAAGAACTATGCTGAAAGCAACTGGTAGCCATTTTGAATTGTAAATATATGTAAAATATTGTTGATAAATATAATAAATCAACATGTAAACATTCATTAATCAAAACCTAAAACTTTATTTTATAATAAAATAAATAATGGGTAAATAATGTGTGTGTGTGTGTGTGTGTGTGTGTGTGTGTGTGTGTGTGTGTGTGTGTGTGTGTATGCCGTGCCCAGTCTATATACTTTTTAACTATTTAACAAAAATTGATGAAATCTTGGAGAAGGGTAACTCTGAATTTCAAACAGTAGAGAAATGTAATGTGAAACTATTCCCATATCTTTTCATGAATGCATGGCAGTTTGAAGATAAGAAAAAAAGGTTTTAGAAAGGCACAGTATTAAAAAACAACCTTACATCTGATACTATTAATACAAATGGACAAACAATATTGCATAGTGGAGAATGAAAACAAAGAAAAAAATAAAGAAAAGTATAGTTAAATGGTTAAATTTGAGAAATTATTATTCCCTGACCACATCCATTTATGTGTGCTACTAGATCTCATCCTTTTACCATTGAAATGTAACTGTCTCTTCTACTCAATCAGTTTCTTTTCTTTTTTTTTTTTTTTTTTTTTTTAATCATTTCACTCCAAGCAAGGCAGTTTTACTGCTACTGTTGCACAGGGGGTTACATGGGGTGGATGGAGAAAAGAGCTTGAGAGAAAGGATGCAAGTTAGTGACATAGGAGATGACTATTGATCTTACATTTAAATTCTTGAAGATTGTAGCTCTTGGGGAAGCAAGTATACAGAAGGGAATTCCACAGGCAGAAAATATGAGAAAAGAAGCTGTTAGAGTAGAAATTGCAGTTATATTTTATTGGTTTTACTGTAAAAGGGTGGGACCTAGTTGCTAGTCTAGTACAAATAAATTCATACATAGGGGACACCAATGAGCTAAGTTCATTGGAGCAGAAGCCCTGAAGCAAAAGCCAGTGAGAGAGCGACTGCAGCCATGCTGTCAAGTTGGTGTCGATCACCTTACAGATTCTCTGTTGGATTTTGTCAAGAACCCTGAGGTGAATAGAAGGGGCACTAGTATTCAATACACGGGCGGATGGTAGATTTATATATGTGCAAGATGGATTCAGACGGGAAAAACTTCCTGGCCCTGTACAGTTTTGCATTTGTGGAACTCCTTCAGTTTGCTTGCTTTCTTAATAGCTACAATCTCCAAAAATTTAAATGCAACATCAATTGCCATCTTCTATCTCCTTGATTCCCATCCATCTCTTATCCTTTCTTTGGCATCCCCATTTACTTTGTTTTTTTTTCTTTCACTGTAACCCCCTGAGCACTTGTTTGAGATGAAATGATTAAGGGGTGGGGGAGAAGAAGAAGAAGAAAAAAAGAAAAAAGAGCACCATTTTGCTGACAGGCTCCTGTGAGAGGGGGAAGTAAAGTGTGTGATCAAGTCTCATTGTAAGATTGTGTTTTTTTTCTCTTCAATCTAAGCTGCTTATTGAATGCTTGTGGAATAGAGAGTTGTGAGAAGAAACAAACAGAAGTAAAATTTATAAAATATTTTAACTGACAACTTTTTCGCAATAAATGAAAAGCAGCTGTTTTGTTTAACAGTTACAGTTGACAAAGTTAAAATCCTGATTTAAAAGACAAAAATCTGTTTAAACAAAAAACAATATTTTTTAAATACTTCCATGTTAAACAGCTGAATATCTTTAAACCTTTAAGCCCAGAATAAGACAGTATGCAAAAGTGGACATGTAAGTAGTGTAATGATGATTATTGACATGTAAATTGAAACCAGCATTCAGAGTTTAAACTTTTGCTTAAGCTGTTGCATTCACTTGAGAAATGCATGAATCCATCTCTTTCCTCCAGCAGTGAAATAGCAAGGTAAAGCGAACTCTAGCCTTAGGTTTCAATCAGTTCAAGAAGGAAAACTCTGAAGTCCAGAAAAGTGGGGAAGGCAAGCCATGATCACCTACATCCTGAAGGAACATCACTTTGGTTTAAAAAATAAATGTGTGGGTTATTTAACAGTTGAATATTACCAGTAAGCCAAGTTCAAATTATGGCTAATAACTGTTTGCTGGGCTAATGACAGTGAGAAAAGATAAATTCATTTTTTTCTTCAATTGCAGGTAAAATAGTAGGGTAAACTAGGCTAACTAGTTTTGGTTACTAATCAGTTTAGGAAAATTAAAACACTGAATTAAGATCAATTTGACAGGATGGACAGAAACATAGCTTTCCAATAAATAAATAAATGGTACAAAACTAGTTCTATTGAAAATATGAACAGATATTTTTAAAAAAATTCCTATGAGGAATTTTTTTTACTGCTGTTTTGGTAAGGATTTTGAAAATTATCAAAATGAAATAAAAAGCATGTGCAAAATAACTTGCTATTTTTTTAACAGAATTAAATGAAACATGATGGTAGATCTAATTCCTATAGTAATGGTGTACATTAGAACACTACATCAAAAATTGAAAAAGGACAATAGAAAAATAGGAATAAAGAACAATATTTTCAATTTGCAGAAAACTGCTATCATTTACTCTGCGAGGATTCTCTGAAAATCCTTGAGTTGTGGGGAATCTTGTTGGTAACTCAAAGAGAGAAAACAAGAATTTCCATAAACTATTTTAATGTGCAACAACAGCAATATAATTGAACAGGAGTAGGGGTTATCCCTTACTTCCTATTTAGGATTGGGTTTTCGGTTCTTTCTAGAGTCTTCATTCCCTTTCACTCTGAGTAGCCCTTTGCAACTTAGTGGCATTATTAAAAAAAGATAAACTTAGGATAATTCTCTCAGTTGTTTATAACCAGTTTTTATGCTACAGAAAATCAAGTTTGAGTTTTGTTTAATGGCATATCAACCTCTGTGGGTTATTTAATACCAAAAATGTGGGGTTTTAAGATTATAGTGAGAAAGTTGATTTAGTCAGATTTTAATGAAAATGTTTTGTTTTTATTCTTTTTTATTTTAGAAAACTGAAAAAGTCTTCTAGTTTTGTATTCAAAAATGTGTTATGGTAATAATTTTTTCTTCAAAAATGTATTGTTGGTAATATTTTTCTCTCAGAAATTTATATATTTCTATAAAAGTGTATTTTTATACTTTCATAGTGTTTTGCATCCAGTTTGGGGTTAACTATTTGACCCATAGCTGGGACTCTAATAAGTGCTATCACTCCAGGTCAGGGTGGACCTGAGAACAACAGCAATTAAGAGGTGGTTCCATGCTCCTCCCAACCTCCAAATCAGAGGCCTTGCTGCTGGATGCAGTTTAACATCATACCCAGGACCACAGAAGATCAAGCAAAAAGAAAATGCACATTTACATAACCAATTCACACAGATCCAAAAGTAAAGAACAATTAACTTAAAGTTGCTACTTTTATTCTGACAAGCTTCATCATTGAGGTGAAGGAGACTCAACAACTCCTTAGAACTATGCGGCCATAAGCCTCCCCACCCACAAAAACTACCTCTTCCAGGTTCTTTTTTTTCATCATATTAAAGAAATAAGAAATGAAATAAAAAAATAAAAAATAAATAAAAAGAGGTTGTAAATCGAGCCAGAATCAGGAAGGAGCAAAGAGCCATGTTGGAGTGCACAACATAATTAGGTGAATCTATGCAGCTTTCCTCTGTATTGTTTCCCTCCTCCTCCTCTTGTGGCCGAGCCAACATATTTGTCCGACATGCTTCCTGTTCACAGTTAGAATCCTGTAAATGATGAAGCAGTAAAAAGGAAGACACAGAAACTTGAGCAAACTAGTTGCACTTGTAGCTTGAGAGTGCTAAGATAGCATCTCAACTGCTGCGTTGGTGATCCTCATTAGCAATTTTTTTTCTTCTCCACACTCAAAAGGTCCTAGTTCCTTCTAGTTAAAATTGCTACAGCTCTGTATAATTTTTCACACATTACTTTCAACAAATATGAAGGTAAATAAATTACACACACACACACACACACACACACACAGTGCTATGGATAAATTGTTACCATTTTATATTTTTTTAATTTCATACACGTGTATTGTTTGTTTTTGATTTTGCCAACTTTACAGTATAGTATGGTCAGTTGGACTCTGTGAAATGAATAAAAAGCACCATGACACAATGTACTCTGCCAGAAATTTGGAAATGGCCTGCTGTACTATATGATATATTTTTAACAATAGATTTGGCTTATTTACATTTTAAAAAAATAAATAAAAATAAAATTAAAAAGACAAGTTTTAACCAATTTTAATTAAAAGAGAATAATAAAAAACAAACCAATTATATCGTCCAGAATAAAACATCAAGCAACTAAGACCTGAGATTGCATTCCAAGCACCAAGTTTTGTTTTAAAATTGGTACCACCCTATAAAAGACAGTAAAGCCACTGAGACAAGAACTAAAGAGATTTGAAAGAATTAGGAACGGAAACATTAACAATTGGCAGAAAGAGAAAAGAGTAATCAGGAGGACAGTAGATAGCAATTGACATTGCATTTAAATTTTTGCATATTAAAGTTGACTGGAAAGCATGGAGTTGGAAGGGAGTTACACAAGCGAAAAGTGCAAGAAAAGAAACTGTTAGCATAGAATTTATGTCTAGCCAGCTCAATTGCAAATTGATGAGATCTTAATGCCAGTCTAATACGGCACTTAAATTCAAAAAGTCAAGGTACCATAATGAAGAGCTCATTCAAACAATTACCATGAAAGTATAGAAAAGACAGTGAGGCAACCTTACAAAATGGCAAAAGTGATTGAAGCTAAGCCGCCAGATCAGGATCAACAATATTGCTGATTCTTCTTTGAATCTTCTCAAGGAGCTCAAGGTAAATAACAGGTGCACTGGATCATATATGGCAGCAATATTCTAAGCAGGAACGAACAGTAGACTTATAGATACAACAGAAATCTCAAGAGGAAGCAAAGGACCACACCAGTCAGTAAAATCAACAAAATATATATAATATATATAAATATCAATATATACAAATGGAAATCATTTGCTATTAAAATAACTCATGTAGCAATTAATATTTGAATTATAAATTCAATCATGCCAGTCATTTAGCAATCCTAGTAATTAAAAGATTCTCATCTAAGGTAACTAGACCTTCATTAGTATTTGTTTATTTGTATAAAAAATGCTATGTAGGAAGAAAGTGTCGATACCGACATGTGGTCAAACATGGATCTCCAAGTAACAAACATAACAGTTGAACGAATTGTGCTACTAGGATCACATGACCATAAACATTTAGTAAATAAAGGAGAAGTTGGAGTGCTGTTTTTTTTTGTGAGTCATTGAAGAGATTGTTTCTGAGTGAATGACTTGAGAGAATTATTGTGCATTATTCGAAGGATTCATTTAGTATGTTGACTTTACGTAAAGATACCGGAATATTATAACTCACTAATAGCAAGTTACCAAAAGTGCCTTTCAGAATAACATTATGAAAAACTAACATTAAAAAAAAAAAAATTATTCAAAATGTATGGAAGAGAACAAGATGTCATTGCAGATAATGGTAAATATATGATTAAATAAAATGAAATGGTACTTTATTTTGGGAAGAATAAAGTTGATAAACAAAAATGGAAATTATGACAAATGCATATTAAAATATTTTTTATTTACAAATATATTTACAATCCTATTTATGAAATTTAATCTTGATGGTTTTGTCTTATTCATGACTGTTCATTAATTAACCAATAATGACAAATGCTTTTTATGAGAAAAGTACAAGTTGATTAACATTTCTCATTAATACAATTACAAACTAATTATCAGTTTCTGTTAAAATATTTATATATGTAACCTTTCATAGGGGATAAGTGTTAAATAATTAATGAATAGAAGATGCTAACAGATTAATTAACCATAAGTGCAAACAATGTTTATGACATTTATATAGTACACGTGTGAGTGTGAGTGAATGAGAGGGAGAGAACATATGTGTACTCAGTCTGACAGTTATTTAGATGAATTGCAGTAAACATCTTGTGGTCAAAGTCTTTTATTCTTAGATTCTCTTGTTCATCAAAGAATGTATAACAAATTTTATGGTAAATATAAATCAACTCTGATTCTCTAAGTTCTGGTGTGTGTGTGTGTGTGTGTGTGTGTGTGTGTGTGTATAGGGTGGAGAAATGGATAGCAGCTTAGATTGAGGAACTAGAGAGCAGGGTTCGCATTCCAGTCAGGTTCTTTACATTTACTTACATGCAAATATCCTTGAGAAAGGCATGAATCCATCTCTTATGTACCCAGGTATGGGTAAATAGCAGAACAGACTGGGTTTTATAACATTGGATGGCCAACAGTCTAAGAGGATAAGGCTTAAATTGAAAGCTGCTGAAAGTCATTTGGGGACCTTGTGGCATACTATGCACCAGTTATCTGTATATGGTGCTTCCTAAAAATGTGGTTGGTTCTGCAGCAACAATCACCACAACAATCAGATCATATGGGTGAGTAGTCTGGCTGTTTGGCTCTAAGAACTGAGCTGCTCAAATGCTGAAAAATGAGGGAAAAGCCCCTCCCCCCCCCATTATTATTGGATGCGTGTTGTATAATGATATCAGTTCTGAATGAGAAATCAGAGAGCAGAGTTTGAATTTCAGTGAGTTTGTTACATTCACTTACATGTAAATACCCTTGGAAAATGTTTCTCTCCAGCTATAGGTTAAATAGAAAGGTAGACCTAGATATCTGGCCATAGTTAGCAGCCAGTCTAGGAGAAAGACAACTATGGATTCAAAACCTGAGGAAATCTGTGGACTTCATGTCAGACTATGTTTACCAGTTCTTTCACTTCAATTTTTCTGAAAAGTGTGGATACTCTGTACAAGTTTTCACTAATATAAGCAAATTATATGCACAGGTGAGTCTGGCTGTTTGGTTCTAGGATATATATATATATATATATATATATATATATATATATACATACACACACTTCCAGGACTCATTTAAAATAAGACAAATGAGTTTTCTTTACATTAAACAAAGATTACAGAGAACAAAAGGTCATCCAAATCTATATACTCTAGAAATAGAAAGTAACAAAAACTCACATATGAAAAGGTCTGTCTAATAATGAGCTAGCCTTTGATGTTCAAACCCCTACATCGCCCAGCATCTGTCTTCCTCCATCTCTTCCAGCCATCAACTGTAACCTTCAAAGAATATTAACCAAATATATTTTTTGCTCATAGCCTAGCTTTCACACTCATCCTTACATCTCATTGAGGGTGTGGTGTCATATGGGGTACAATAACACTTTTCTATGTCTTCCTCTGTGTGTGTGTGTGTGTGTCCCAGTCATGACTACCAAGGAATTGTCCTAAAAGATTTTCTAGGGTTTGCATGTTGGTAGGAAGAGCAGAATTGTTGCAGTTTTGGGAGATTGACAGAGGTTAGAAATTAAACTAAGGGTTAACATAAAAGCATAGCACAAAGGAATTCTAAATGGAAACCTTTATTTAATCTATGAGGTTGGGGGGTGGGTGTTAGGGAGTCCTTGTTCCATTGCCTATATCTAGGGATATTGTCTAGTCCTTATTTTTACTACTGCTCATTACTGCTTGCCAGTTTCCATATGTATGCTGCTAGATCCAGTGATTGAACTCTCAATCTCCATGATACCAAATTTATGAACCAGTGATATCTACTAGGCTATTATCCCCTAGGACATAGGCAGTGGAACCCTCATAGATAAAAAAAAGGGTCGAGTTCAGAATTTACTGAAGGTTACTCAGCTCAATGTACACCTGAGAAAGGCTAGGGATCATAACAGTTGAAATGTAATAAATATGAGAACAATAATCCAAATAGTAACTCCTCATTCCAGAAATTCAGAAAAAAAAAAAAAAAAAAAAAAAAAAAAAATCAATGGATTTTGTAAGAAGATTAAAATTGGCCAGACTGTAAATCTCCCACCAAAAAAAAAAAATCCAAGGCGGGGGATGAAAAGGTATAAGTCAAGGGCACATGGCTAGTAAAGTTTCAATGAAGATATAACAAAATGACAATAGAGATATTTGTCTCAAAACAAACATCACTTGATTGATGTAGTTAATATTTAAGTTTTTATTGCATAAAAACATTTGTTCAGTGATTAATATAAAGATCCAACATAGCCAAGAAAATTTATAGCATAGTTTTTTTTAAATATAAGATTATATTATTATACTGTATTATTAATATTACTTCCCTTTCCAATGCATTCTTTTTCCTCTCAATTGTTAATTTCACTCAAAGTTTTTTGTTGCCATAGCAGGATATGACAACACAACTCTGAAATTCAAACAAACTACTGACCAGGAATCAGTCACCAGTGAGAGGATAAACTTTTTGTACACCAAATGAAGTCACATACAGAGAGGTAAAAGGTAAAATTTCAAGATGAAGTAGAAAAGAAAAAAGTTCAATAAATATCATTAGCCTATTTTGTTTGTGATAGAAAAAATACAAGACAAAAAAAAAAAAAAGAAGTAAAGTCAATTTTGAAATTACACAGTACAAAGAAACAGTGAGGTTCAAATACAAGAAGCCACACATACACATGGAATGACAGGTAGCAAAAGATAAACAACATTCCATCGTTCATTCAAGGTCGGACATGAGGACATTTCACTCGGTAATCGCACCATCAAGGTTCTAGTGCATCATTTTCTGTAAGCAGAGGGAATAAAAAAATGTGCAAGTCTATTGCTGGATGTTGGCACACTCACCATAAATCAATAAAAGGTGTATGAGTGAGTAGAATACTTTAAACCTGGAATAACAAGTGTAACTGACCAAACGCGATCTAGTTTCTCATCAACTAAAGACATTCAGAGCATAGATGCCTTTATCGATGCATAAGTGGTGGCAATCATCAGCATCAGCTATGGACCGGTACAGGCCATAGTGTACAATGACTTGGGGTACTGTAAGTTTTGTGTATGTTCAGTGCTCAAACAAGCAAGCAGTGCTGACAGAAATCAAAAAAGCTTTTTAGAAGGGGTGAAGAAGCTTGTCAAACAATAAATACCAGAAGTGCATCGCTGTTAAAACATATGCATTTATTCTTCATCAATGGAAATAAAAGATTCTGTATGGCAATTGCCTTTAGTTTTTTTATTTATCCTTGTACAATTTTTTTAAATGTGTGGAATGTAATTTTTATATCTAAACTGTGAGAATGTACTTGGTGACCATTTTAAAAATTTCTTTTTATTGATCATTACAAACATTTAAACTTATTAGGGATGTCGGTAGATTAGATAGTACCCAGCATTGTGTGGACAAAGAGGTTTCCCTTTGTCATGTTATAGAAAACCTGCGTTGTTTATAGGTGACCATTTAAATATCTCTCACTGTAAATTATTTATAGAGTAATGCTGTTTTAGATGAAAAGCATTCAATCAAATGTTCTTCTGGCTTTGTCCATGATACTTAAAATATACAGTATTTTGGTACCTGATACTAAGGGGTCTTAATGTTTCATCTGTAATTTCCATCAAAATCATGAAGAGAAAAGAGAGAAGCCCTAACTTAATAGCTACTCAGTACCAAAAGAATAATACCGATTCTTTTTTTTTTTTATTTAAATTTTAAAGCTCAGCTAACATGTACCTGTAAAATATACAGTACTAGAAATGGCATGACATTGTTCAAGCTCAGTCTCCTTTTGTTTTGCCACATTATGCTGTCATTCCTTTAAGTAATTTACATTTGCTGTAAAATAATTTAACAACATTCTCATAATTAAGTGGTTTGATTCAAATATTTTGGTCATCATTTACTCCACATACAGAATGTTATAATATTATAATTTATATAACAATTGCTACACTTCAAAATATAACAACATTGCTCATTTCTCTAAGCTGTGATCTAAATGCTAAGGTGGTTATCACATTTAAAGTAAAAAAAAATTAAAAAAAATTGGATAACTTATAAAGGCCATCAGCAAAATAATTAAGAATTTATGAAAAACCACAGAAGATTAGAAATAATTTTTTTTTAAATATGGAAATTAGTTCTCTTCATTAAGCAATACATACTAAGTTGGGAAAGAGATAAGACATGCTGGTATATATAAATAATAAAACTACACTTAGCTGAGATCAGTTTTACATAATATTTGCACACATGGAGAGAGAACTATATACATTTTTAACTATAGATTATATATCAGGTTTTCAACTGGACATACACTTCAACTTTATATATTAGATATGCTTTCAATTTCATAGATAAATTAGATATGCTATCTAATTTATCTATGAAACATTTTATAAATAACTGCATTCTGCTATTCCTACATCTATACAAGTTATTTAGAACATCTTTTGCACAGATTCAGTGTGTGTGTGTGTGTGGTGGGGAGTGAGTAGAGCAGTGACGGTTGCAAAAAGAATCCTTTAAGTCACCATTTAGAAATCTAAGAGACTATAGAATGTCTAACATCTACCATCCACATACAAAAATACATTGATAAACCCAGTAAAATAATAATTTCAAATTTAAAAGGAATGTTCTTTTGCTGGCTTTGATAAATTTGTAGACTAAATCTACATGGGGTGGGATGGGGGGGAGAAAATCATCAAATTTAACAGACTGAAACTGTGACCTTGGTAAAACCAACAGGAAAAATAAATCTATGCCTCACACAGTACAATGCAGAATTACCTTATACTAGTTATAGATAAATAACAGAAAACAAAACTGTAACATGTGTAACAAAGAACAGCAGTTTCATCATGAAGTCATTAAGTGGTATATACAAATTGAATATAATTAAGAAAAACCTATGCCAAAACTGTAAGTAAAAAGATTGAGTATGTCTGAAAGGCAAAAAATATTAGATAAAAATAAATAAAATTAACTATAAATTTCTCGTATTTTCTGTTCAAGATCATAGTAATCTTTAATATGTATATTAAATCTTAATAGTTTACATATAATTAATACAGTGTGTGGCAGAAATACCTCCTACATAGTGTTAAGACATTAGCTAGATGAAGACACCATTGCCACTAATGTCTTACCATCATCTGGGAGATATATGTGATAGGTGAGACATCATTTTGATACACACACATGAAGTTTTTATTTACTTTACAAGGAAACAAGTGAACATTGAGTATTTGTGCAACAGATGTGGTTCCTCCAATTTAGTCCTTATCATAAACAAAAAGTAATTCAAATTGGCATTTTTTGGGTTTTGGCTACAAGGTTCAGACAGTATGCTGCTTTTTCAAAGATTACAATTTCATACCAAATATCATCAATAAAGAAGATGGTTTCAAACTTGGACAAAAACTAGTTTACTTTTACTGTTCTTGCACTTGTACAATCCAATATATGTAACTAATATAAATATCTAAGAGTTATAGAAGATATCTTTCTATTGTTAATGATAATAGTGTGGTGTCATCAACAAATTGTTTTTAGTTTATACCCACATCTATGCTCAGCTCACACCACGAAAGGGAATTCAAGTTAGAAACAAGTTCGGGTTAATTGTTAGAAATTAAGCTACAGATGTAAGAACCAAAAGTATTGTTACAGTTGAAATAATTTGTTTTTTAGTAATGTTTATAGCCTATATTTTATTAGGGCTTTGAGATTTGCTTTCACCACAAATTAATTTTCATACTAAATAAAAAAAAAAAATAAAAAAAAAATGATTTTTAAACATTTAATAAATAATCAATAAGTCATAGTACTTTTATTAAACTTAAAATCTATGATTTCCTCTATGGCAGGTGTGAACAAACTACAGCTTGTGGGTTGCATACATCTGCTAAAGAATCTATATGGCCCACTAAATGTTAGTAAATTTGTATTTTGAAAGACTGTCCACTTGCTATGGAAGAAAATTGTTTATATTTAACTTATATATACCATGACAATGAGATTCAACTGACGCACCATGACATGAAGTGCAACCAACGTTCCATGACATAAGATGTAGCTGATGCACTGTGATATAAAGAGATATAACAAAGAGCTCTTTTCATAAATGGCCAGGAATTTCCAAACTCCAAAAATCAATTGCTATGTTGAAAATGATTCATGCTTAATGGTCATTCTGACACAGCTTCTAAGAATTAGCCTCTCATGGAGATGAATGTATCAGTAAGTATATAGATTGGCTTAAGTGATGAAACAAAGTATAAATATAGTATTCATGTTTAGCCAAAAGTAGAAATATTCAATTTGAATGCTAACTGGGTGACATTACATCAAAGTTTCCCACCAGTCAAGACATATCATGATAAATAAATTCCAACTGCCTAGATTTTTCTTTAAGAAATCAACTTTTTAACCTGTTTGACAAGATGAAAATTTTTTCTGCTAGTCATAAGTGGTGACCCAGAGACATGAACAAGAAATGGTCATTATAAGCAGTACCCTACAATGTAACAACTACCCTGGGTACATGACTGTAGCTCCAACAAATGTGGATAGAAGAGTGTAAGAGAATAAGAACACTCAGCCCTGGTCTGTCTACCCTATATAAAGAGATTATTGGAAAGAATACAAAAGAACTGTGGTCCATATAACATCAGGACAACCTTTAAAAGTGGTTCAACACTTTGCAGATACCTCTCCTGAGTAAGACATGACTATGGACTGTGTGTATAATCTCATACAGCTGTGGTAAGAAATATAAAGGCAAAACAGGCCACAAGAACACTTCAAGGCTGTAACACAAGGTGAAATAGAAAAATCAGGTATAGATGACCACATATGGAAGGAAAAAGGAGGTCACTATCCCCTGTCGGATAAAGTTGAAATAATAGATAGAGAACACCACTGGAAAATACAAAATCTTAAGTAATCAGTGCATATGCTAGGTAACAAAAATTTACTAAGCCGGCCAAGCATAGAAATAAATACAGAACCAGTAATACTGGTGTGTTAGAGAAAACTAATTATAAACATCAAGATTGTAAAAAATAATTACTGAGACATTAGGTTTATAAGTCACAAAAATTCATACACTGATGTCCTCAAGAACACATGGACCAGTGGATAAAAAGCATTGGTTGGTTGGATTCAGTGACTTGACCTAAAGAGTTGAGAGTTCAATACCTCAATATGACAATGGCAAACAAAAACTTAAGTTGAGATAATGTAGATAAGTAAGACATCTGAAAATGGCATTACCCATGGAATGAGAACAATCTACCCGAGTGATTGAAATAAAGGGCCCAGTTCAAAATTTCTCCTTCCAGTCATCTGAAGAAGGTCAGAGTGTACAATAGCTGAAATGTCAAGATGAGTCAAGAGTTTAAACCCGTCTCAGAAATATAATCAGATGTGTATCACTTTTGAAGATTGATCAATAAAATTCATAGCCTGAAACTTAGTATTCTGAATGTTGATTTGGAATTTGCATTGCTTAATTTCCAATCTATGCAATTATCACAAAATTTGGTACATTGACGAAGAAAGAGATTATGTTGAAAAACAGCTTGAGTAAAAAAAATTGCTCTCTTCATTAGTGATATACTAGTGACTAGTGATATACAAAAGCGTTTAGCCACATATATTTTTTATTATACCTATTTGTATATCTTAGATTAATAAAATAAAAAAATCTATTACTGTAGAAAGTTTATATATATATATATATATATATATATATATATACACACACACACACACACACTCTCTCTCTGAGAATTTTATAAGATTTGCTTACTATAGAAATAGTATTAGAATTTTCTGCTTATTAATAAAAAAATTAAATTTCCTAAGTGCAATCAGTTATAAGTCGTTTTAATAGTAGTCCTGGGTATGACAAACTACATCTGGCAGCAAAGTGTCTGATCAGAGATTTTGAAGAGTGGAACAACCTCTGAATTGTGATTGTTCCTAGGTCCACTGACCTGAGATGAGAGCAAATAGTGAACCCCCAAACAAAAACAGAAAACTATGAAAGTATAAAAATACATTTTTATAGTAAAATGCTAAATATCTATTTATAGCAAATATCTAGCAATACAATTTGGTAGAATGAACACATCACTCAATAAACCCCAGAATTGACTAATAAAACAACAACTTTTAAGCAAAATTCGACTATTCATCAACAGTCTCCTAAGGTAATACACTGATTACAATGCTTCTCTAACAATTCAATGCTTGAAAGATTTGACTTTGGCCTCAAAATACACCTCAGTTTATGATATCACTTCTTCATTGGAGCCAACGCCCGGTTCACACTCCACCCACATCTATTGAACAGGTGAAGAGGCTCATCCCTTGTTTCCTGTTTAGGATGTGGTTTCCGGCTTTCTCTTTTCCATTCTTTTTACCCTTACGTAGTCCCCTGCGCATCAGTGACGTTACCGCCTTGCTTGGGGTGATATGATTAAAAAAAAAAAAAATTCTTTTGAGGTCTGCAAACAGACAGTTGTTGGGGACTAAATCTGGAGAATAGGGTGGATGTCGAAGCAATTCATAGTGCAATTCATACAGTTTTGCCATTGTTGCAATTGATTTGTGACACTGTGCATTTTCTTGGTGAAAGATAATTTTTTTCTTCATTTGAGATTGTTTTTTTTTTTTTTGCAATTTCTTCCTTCAAATGAAACAATAATGCTATATAATATTTACTATTGATGGTTCTTTCTTTCTCAAGGTAATCAAACAAAATACCTTGTGCATCCCAAAATACAGAGACCAAATACTTGCCTGTTGATGTTTGCGTCTGGTCACTTTGGATGGCTTTCACCTTCTGCTGTCTACTAAGCTGACAGCTGATTTGACTTCAGAATGAAGTAGCGGATCTAGGTTTTATTCATTGTCACATATTTATGCAAAAATTCCTTGTTCCATTGAAACAGTTGCAAACAATGCTGAATCATTGATGTGTTGTGGCTTTTGATTGATTGTGAGCAAAAGCAGCACCCACTTTGAACAGTTTTCTCATTGACAAATGTTCAGGCAAAATGGTGAATACATTGCCTTCTTACATGTTCAACTCCTCTGTTATCTCATACAACTTCAATTTACAATTGGCCAAAATGAGTATGGATTTTTTTGTTTTCTGAGACAGCTGTTGATTTTGGGTAACCTGAGCATTTAGCAACATTTGTGTCTGCATGACTGTGTTTAAAGTCAGCATGCCACCTCTTAACTGTTGTTTCAGATGGAGCAGAGTCCGAATAACACTTATCAAGCTATTGCTTTGCTTGAACAGTATTTTCCCCATAAGAAAACAATGCTTTATCAACACATGAAATTCTGATTTTTCCATTGTTTTGAAAATTTGCAACAGTAGCTTCATTTAAATAACTGATTTGTAAACTAATAATTCAACTGGGCCTAAATTTTATAACAGCCATTTGAAGGATAGTACTTCATAAAAATCATGCTTTTTTTTTTAGTGGCAGCATCTATATGTGAAGTCCAGGACTTATTGAGTTATGTGTTACCAACAATACATTTTATATTGAACTGACTAGCAATACATTTTATCTGTAGTTGAAGGCATACAATTGCGATCAAAATATTTGAATTTTGGCATTAAATAATCCAGAGGTTGATATGTTGCTAAACAAAATCAAACTGTATTCAAAAATAAAATTACAACATAAAACATATCACTAATAATTATATCCACAACAGCTGAGTATCACCTACCATGTATTCAAATGTGAAAGCAGAATAACATTATTACCTCAAAGCTCCCCCCAAAAATTTAAGTTTGGTATTAAATGACCCATAAGGAGTTGATATGCTGTTAAAGAAAACAAGCAATTTTAATAGTATTAGGTGAAGACTAGAAAATTTAACTGCATAAAAAGAGTAATAGGATTTGTGGGGAAACAGAAAAAGAAGGTATGTGATGGAGAGAAAGAGAGAAAAATAAAAAATGAAAAGAAAGAGGAAAAAAACAAACAAAAATCAATGTTGCCTCTGTGCATATTGGCTCTCTCACACAAGCTAATCAGTATTACCTTGTGACCCTGATAAGTTGACCTTACTTCATCGGAAAGGCCAGAATCCTGGGTGGGGAGCAATAGATGGGTCATTATAATTCTACAATGACCAAATAATTAGTATACTGTAGATGTAGAAGAATAACAATTTGAAATTTAATTCCCAAAAGCAGTGAAAGAAGTTTTATATTTACATACATTATTTGTTAACTGGAGTATAAGGCTGTATCAAAACCATGTTATGTTATCTTGCTTCTATTTCAGTTGCATGCAGAGTTTGTAGGACAGAGTTACTAGATCACTTACCAATTGGAAAGGAATTGACCTCACTCTTTACAAGAAATTTCAGTCCTTACTGTTATTTAACCCATAGCTGGAAAAGAGAGGCAGAAGATTCACCCCCTTTTCCAAGGGCATTAGTGTGAAATAAAAGACTTAAGCAGAATTTTAATTCTGCTTTTTTATACTGATAACCACTACATTCCTTATGCATGTACACATATACACACAAGTTATTACCCATGAAAAAAAATTAATGTATATATTTGAATTTTATGTGATTATTTTCAGAAAATAAGGAAAAGAAACTAAATATATTCATACGGTAATATGGCACTTAAAGTAAAACTTGGCAGGTCTCATGTTACCACAACAGATTTTCTTATTATTCAACAAAGACCAAATTGCTAATGGTTTGAGTCTATTGTTATGGTCGGAGAAACAGGGAGGGGGGGGGGTGAAGAAAAATAAAAGTGATGCAATTTTCAAGCCAACACCAATCTTTACATACATACATACATACATACATACAGCCTTTGAGATTTGAAAAAAAAAAAAAAAAAAATCACTCAACCTGTGATCGAGAGCGTGTGAAAATTAACTTGCCCCATAATCAGTTTACTTGACCAACTCCATTTTCTTAATAGTCGCCTTATGTAAACATAGCGTGAATCGCTGATGGTAACAAAAAAATGAAATTTTAATTAAAATTTCAAACATGTTAAAGGACTTTAAAAATTAAAAAAAAAAATAACAAATTTGTTTTTTTTTTTGCAAATGAGTGGAGGTACCTAAATTCGTAGTTTCTTCTGTTTGACTTCAACCTCCATCTCATAGATGATAAATAACAAATCTGATTTTCTTAACAATTTTCTATAAAAATATTACTTATTTGTATAATTTGTTTTTGGTGCGTGGTTGAAAGAAGTATGCATATTTTTTTTTCTTCTTTCAAATGTTTGTTTTTACTTTTTGTAAGTGGGGAGGAAATATAGATGTTGAGTCAAGGATATTTTTCCAAATGAGTTTCTAAAAATCTCTGAGCATCTTTAATCTGGGCAACAGAAACATTTTGGCTCCACTCTGGAAGCATTAATTAAATGAATGTTTACACTGACTGGGATGATGAAAGCAAGACAGGAGCTTGTCAATCTAAATACCATTTATCTGATCTTGCTTTGACTGCGAGATGTCACTATTTTTTGTTTGATCACACATTTCAATGTAAATCAGGTGCCATGCAGAAAACCAAAGAGTTCAATAATGTCATTGTAGGTCATTCTAAGTAACTTGTGAATCTTCAATGGCATACTTTTGGGTTGCAAAAGGAATCAGATTTCTTTTTCCTGTATTTGAAGGGACATGTTTCATTGTGAGATTTTAAATCAAACGCGGGTGAGTAAAGCAATAAACTTTAATCGTCCAATTAAGTTTTTAATTGACAGTTTTTAGTCAATCGGGCAAGTGAAATCTCAAAGGCTGTATAAAAGGTCATAGCCACCAATATTGTTAGTGCCTTTCAAATAAACTAGAGGTGAGAGGAATCAAGTCTCAATTCCCCAAATTTTAATGAATGTAAAAAAGGTACAAATGGTTGCCAACAATGACAACAAAATACCAGTCTAGATTGCATCATCATGACAAAAATTGTGTCTTACTTGAAATTTTGAAACAATACTCAGTACAAGAATATATACAATTACAAGTGTGTGTGTGTGTATATATATATATCAGCATGCAGTGTGAGTATAGAAGAATCCAAAGGAGTATCCTGTATATGCAGTGGTAGGATAACTCTCTAAGAGAGCTCTAAACATATGCATATAAATACATATAGAGCAAATAAAAGAAAAATTAAGACAGACACGTTATTCCATGGTGAATCGGAAGTATAGGCTTATTTCAGGTAAACCATCGTCAGCTTCCGTCTTTATTTAACAAAGGATTTTACACGAAGGAGATTCACAAAAACCTAAAAAAAAACAAAAAAAAACAATGGTCACTCCCTTAAAAAGAAAAATACATCAGGGAGTGACCGTTATTTTTAGGTTTTTGTGAATCTCATTCATGTAAAATCCTTTGTTAAATAAATACGGAAGCTGACGATGGTTCGCCTGAAATAAGCCTATACTTCCGATTCACCATGGAATAACGTGTGTCTTAATTTTTCTTATATATATATATATATATATTTCTGTTCCTAATTGCAATGGTAAGTATTCATTTTTTGCCTCCATGGAATTTAATGTGGTCGGGAGATATCAAGGATCAAATAGTATGGGTAGGTGAGCTTCTTAATTTTCAAAATTTTAAGTTTTCACCGCTCCCCACTCCCTTTATTCAAGCAGCAAGAATATGCACAATTATACCTGTCTCAACTAGCAGTCAGTACAGTGCTATGCATACCATTGATAGGTTGCTCATGAATACAGAATAAAAAAAAATTCTGAGTCTTACCAGAATTGGTTAGCCAAAATAATTTTCCATACATGTTGCATATTGATTCCTTTACAGAATATCCATTTATAAAGAAAAAAAAATTTTTTTTTTTTAGTGAGAACACCCATCAACCTGTTGCAAGAACTAAGTTCATAGACTCAAACTGACCAGTAATTATTTAACAACATCAAGAGCAGGAAAACAAGTGTAGAAATTTCTAAAGGGTTAGAAGGCAAATTTTGTTTAGCCTATATTTTCAGTAATTTGAAGTATCACTATGTGTTATAAACTTTTCTATGTTAATCCATTCAAATTCCTTTTGGCCAATAGAGAATAAATTTGTTTATAGCAATAATTTTAATATTTCCAGGTTTATTTTTATAAACAGCTATATTAAAATTGTATTGCTGAAAAATGTTTTTCCATAATATTTAGACATATTTTAGAAATAAAAAAAAACATAGCAGAAATAACATTCAAGACCTCTATATTTAAAAGGAATTCATTATTGGCCGAAGTGACAATAAGAGCAGCAGCAATAGGAGTGATAGCTATGATTCTGTGCTGATGTATCAGTCACTTGTGCCTGCAAGTTTTCTGGTGTTGAAACAAACCTTGTTCATGATTAACAAAAAGAAAAGAAAAGAAAAAGAAAAAAAGAAAGAGTCAGTGACCAAGAACAACAATTTTCACAGCCTAAACACTCACTGTCCCACCCCTGGCTTGGCAGAGGGAGACACCATCTCCTCAATATACAGAATAACTATGAATCTTAGCAAACATTCTTCAAGGTGAACACAAAATAATCTTGCATATAAAGTGGCAGCTGTTTCTAGCCGAGACAAAATGAGACAGAGGAGGCAAAATGGAAGACTGCGGCTAGACAACACATCACTGTCAGTGCATCAGACACCAGGACAGCTCATCAGCATTCAACGATTGTGCTAACGAACCTTTGAAAATATTTGAATACAAATCTCATTTCCTTCATTCTTTACTGCCCTCCACATTAACACTTATTCTATATGCTAATAATAAATAGAGAACCAGACTGTCCTTTATCACAGGTAAGACATTCTCTGCTTTTACCTGTATTCACAATTTGATGTAACTTTAATCTTTGTGATATCCAACAAAGAAAATGATAGTATTTTAGTTATTCTTTTATGTGCTTCCTTTCAGGAAGTAGGCAACTGTGCCTCTCCACATCTTCCTGTCACTTGAAGCTCTTGAGAAGTTTTCTTTTTATTATTTCTCTCAAACCCTGTTTTGCCATCCATTTGCTCAGACTAATCAAGTATGTTATGCACGGCTTTCCTCTGTCCCACATTTTGGTGCTTAAATTAGGATGTGTATATTTTAAGTCACAGCATGGAACCCATAATCCATTAGATCATCACATGTAGCATAGCCTTAACAGTAATAGTGTGTTTAGAACAAGACCCAAAAGCATATTTCTCTTCAGGCTGGCTTTTGAAATCAAAGATTTTCCTTTTCCAAGACTAGTGTATCTCAAGGCAAGAGAGTCCAGTCAGCCCTGCTATTTAACCACCTGGGGGGAGGGATTCATACTTTACCCAAGGATATTTGGGTGTAAGTGAATACAACAAGCTCAACCCATAATTTGAACACTGCTGGCTAATCCTGCTTTCCAAGTTGCTAACCATTATGCTACTTGCACACATATAATTTAGATAAGTAATTTCAAACTACCATAAACTGCTGACAATGTATAATTCAAATGCATGTACCACACTGATTTTCCAGAAACTGATAGGCCTGTTGCCTCTATTATTCTAAACTAAATTATAAGCAAGCATTTGAATTATTTACACTAATTATATTTCAACTATTGTCTTCATCTTTGTTGTTTTTATTACAAAGTTTTGGCTGTTATGTCCTCTAGCCTTCATCAGGTATATATTGATCTGAGTAACCTATAGGGAATTCTATACTGAATCCTTTATTTAATTTATGGAAGTAGACTGTTCTTGTTGCACAGCCCAGTCTACTATCAGTTTGGAATTCCCTATAGGGCACCCAGATCAATATACACCTGATGAAGGCTGGAGGACACAATATTTGAAACATTGTGATAACAACAAAGATAAGACCAATAGTCTGAATGTAAACAGTGTAAATATTAACTTTTCATCCCAGAAATTCAGACAGAAATAAATGTTTGAAAACTTGCACAACTGCCAGGCTAATTCACTGAGTTGCCACAGGTGGTGTTGTGTGTAATTGATGAAACACAGATGCATAATTAGTGGGTCAGAAGTGTTTTATTGAATTGTTATTAAATGACTTCTCTTGGTTTGGCAAAACAGGTAATTTAGCAATGCTCTGGAAAATAATTGGTGTACTTCAACTTTAGCAATAAACTGAGGACTTTCCTGATTTTAAGATATTTTTTAAATTTATTTGAGTTTTTAAATATGTACTGTCATTTATTTTTTATAAAAATTTGTAATGTAAGGCAATCAATATGGCTAAGAAAGAGATGTAGCCTAAGGCTGCATCCTTAGGAGCTTGTCCAATATGAACATGGCCTTACTGATTAACACTGCTAGTTGGTCTCCCTGGCTTTCTTGGTAGAGGGATACTCATATCAAAATGGTTCTGAAAAATAAGAGACCAAATTTTCTTGGTTGCTACATTTTCTAATTGCTAATCAATTGTAGAATATTAAAAATAATGAATGGTTATGCTGTATATACTAGAGTACAGAGAAAGTTTTTTTTATGAAACAATATGTCACACTATACACAGTTAAATTTTTGTTGAAGTTAAAAATCATGCATTTTTGGTGACCAGATGCACTATACAGTTAAATTTGTTCGGGGGTGGGGGGTTTTAAAATTAATAAAAAAAAATTTCAAGGGTCACTATGAATGAAGTTGGTAAAATGAGTATATACGATAATAAAGATAAAAAAATCCATTAGAAATTAACACTATCATTGCTGCTTGTAAACTGGCTGTGCTGGCCCATTTTGGAAAAAAAGAAAAAAAATTGTTGTTGAGTGGAAATAAGTGGCTATGAAGACAGTGATTTCTCAAGGGTATCACTATACTTTGCAGACAAAGTGAAATGACACTCCTAATATAAAAATTAGTTACACAACAGATCACATTGTGCACTACTATAGATATACACAATTTTTTTTTTTTAATCTTCACCCAATACAAGGCCCAAGAACCATTCCAGAGAGAGAGGGTTACTGTAAGGGGTTGTATTAGTATAAAAAAGGGCAACAAGAAAGATACACAGCTAATTCCAGGGGTTCAAGATTTAATTAGCAAATATAATTTCAGAGTTCAGGCAGAGATATTAGAAGTATAGAGTTGGAGTAGACTTTAGAAGGAATCTGAAACCCAGTTCTAAACAGGAAACACATGATAAACCTCTACTCCTGTTAAAGAAAAATATCAGAGAGGCATATGAACTGAATAATAGGTGAGCCTATCTACCCTTATTGGAGGAGAAAAAAAAATAATTAGTGAGCAACAATTTAGAGTCCAGGTAGAGACATTAGAAGGATTGGAAACTCAATCCTAAACGAGGAACAAGAGTTATATATTAGAAATAACAGTAAGCAGGAGTTAGATCATAACTCAAATATTATGAACCAACATTTTACAGAATCTTGAAAAAAAAAAAAAAAAAAAAGTGTGTGCGTGCATGTATCTAAATCTAAACTTATTTAGAAATGGAACTTTCTGCGTGTGTGTGTACGTGTCTGTTACCTATAGACTCCGAAACGGCTGAACCGATTTTCTTGAAAATTTACACAATTGCACTATATGCGTCTGCGAATGTTCTTAGCTAGGTTTTGTGTTGAGGTACCCCCGATAAATATCGAAAATCAATAATAAAAAAAAAAAAAAAAAAAAATCGGGTTATAGAAGAAGCGGTCAGATTTTAATCAAATTTCATACACTCATAGACAAAGACATAAGAAATGATATTCAGAAGTTTCAAGGTTGCAGTTCTTACAATAGCGCAGAAAATCGATTATATATATATATATATATATAAAAAAAAAAGGCAAGATGTTTGTGTGTGTGTGTGTGTGTGTGTGTGTGTGTGTGTGTGTGTGTGTGTGTGTCTGTTTATCTGCCTGTATGTATTTTTTTTCAGCCCTTTTATTTTAGTTTTTGCTTCAGGTTTGGCTCTAAGTAGGTATAATTGTAGTTCTTAGTCTCAGCCATGATACCATTTACTCAGAAGACTTATTTAGCCTTCAAAATTCAGTTTACGATGAAAAAATCTTATTTGATATCAATACCAGGAAATCAAAATTTGACTTCATTTTTCTTTCAGTCAATGGTTTCGTTTTAACTGGAAACAACTATTGCTTTTTAGTCTTTCGTGCCAACGTCCAAAGAGTCCAAGCTCCAGGACCATGGATTAGTTTTAAAGCTTTCATTACACCCGAGCAATGGCAGGCTATACTGCTAGTATATATATAATTTTGTATGATGTAAAGTAGTGGTATGTGTTATGTACTGAACACAGTAAGTATGTTGATAATTATCACTCCTTGTCTATCATTTTTAATGAAACCTGCATAAGAGATTGCTGCCCAAATGTGTGTGTGTATATATATATATATATATATATATATATATATAAAAAAGGTACTCATCTACCACCTTCACAGTCAATTGTCTCATTTGCACCAATACTGAATATGGTAGCCTACTCATCAGGTGATCTGGAGAGATAGAACAATGGTGACAATTATACAATAAACAGAGTGCGATATGTAAATTGTTGTCATTTCATATTTTTAATTTTGCATCTGCACTGTATAGTAGAGTCAGTTGGGCACCGTTTGTGAGGAAAAAAAAAAAAGCAGAAATTTGTAAGCCAGTCTTAAAGTGATGTTACAAGAATAACTGTATTGATAGTATTCTTTAGTTTGAATACTATGGTATGATATATTTCTGATAAGAAACTTTCATATACATGCACAGTAAATTGTACCATTTGGATATCTCTAAAAAAAATCTTTGCACTTGAATTCTTATAAGGCTCATGTTTTCATTTTGAAACTAATTTAAGCCATATAATGTTTATAGGCTTCTTACTTTGAAAATAGCACAATCAGTTATTTTGCATCACTCAATACTTTGATACATATATTTATACATCATTACTTAAATATATTTATATCCTGACTTATCTTGATTTGAGTCACTTTTTGTACTTGTGAGGGTTGCTTCCCTTCGTCTTTTCTACAGATATTTTCATGGCAACTGCTCTGACAAGATTTCTATCCTGGTGTCTCAACTACATGAATCTAAGCCTGGCATCTAGGTCCCATCCGTTTACTGTTAAAATAGCTAAATGCAACACCTACTTCTACTCCAACAGTTTCTTTTCTCACACTTCTATGTGGAACTCTCTTCTGTTCACTCGCTTCCCTGATAACTACAATCTTCAATTTTAATGCAACGTCAATCACCATCCAATTTTCTGAATCCTGTGCATTTTTTTGTCCTTTCTTCAATCTTCTCTCTCAATTTACTCCATATAAGCTCTGTGTATTAGTGGCATTACTGACTTGTTTGGTATGAAATGATTAATAATAAAAAATATTCCTTACATATCATTTTAAGGCTCTGCATTATACTTCCTAAATCCAAACTCATGCAAAAATCACTTGCTGCAGAAAACAGAGCAGGGAAGATGGTATATAGTAAAACGTCTAATATTACTTAGAACTATAAAGAACAGGAAGATGTGGACAGCCATAATTGCCTATTTCCTGAAGCAATATGGCAGATAAAGATTCTTCCAAAAATTTGCATCACTCAATAAGAACTGAGTGCAGCTGTAGAGACCCAGCCAGAAACAAGTGTGGAGAAAATGCCAACTTAACACATAAAAGGCAAAGTGTGCATGTTGATACCATTTGCAATGAAGGAAGTGTACAGGTGTCAATTATGAAATTGCTGTCAACTATCACTTAAAATGGTAAAGTTTAAGGGGAGAACCTAGATTTAGCACTTAAAGGATCTGTATAAGCACATTAAATAAGCATATAGACAGCATTTTTGAGCCAGTCTAAATGAGTGACAGCGAGACAATGGAGAAGAAGCAGTAGAGTTAGCAAGGACAATGTGACCATGCAATTTGTTTTTTGTTCTAGAAGAACTTTTTTGCATGTATGAGATTGCGTCTTTTTACAGGCAAGTTTGTGCTGTCATCTGACAACAAACACTTGGGTACAGAGAGCAAAGCCTGGAAGAGGACCTTATGAGCTACAAGACATCTGGTAACACATAGGAAAAAAAAAAAAAGAAATGTAGAAATGTGCCTCATAATTTGACTTGCTTTAATTTGCCTGATTACAGAAGAAAAAAAAAAAAAGATCTTTTCCTGACTGTGTGCTTTAAACATTTTTTTTTTCATTATCATAAAAAAGTTTATTGGGTTGACAAGTAACCTTGTTCAGATCCTGTAAATGTACACCTGGCAAGTCACACACAGTCCATGTCTCTATCCTGGATATTGTGGACAATAAGACAAACCATTTTTTCTGCATTGCCTCAGGTTCAATGCTACTGTCTAAATCAATGTGCTAAACAAGGTGACTAAACACCGATTCAAAGGGGTAGCTATATGTCCCCACCAAAAGTTATTCTCCAGACTATGTCAGGTTATCACTGCAGAATTTGACTGTCACTGTTTGATGCGATAATTCAAATGTTGCAAACATTTTGACCAGTAAGAAACAAACAGTACATCTTATTTTGAAAACCACCCAGCAAAATCTGAAACAGCTTAGCATCAAACTTGTCCACTATTCTATCTATTCAGCAGGCCAGTTATTCACAAAAACTGTAAATTCTAGAAGTATTCCAGCTACCATTTTTATTCTGACTGCTCTCCTAATTGAAATTTAAGAATATCTTTAAAAAGTTATGTTTATGCTGGGTTGAGTTTTATTTTGTTCCAAAATATCTTAGAATATCAAAGTTTAAACAAATAGATAATGTGTTCATAGCATAGCAGGATCAGTGTCTCAAGTTCAATCTACAGTCAAAGCCATTGCATTCACTTTTGCACAAATACTCTTGAGAAAAGTATGATCCCATACCAACAGACACATGATGGGCGAGCAAGACGAAGTTGGTCTTCTAGCTTGGTTTAGAAACCAGTATTGGGGAAAGACAGGAAGCAGTTGAAAATGGAGACTACCCACACCCATCTAAAACTTACTTGGTATAGAAGTTACAGGAGCAACACCTGACTTGGTATAGCTGTAGCTCTATACACTGAAGGGGAAGCTATATGGTTAACATAAATTAGATAAATGTTTTAGTTATTTAAACTAACATTTATCCAATTTCCACATCTCCTTTAGAATGACATCTAAAACATCCAACAATACAATGACTTATCTATATCCAAGGTCATAACATTAAATTGTATTTAAGAAACTTTCTGGTATACTAATAAAAATAATCCACATAGATTTGCAACAATGGCAAAAGTAATTTACATTAATTGCAACTAAAGCAAGCTGAACAACTAATTTGTATATTGTCTACTTTGTTTTGACAGTATGCTATTTTCAAACCTGTAAAAGCAGTTTAAATTGGGAATTAACTGATATGACATAACGATAATACTAAAGAAAACCAAAAACTAGTTTTATATTCTAAACTTTTTGTGGAGAGCTTCAATTTCTAATGTCTTCTCGGGTTAAAAGAAAAAAAAAGAAGAGAAGAGAAAAAAGATATTCAATCTTTACCCTCCATTACTTAAAAATTTACATAAGATTTGTGAAGAAGTCAGGATCAACATTCTTTAACGTATACTAGAGTTTTCAGGAAAAGGATTATTTAAATTTCTTTTTACAATTTTCAGTAATGAAATGCTTTGTCCTAGAATTTTTTAAAAACCAAAACACGTGAAAGGAAATTTTTAAAATATTTTGTAAAAAGTGGTAGCTGGAATAAGATGCCCTGAGTAGACATTTGTAGATGGAAAAAAATCCCAGATCATCTATTTTAAACTTAACAGTTAAATACTAAGTTTTGAAAAACTGAACAGTTATAGATATTCCCGTTTACACATGCATAATCTGTGTCTCAATGACTCACATATCTACCTATTGAGAGACAGAACAAGGGTGTGTGCATACAGGATGCATCAGGTAATGGAGTGCAAAAAAATAAAAATAAATAAACAAATAAATAAAAAATTCTACAAAAATATATAAAAGTTCAATTTATAAATAAATATAAAAGATTATTCAACACACCACCACACCATCCCAAGAATAACATTGGAAATGATTGCATACTTGGATAAGCTGGTTTTTGTTCATGTTAGCTGTCACATCCATAATGGTGGCCTTTACAGAACTCCTATTATTGTGAGACTCCTGATTTGTCTTGCTTCTCAATTATGCTCCAGATGGAGATGTTTAGGGTTCAACCATCATGTCTAATAACTTGATGTAGATGGTGCTATTGGTATGGAGGCTGGGTAGCAGAAGAGGGTGTCATAACATGGCTCCCATGGTTTACAATCCCTAGGAGCATCATAGACAACATTAACAACATGTACAGTCACTTGTCATCATCCCCCTACCTTTAACTGGCCACAAAATGGAAGAAGCTGGTCATCTCAAAGTTATGATTGATTTCTAGTTTTCATTTCCTGATTAAAAGCTATCATGTTAATGCTTTTGATATGTTTGTAAGAGAACAGAACAATTAAGTGCCATACGTGAAACACGCTTGGGCGATTATGTCACGAAAGAGACATGACTGACTGGGCAGAAGATTATCCCGCAGTAGGTTGCCATTGCTTTCTGCAGTAGACTGGTTGCCAACCAAGGCTATAGAACCCAATCTGTCCTGTTATTTAACCCATAACTGGAAGGAAGAGACGGATTAATACCTTTCCCAAGGGTATTTGCGCGTAAGTGAATGCAATAAATTCAACTGGAATTTGAACACGGCCGCCCGATTCCTCGTTTCAAGCCGATATGCACTGCACCACAACACACATCCTCTTAAATGTTTTATATATATATTCCAGCTTTCTCTTTTCCAATCTTCTCACTTTGTTTTTTTTTTTCAATTGGAGTAGATAGATCTATCGCCCGGTTCACACTCCACCCATGTCTATTGAACAGGTTAAGAGGCTCATCCCTTGTTCCCTGTTTAAGATGTGGTTTCCGGCTTTCTCTTTTCCAATCTTTTCACTATTATCGGCGTCAGTTGGTGACTCTACCCCTGAGCCATGGGGCATTCAGTGAAGGAAGAGACGGATTAATACCTTTCACAAGGGCATCTGCGCATAAGTGAATGCAATTCATTGCATTCACTTAATGTTTGTCTTCCAGTTGTGGCTTTTTTTTCTTTTTTTAATAATTGTGTCGCCCCCAAGCAAGACATTTTACTGCCACTGTTGTGCAGGGGGTTACATAGGAGGAATGTCATGAGGAGTGAGAGGTTGCAAGGTGTGTCAGGAAGAGAGTAGGAAAGGGAAGAGATTACTGATGAGAGGGGGTGGATGAGGAGGAATGTTTTGAGGAGTGAGAGGTTGCAGGGGGTATCAGGAAGAGAGTAGGAGAGGGAAGAGAGTACTGATGAGAGTGGGATGGATGTTGAAAAGCATGAGAGGATGTAAGTTAGTGAGACAGGAGATGACTATTGACTTTATATTTGAATTCTTGGAGATTGTAACTGTCAGGAAAGCAAGTATGCGGAAGAGAATTCCACAGGCAGGAAGTGCGAGAAAAGAAGCTGATGGAGTAGAATTTGCATTTATAATTTATTGGTTTCACAGTAAAAGGGTGGGACCTAGTTGCTAATCTTGTGGCTCGAGGAAATTTGTATATAGGGGGTACCAGTGAGCTATGTTCATTGGAGCAGAAGCGACACAGGGAAGCCACACTGTGTTGGTGAGAAAGCGACTGTATCCTAGCTGCCAAGTTGGGATCGATCATATTACAGAATCTTTGTTGGATTTGGTCGAGGACACCTAAGTGGATAGCAGGAGCACCAGACCAGATATGGCAGCAATACTCAATGCACGGGCGGATAGTAGACTTGTTTATGTACAGTATTGTTTGGGATGGGAAAAACTTCCTGGCGCTACACAGAGAACCGACTTTCTTAGCAGTAGATTTAGCTTTGGATTCTACATAGTTATTCCACTTGAGGTCTGGTGTGAGAGTTAACCCGAGGAGGCGCAGTGTTTCGCTTTCAGGGAGAGAAGCCTGGTCCATGTTAACAGGCGGGAGGAGCAATTGTCTGTGGTGGTTATTAAATAGCAGCTTTGTTTTGAAAGCATTAAAATTCATGAGCCGTTTCTTACCCCAGTCCACCACAGATTGGAGATCCTTTTCAAGCTCGGCAGCAAGGTTTGCTTTGTCAGCCTCGGTAGATTTTATGTAAGCCATAAAGGTAAGAATATCGTTATGTATATGTTATGTAATATCAGTTCTATATGATAATGAATACTGGACAATCTTCTTACAGCTGGAGAAGAAAATTGAAGCAACAGAAATGAAATGTGGTCATACAGAAGGATGCTGAGAATACGAAAAACTCAACATATGAGCAATGACAAAGTTTTAGAGAAAATGGAAACAAAAAGGACACTTATATTTAACATCAGAAAGAGACAGTTAAAATTTCTAAAGCTTGGAAAATTTGACACTCACAGGACTGATTGAAGGCAAGATGGACAGGAAAATAATGCATAAACCAGAAAGCTTTAGTAAATGGATGGAAGAGCAAGTTTATGGCTATTTTTCAGTGTGCAAATGTTGCTACCAAATGTGATACAAGGTCATGGCTTAGAGTGGGTTTAATGGCAATACTAAAGAAAATTTTCCCAAACTTTCTTAGCAATTCCCCCCTTTTGAGGATGCCTTAAGGCAACAGAATAAACCCAGCCCCCACTTGAAAGTGAGATACTGCTGAAGAGGGAAGGCCCCCTGAGGCTTGACCTTAATATTTTTGACACTTCTTCTGCATGTTCAGGTAAGAGTAAAGTTATGAGGAGATAACAAAAAGACAAAATTTATTAAGAAGAAATTATGAAGAACCATGGTTACCAACATCCTAAGGGACATGGTACATAGAAAAATGCATAAGCTCAACTACACAGTATATGATAGGTGTGTGAGTGAAAAGATATCCCTCATACAGTGTTTTGTTCTGTTACCAAAAGTTGTATATTTTAAATAGATTAAATATATTGATATAACCAACATACACATGTGCTTATTATCTTTTTTACAAACAAAAGTAGTTTGGTTATAATTTCAGGCCTGTCTTCATAGTGCTTACTCTACCAAAGGTAATGGATATCAGGTGAAAAGAGATTAAAAACCCATTTGTAGATAACCATCAATTTTTACATAAATATATATAAAATAAGATCTACATATCTGAGAACTTAGTTTGTTTTTTGTTTTTTTAAATATCTCAAAACATTAAAACCAAAATTATGCAACACATTCAGTCAGTTAAGTGCCATACATGATACACGCTTGGGTGATCATATCTTGAAAAAGATATGACTGATTGGGCAAAAGATTATCCTACAGTTATTTAACCCATAACTGGAGAGAAGAAACAGATTAATACCTTTTCCAAAGGTATTTGTACATAAGTGAATGCAAGGAATTCAACTGGAATTTGAACTGAGCTCCCCGATTTCTCGTTCTGAGCTGATAACCACATGCACATCCATGCAACACATTAACTGGCCTTATAAGATTTTTATGATGAATTTACTCATATGCCTCTTTACATATGCATGCCATAAACAAAACATTTTCAAAAAAATTTTATTCTGGGTAAAATCTTAAAGGGTCATCTATTGCTTGTCTATAAACAAAATGAAAATCTATCTAAATAAATGATCAATGAAATCTGTGGCCATCCAAGTGCCTGATGCCTCTAACTTGGGCCACACTTGCTCTACATAGATATATACCCTTTTGGAATCAGGTTGATTGCAGGCTTGAAAATCTGTCCATCTGGTGTATGAACATTCAGTATTAGGATTTGTGTCTAGATGAGGGGGGAACAGTTAAAAATTCAAATTTTAAAAAAAGTGATTTTAAATGTTTTCCTTTTTAATTTATATTGAATTTAAAATAACAAAAACTTTGTGAATTAAATTTTTTTTGTTTAAAATTCAATTTAAAATATCTCCAAAAATTTGTGAATTAAGAAAATCAACCAAGGAATCAGAGCTAAAGTGAGAGGTTTTGTGGTGTGAAATTTTATAGTTCCACAGAATTTGTGATTTGAAGAATTCAAATCAATTGAAGTTCCATGAAGTCTGTAATTTGAAGGACTCAATTTTTGGCCTGAATTGGAATTTCAAACAGAATTGGACTAATAGTCCAAATCAGAATTAAAATGAAGTTTGGAAATTCCATAGAGTGAATTGTTAAATTCAAAAGATATTTCTTCAAAATTACTGCTGTTTTCAACTTTAGCTACTAAACATAACACTTATAGTAATAAGCCTGATTAAAAAACATATAGTAACTTTTCAATTGAATTTTTAAAAATAAGTTTTCCTGAAACTTTTATTTTAGTTTTAATTGAAAGCTGAATGATGGAATTTACTATTTCCAGTAAGCAAAATACTCTGGTATATTTCCAACAAAAATTATATTGATTGAAATCTAAGATTTTTTCAATTTTTTTTTAAATCTTTCAATTTTTCAGCCATTTTTGAGCTATCAACACATTTGTAAACAAAAATTAATTCTTGGTTTTAAAAATCTTGCAATAATAAAATATATACCTGTGACATGTTATTTTCGAAAAATTATTAAATTTAAAGTTAAGTTAATCTGATTTACACAAGTATTATTTATAGCATGAAATTTAGAATAAAACTATTTCTTAATCATGAAGTGTTGATCTTTCTGAATTTTACTCTCATATGATTTGACAAGTCATAACAGCCAGATGTGAGATATGGTGATCAGAATTGACAAAATTGTCAAATATTTTTTCCTGTAAAGGGAAGAAACCATGAAACACATGAAACCATGTACACATAGAAATTAACAAACAAAAAAATTTTTTTTAATGATATTTGTATTAAACTTTTCAATTTTTGATTAGTAAATATAATCTTCACTTAACCAAATGCCTACAAGTTTTTGAAGTATTTTAAAAATATTTTTGAAACTTCATAAATTTCTATAATTTAAAAAGAAAAAAATTCTTAAATTTCATTAATAAAAAGAAATTTTCTTCAGACTATAATGTCCTTAATATATATTATCTAATAAAGCAATTAAAAGCTTATCTAATTAAAAAAAAAATTTCTTAAAAATAATTTAAAAAATAATTTCAGTCATTTGTGAATAAGTCCTGAAAGTTTCATTAAATTCCAACAATTATTTGAGTGTTGTAAGAATTTTCAAATTTTGACTAGAAAAAAGTTATCTGTTATCATTAGTATTGTAATTCTCGCAATGATTTGGTTACCTGATAATGAAAATCAAAATGAAACTTTTTTTTAAACCAAAATTTTGAGCATATTAGGAAGAATTAAAAAAATTTCAAAAATAATTTGATCCTTCCTCTTAATAAGAACAAACATTTTGATTGAAAAAGTTTGTTTTTATTAAGTTTGGTGCCTGTTTTCTTCATACTATGCTGTTTTTTTTTTTTCAGTGATTTAGTGGAGATACTTATACTGTACATATATACACTATTTTCTTAATCATATATATATATATATGAGGAGGATGCTGACAACTTAGCACAGTTCATTTGCCACTAAAAAAAATTCTGATATTTGATCATTAAAAATTGATTTTGGGAAGTAGGTCAAGCAGAGAATATCCAGTGTGTACGTGTTTTCCTTCTCATTTTAAATACATCAAGTTTTATATTTCTTCAACTCCTGCTTACCACTCTGCATTGCCCTAAAGAGATGGGCACACAACATCACTTCCATCTTCCTTTAACAAGCAAGGCACAGCACCCAACTTTTCCCTTCCCTTCCATGACAGTAGTGTTACATGTGTTACTGGGTTAGTGGGTCATATATCCATCATTGATCTCTTCCCTCCCCAAGTCAGCCTTCTATCTTTCTTCTACCATTGCTTGTGGATAATGAGCTGATGAAAGTGGAAGGAAGATGAGTATTATATTGTGGTTATTCTAGTTGGTTTTTTAAAACCAACCTAGTTTTGGAGTTGAGTCCAAGGGATTTTCCTCACTTTATAATGGCTTTCCTTCAGTACATTTAGCAAGTGAAAGTGAAAGTGTTTGAGGAAAAATTGCCAGGTAATTAAATATATGAAGTTATGAAATTGTATTTCATAATTTGAACACTAGTTAAACTACAAATATTTGATTGTATGAAAAGGAAACATGTCTTGCATAAAAAAAAAAAAAAAAACTTGATTTGAAGTGCAGAAAAAACATCAACTCAAACAAATTAGATGCTTTTCTATTCAGTTCAACACTCAGATCTTTGTTGTCACACATGCAATGTAACAGCTGTTGTAACCTCCAACCTTTTTTAGGCGTGTTTTTGAACTCAGTAACCTTCTTGAAACTTCAAACCCTTTATTCAATAAACAAGGATAGATTGTTTTCATTCTGCTTTCCAGGCTTAGGAGATAATTCGTATCAGTTAATATCATACACAGTGTATGAAGCAAAATGCAATAATTTAATCTCATGGACTAAAGAAAGAGCTCAGTTTAAATTTCCAAGAAGGTTACTGGGCATGAAGACAAACACCTGATGATGATCAGAGGATAATGACTGGCTTCTTGTATTAGAGTACGCCTGCCCAGAAGGGTGGTTAACCAATCTCTGTTGCAAATAGCTGTTCAGGTACATTTGCTTTTGTTCCCAGATTTCATCTATGGTTTATGCTGCAATCATGCTGAGCAGACCTTATTTACAGTTTCTGGTAGAGAGTTCATTATCACGGCTCTCCACAATTTCCTGTCTTATTGCTCTAAGTAACCTCTGATTACCTATCACTCTTTGCCCTTGTCTTGCCATTTATTCACTCAAACTTTATTACAATTGTCAGACCCATTACAATGCCATTATTAAAGAACAAAAGAAACCTTTGGCAAGAGAAATTTGCATGTCTGTTTCCTCAAAGCCTATCTTAAGAAAACAGGTGCCTAGTATTAGTTGAAAAATTCATAATTGACAATGTCTTTCTTAAAAATGAAAACATTATGAATTGAGGATCGAAAGATTTTTTTTTCTTAACAAACATTCATCTCAGGATGACTCAACATAAATCAAATCTTAGAAAAGAAATAAAAGAGTTGGGGGTGGGGGCAATAACTCTTGTAGATTAATTAGAGTAAATAGGCTCACCTATCATCAATCCCAGTCTTTCAAACAGAAGTAGGCATATTTGCTCCCTGTTTAAAATTGGGTATCCAGTTACTTCTAAATTTTTTTTCATTCTCTTGTACATCCAGTATCCCCTTACATCTTAGTGGTGTTATCAGCTTGTTTGGGGTGGATAAAAAGAAATAGATAATTCCTCAAATCCTGACATTTATCAAAATAAAAACAAACAGTTTTTAAATTTTATTTTGTAAAGGAGTCCTCTTCATAGTACAAATACAGTATAAAATTGAACCATGACTTCTCACAGTTATCTGAACAAATGTCAAGGTTGAAATTGTGTTTAACTGTGTACTACTGATATCCTTTTACTCAAGTCATAATAGTATGCAGTAGATATCAATGTCATAAGAACAGTTTCAAACTCAACATTTGTAAATAAAAACAAAATACAGATAACCAAGAGATCAATCTGACACTCTACCAAACATCTAAAATGAAGTTTTAGATTCAAAGAAATGTTATGGTTGGAGAAAGGTCTAATAAATGTTAATCTACAAACCTTAATAGTGAAGTGTTTTTTTTTGTTTTTTTTTTTAAATCAATTTTTGTAGGTTAGTATTCATTATGCCTTCCTGAAACCATAGCATTTGTTAGAATACATTTTATTCCATAACTAGTAAACTGGTCAACTTAAGTAAAACCAAAAACATTTTAGATTTGTTTTAAAAAGGAAAGCTTTAGTTATTCCAATGAAACCTTTGCCAAAAACTAGTGCCAAGTATTACTGTTTCAAGGAAGAAAGACTACCCCCACTATTGAATTACATCAACAGTTCAGATAAGAGTGAATGGTCATATAAACACATGTTACTTTGTGTGATTATCACAAAAGCAATTCTGCTTAAATAAAATCTTTGAATCACTTCCAATCCCCACCCCATCATCAGAAATGAACAATCAGCATTTATGTCACAATGAGAACCCTGGGCACACTACATATGTCCCCACTAAACCAACTCTATAGTGGTAACATTTTTGTCTGGCATACAAATACATTTCAGATTCATACACTTTTGTATATAAACCCCATTTTTTATTCTCTGGAGTTGAATGGTAATGTGTGTTATCAAAAGTCTTATAGGACATTTCAATGTCCATCTTGAATGAAAGACAGAATAAAAAGGACAAAAAAGAGACTAAGAGTGTAAAGAGATAATGAAAAAGAAAGCAGGAAGAAAAAAAAACTGCAAAAATGAAGTTATACAAAGAAAGAAACAAGGATTTAACTCCATATTCAATTGCTTCACATATAGCACACCAGGGCTTACCAAAAAAATCCATAAAATGACTTCAAATATACAAATATTATACAACAAACTTTGGTACTTCTCTATTATCTATAGGTTACTTAGATCTGCTATCTTATTTTGTAGATTCCCGAGGAAGAGAGGAAGGCCTTTTCTAATGAGACTTTTCATATTACATTCATATATTGTTCTCTGTTTATGCCTACCCAATTGTAAGCAGTTTTGAAAATAGAAATGGCAATTTGATTGGCATACTGAGGAAAAAATAAGTATCAAAACCATAAAATTTGAATATGTTCATATTGTGTAAAAAAGACATTTTGTTATTAGTCTACTTGCTACTTTAAACAAACAAATGCAGTATTTGATGTAAAGTATAAAAATAAACAGAACCAATTTAAAAAAAGAGAAAATTGGTGCATTTTCACAATTTAAAATTTCATGAGGACTCCTAATTTCACAATTTTCAAGGGGGGTAAAAATACAAAAATACTCAATTCTACATTTTATTTATAATTCTATAATATATAATTTAGTATCTTGTCTCTTGAACAACCTGAAAATTGAGAGACAGCTATATAAGAAATTGAGAGTCCACATGAAACCAAGTAGTGTGTGTTTTATAGGCCTGTTAATGAAATTTTCTGGATAAGAGACAACAAAATGATAATATTGACTATAAGATTGATGATATTAGTCCTTTGACTAAATTATAGCATGAAAAAGAATTTTTGGACAAGATTAGGATATCATAATACAAAAACACAAGACCATCTTTAGTTGTTATTATATATATATATATATATATATATATATATATATATATATATATAATAATAGGACTGGATTATAATTTAGGCTAGTACAGACTGCAGCTTAGGGCTATTCAAGCTTTTATAAAGCAATCTTGTAGATGTTCTAAATAGTTTCATAAACTGAAATATCCATACAAGCTCATTATTTTGCTTTGTTATGTTGGTTGTATAATAATTTGTGCTAATCTGGTTTGAAATAAATTGGAAAAACAAAAGATATATAATTTCGTTTATTTAAAAAATTTGCAATAAGTTTACAGCCAGCCATGTAAATGTCAGTAAAACATATCACAAAAAAAAAAAAGTATTCAAGACAGGTGCAGGCTAGTTAGAGAGTGACTATTTGAGTAGGGATGCATAACCCAGCGTGTGTGTGTGTGTGTGTGTGTGTGGCCATTCATATCTAAGCAGACTGTGTTTATGATTTCTGGGACAAAGCGCATCTGGTGTGATCAACAGTGAACAATGCCGGTATGCTCAAAACCTCGGTCACAATGTCTGGTGACATTGTGCAAGCACAACCATTGGTAAACAATATCATCTACCCAAAATAGTTTTTCAGGCATTTTCCAATGTCATTGCACACTGGGAGGCTGCTTCCTGAGGGCAATATCAAGAAATCACCTTCCTGATAAATCAGTCCTAGTGAGAAATGGTTAGAAAGCAAATTTTCAAAATGTCTAGCTTACTGCCTGAAGAAATGTTAGTGTAAAGGTTAGTTTTCCTATGAAATATTTAAGTCATATTTCCCCACAATCAGTTAAACCAAATGCTTATATACTCCATGTACATACTCCAATATTGTCCTTTACCTCAAGTACTAAGTCTGACCAAGAAGCCTCCTTAAAAGAAAAAAAAGTATGTGTGGATTTTCAGTTTATTCATATTTTGTAAAGTATTTCAAGTTGAGAACTTTTTAACAACCCTTGGTGTGAGATTTATGCAGGTTTTTACTGAAAGTGTTTCCTTAGATATTCCTAAAATTTGGACTGATATGAAAATGTGACACTTGGTAAAAGGTGAGGAGGAAGGAGATGAAAAAAAAAACAAAAAACAAAACAGTGACAATCTTATCAACTCAAAATAAAAATAAACCTTTTCAGTAATGACTAATGAAAAAGGGCTTAGAAGACATTGGAAAATTTATGTTCAAAAATCACCCTCTGGAGACTAGAGAAATGGTCTAAAAACCATGAGCCCCCCCCCCCCAAAAAAAAACTACTATTGGTCTTTAAATATATATATATATATAAAACATTGCCTATTCAGAGGTGCCAAAAACATGCATACACACATAATATATTGGGAGTCCTTTCTTGATAGAGCTGGGGAATTTTCCAACCTTGGCTCTGTGTGTGTTATATATATATTAGTACATATATTTACTATTTAAAATAGGTTTTAATAAAATATAAATAAAGGTTTTATAATAGAAGTTTCTCCAGAGATACTATTTGTTCCTCAAATATGCAGGAGGTGGGGTGGATTCAGAATCAAAGTTAATTCTTAGACTGACTAGCCAGATTTCAGAAAACCAAAACTAGTTTTTGTTATTAGTGAACCAACTTTCCCTCCAATTAAGCAATACAAAACTGAACTGACATCCTTAGACTAACCAGTTTTGTAAGACTATGCAACAACTTGATTGGTGTAGTAATGGTGGAAGTGGTAATGGTAGTAATGAAATTAGTAGGAGCACTGAGTCTATCAACTTTGACATTTGAATGTGCCCAGCTGACACATTTCAACAAACTGGGACACAACTGGGTACAGTAATGACACACTTACTTACTGCTTGGTGACACACCAAGTCTACCAGTTCCTACAACCCTACACACTTTCTTAATTTAGAGCTACTCAGACCAATGCAGATTGAAGTTAATTGCTACCTTTCAAAAATTCTACATCACAGTAGCATGAATCAGTTGAAGCCTATGAAAAAAGCATCTCTGTTGAGTGAAATCATTTTGCTTTAGACAAACACAAGAATCAGATTTTTTTTTCTGTTCCATTTTTGAAAGTCATGTCATCCATTATTTAAAGGCCTGCTACAAAAAATACAGGAAAACTACAGACAAATTGTGCAACATGTAGAGCATAAGAATCTAATATTTAAATGGCATTTGCTTATTGCAGGCTCCTTATTTCAAAAACCATGAACTAAAAAAAAAAAAAAAATGAAATGTATATTCTAAGGTTTCAGGTTTTTCCTCTGTAGGAATATTACAAAAACAAAAACTGTATATGAGGCCTTCATTATAAGAAGGTACTTTCCTTCTGAATGTGAAAATCAGTTAAGTGCAAATGATTGTATGTTAAAATAAATACTTCTAATTTCCTTAAAACAAACAACAACAACAACAACAAAAAAAAAGAAAAAAAAAAGAAAGTGGTTTATCTCAAATAGCCTAAAAGTTATGTCATTTTGAAAGTTAATTTTTTGTGGCAGAAAGTACATATATTCTTAAAGACATTTATTTGCAGAACAAAGTTAAATTTTAGTTGTTTGACCAAATGTAATTTATAAATAATACAATAGCCCTAATACACAAGAATTCATTACTTATTCAGCTTGTAACCAAGTCACTAAGGAAAAAATGATACAATTTCACTGTTCAATGAAAATCCTTTTGAAAGTTCATTATTAAAAGTGCAGAAAATGTCTTAAATACTTAATGTTACTACATTAAATAACACTATATAATATAAATAATTGCAGCAGAATTCATTTGAAACTGTCCACTAGATGGGTTATTTGCATAAATTCCTGTTCTAAATGATAGCCCATTTTGTTACACTTAAATTTCTTTTTACAATGATATTCATCCTAGGCAAAACCCAAGAGTCACTCAAAGTATAGAGTTAAAGAGTAAAAGGCACAACTCCATGCAAGATGATAATGCTACCAAGATGCAAGGGGGCCCACAAGAAGTGAAAAATAAAGAAAAGACTTTAGAGGGAGCTAGAAACAATTTCCTAAACAAGAAACAAGAGATAAACCTCTTTTTGTTCAAAATACTGGGGAGGAGTGTGAACCAAATGATATGGAAACCTATCTACTATTACTCTGAAAGTTGTGTAAACAATTGCATTGATTAAAAATCTAATGTTAAAGTTTAAATTAATAAGACAACTTAAAGAGAAAAATCACAGACCCTTTAAAACCTAACTTATCTGATGATTTAACAATTATAGATAAACACCATTAAAATTTTATGTCATAAAAATTAAACATATATACACATACATATGCATGTAAGATAAAATGATCTGAAAATACAGTTCACAAAAATACATAAAAAAATATATAAAAAAATAAAAATCTGTTGAGGATTGAATGAAAAAAATACTCAGTTTCATGGATTTACGATAATAGAATAATAAAAGTAGACATTATGCATCATATTCAAAGTTTGTTTTTGCTATTCTATGATTAGCCTTTTGCAGATGTGTGTTGTTGATAAATTGACCAAAGTTAATGCTGTATATTCCTAAAATTTTGACTTGCACAAGTTATGAGAGAATCTACATAAGATACACTTAATCCCTCCTTTTGATGACAACTCAAGAGTAAAAAAAAAAAAAAAAAATCGAGGCTACATGACATGAATTTTAGCCAATTTATCCACACACAACCATATTTGTTAAGATATTTGTACATTAGGGAAAGGAAAAAAGAAATAATTAAGTAGACATAAAATGTTTCTCACAATTCATGTTTAAAAATAGCCATTTGCCAAAATAGTGTTTATGTGTGTGCATTTTTGCACTGTAAGTATAATCTTATGTGTGCTATGGTGCAGTGGATATCAGCTTGGAATGAGAAATTGAAAAGGCAAGTTCAAATTTCAGTTGAATTTGTTGCATTCACTTATGCACAAATACCCTTGGGAAAGATATTGACCCATTTCTTCACCCCAGCTATGGCTTAAATAGCAGGACAGACTGGGTTCTATAGCCTTGGTTGGCAACCAGTCTACCACAAAGTCATGGCAACCTATTGTGGAAAAATCTTCTGCCCAGTCAGTCATGTCTCTTTCTAGACATTATTGCCCAAGCATGTATAATGTGTGACACTTAACTGATTGAAGTAAAGTCAAATAGAAGCCAAGAAGAAAGTTAATTGGCAGATGCTGCTCTTCAGTTATAGTAATGGTAATGTAGAGAGCAGGTTAAGTTCCAACTATCCCCTCCCAGGTCTGGGTTAAAATGCATTGTCAATAGTGATAACTATGTTGGGAGCGGGGAGTGTTCTGTATAGCAGAAAACATGCTTTATCAAATGGTGCTTGGTGTAATTTCAATAAATAGGTCACATTACTTTTAGAGCATTGTGTATGGGGGGGATATACAGGGTGTGATGGGTAAATTGCATGCATGTGGTTTGTTTTTGTCGACTGCAAAGTATAGTTGGGTCAGTTAGGCACCGACAATGCAATTAAATCACTCCACCAGAAATTTAGAAACTGCATACTGTACTACTTAGCATCCATGCAGGAAGCTCTAATACAAACATTTCAGAGTGTTTGGGTGTCAATCTGAGTACAGTGCAAAGGATTCAGAAAGAGTTGAACATGTAATGATTATAAATCTGTTTGGAGTGACCACTAATGATGACAAAATTATGGCTCATTCATATGGGCAAATAGTAAAACCCCTAACAAAAAACAACACTGAAAGTATGAAAATTCATTTTTATAGTAAAATGCTACTTACTTATTTATAGGAAAATGCCCAGCAATACCTTTTATAGGCATGATAGAGCAAAGGATAGCATCTCAAATTGAGGAACCCTAGGGCTGCGTTTGAGTTCTAGTGAAATTCATTATATATTTATACCATTGGAAAAAGTATGAATCCATCTCTTCTCTTACCCACTGTCTATAGGTAAATATCTGGACAGATTGGCAACCAATCTAGGAGAAAGGCAACAGGAGAATATTTAGGGACCTTGTTGCAAACTGTGCACCAGTTTTGTGTAGTTAGCTCTACCAAAAATTGTCATTGGTTCTGTGCAAGCGTTTCACCATTATAAATCAAACTACAAAAAAACAAAAAACAAAAAAACATGCCATTGCAAATAATAAGTTCATGAATTAGCTTGAACAAACATGCAGAACTAGTGGAGTTGACATACCCAATATTGTGTGCATGCATGCATGCATGTATTAAACTGATAGTCAAATTACAGTGTTGATTTCTATATTTTCATAGTCCTCGGTATAATATATATTTGGCAGCAAGGTCTCCAATTTGAAGATTTTGAGGAGCATAGAACTACCTATTAATTGCTGTTATTTTCACCCTGACCTGGAGTGGTAACTTCTGTTTGGGTCCCAGCTATGGGCAAATAGTGAACCTCCAAATACGTATATGTGTATATTGCTGTGGTATTGCTGGCGCTTATGCTAGAAAAGTGTATTGCTGGCGCTTATGCTAGAAAAGTGTATTGCTGGCGCTTATGCTAGAAAAGTGTATTGCTGGCGCTTATGCTAGAAAAGTGTATTGCTGGCGCTTATGCTAGAAAAGTGTATTGCTGGCGCTTATGCTAGAAAAGTGTATTGCTGGCACTTATGCTAGAAAAGTGTATTGCTGGTACTTTCATAGCATTTTAACTAGTTTGGAGGATTAACTATTTGCTCATAGCATGGGCCATAACAGTTGCTACCAGCCCGGCTCAGGGTGGCCCTACTTTCATAGTATTTTAACTAGTTTGGAGGATTAACTAATTGCTCATAGCATGGGCCATAACAGTTGCTACCAGCCCGGCTCAGGGTGGCCCTAGGAAAAGTCGTAATTAAGAGGTTTGTTCCATGCTCCTCAAAACCTCCTGATCAAAAGTTTTGCTGCTGGATATAGTTAGTAATTTAGTAAAATAGATTTTTTAACTCATATCTCCAGCTTGAACAGGCTATGCTGACTGACCACAATTAGGCAGACATTTTGTTTCTTGATGAATGTAATAAGAAAATTGGTCAGAAATTATAAATAAGGTGATAAGGTCTGAGGAAAGACCAAGCCAAATGTATGTGCTGAACAAGATAGATAGAATAATATATATAAACACATGTATAAAAATATCATTCAGGTGTTAATAAAACAGTGCTCAATGTAGTATAAACAAAGCTATTAATTTTATAAATAAATATATTATTCTACATTGGTGGCACAACTAAGTTTCATGCATTAAGCAATCATCAAGTGTATATTATGAACAATATACATATATTTCTTAAACATTATTTTTAGTGGATAATGATTTATTAAAAAGTATATTTATTTTGGTCTACCATCCTGAATATTTGAGAGGTCTTATTAGAGAAAAATATGCACACTCTGGATTATTTTTCCCAGAAAGGATAAATTATTTTTCTTAGATAATTCTGAGAGAAAAGTAGCCACAATCAGACTATTGTCAAAGATGACATTAGTTCAATTACTAGTAAAGTAAGTAATAATTTCTTATGTCAGAAGTTCAGATAGAAGTGAATATTTGTAATAGAGAAAAGTGTGATTTTTACAGCTACATTTATTTTAAAGAAATATGATCAAAAATTATTAAAATAGTGAGAAGGCTTTTACATGTTCTTATATGCTTCAACATTAGAGTTCATAGTATCTGAAAGCAACTCAGCAATAGATAAATACTAAACCAAGCAGCCATCTATGTAATGTACAGGAACGATAGGTAAATTATCACCATTTTATAATTTTAATTTTGCACATATGTACTGTGTTTTTGTCGGCTGTTAGTTGGACACCATCTATGCTTTGTACCCAGTTGTTCTATTAACGGTAGCTGGGTAATATTTGAACCAAATGTCCATGCTTGTGCTCCCCACTTTAAAAACTGACCTTGTGTCACAACTTACTCTTGTGGGGGAGTGGGTAAACATTCCATATATGAGAAAAAGAGCACTATGACACAATTCACTCTGCTAGAAATTTGGAAATGGCATGCTGCACTGATTGGCTCCAATATGAACATTTCTGAGTGTTTGGGTGTCAATCTGAAGACAATGCAGAAGATATTGTGTTCCCAAAAGAGGTAGTGAAAATGATGAAAACTAAATATCCAGTCAGCATCATGGTATTTTGAGTAATCACTAGCAATGGCAATATTATGCCTCTATTCATCTTCCCACAGAGCCTCAGACTCAACACTGAGGAGGCCTATGTCAAGTGCCTTGAGGAGGTAGTGCTGTCAGAGTTCAAGAGGGAGGCTTGCTGGTAGACACTATGTCTGGCAACAGGACTGCATCATACCACACAAACAAGAGAGTCATGGTTGTCAGACAATTTATGCAACCCCTTAAATCTGACTAACTCCCCAGACTGCAACTCCCTTGATTATTATGTGTGAGGTACAACTGAGCAACAGACCAACAAAACTTTGTAATACTAAAGATGAACAGAAGGTAAGGATTATAGCAGCATTTACCAATTTAATCAAGACGACTGTGATAAAGAGTTAGAGGAGATTCCGAAGTGGTTTGGAGGCTGTGTAGTTGAAGCCAATAGCAATTTTATTGAATATATTTCCTCTTAGTATTTCAAGATATTTTTGTGCAATTTTGGTAAATATATCTGCTAAAATGAGAGGTTAGTATTATTTTCATTTTGGCGTAATTTAGACGACAATTTGTTCCGTCTTAAACAAAGTTGCTAAATTGGGCTATTTTGAAAATGTTGAATTTCAATACTCTTGACATTTGAACTACTTTTAAAATAAACTCAGTTTGCTCTTTCCAGTATTGATGGGGGTTTCCTTCTTAACCTTTTATTTGAAGTAGTGTAGAATGTTAACATATTGATTATGCAATTTCCTCTGAGTTACATGTGCTATCTATTTTAGGTGTGACTGCTGTTGAAAATCCTCAAGTAAAGTAGCTTCTGTTATTTGCTAGATTCTTTGCACTCTGTAGTGTCACTCCACAATGTTCAAAGAAGAGTGGTCTTTGCCAAGACTCAACTTTTACTCAAACTATTGATCTTAGGAAGTGGTTGTATACATGTGACTTAAGATAATTCTAAATGGATTTGGTGCCATGCATGACATCCATATAAAAATCTGACAACGTTATTTAAAAATACAACTTGTTTTCAGGTTAAATTTGAGGTTTTGTAACAATTTGCAGTGCTGGATGAAACTACCTCTGGGACAGCCTATTCTACATTCAATTTCCTTTTCTCCCATACTAAATTTGTGATAATTGGTTCGTATGGCCTACCATAATTTGACACTCTTTTGTTCAGCCATGAGTTTTAAGTTATATTGTGAAAAGATGAATGTTGGTTAAAAATGAAGATAAGACAAATATTAAAAAATAGGGAAGGAGATTAAGATAGAACTATGTTTAAATGGAAAAAAAAATCTGCTTTGTATAGCAGAGTGGTTAGCCAAGCTCAGTAGGAATAGAAAAAAAGTATCAGTTAAGTGGTACATGTAAAGTGTTGTCTTAATACAAGCAAATATTTAATAAAAAATATTGAAACTGGACAGATGTTAGTAACCTAATATTTGCAGATCTGAATATGTTTAAAATGTGTTATATTTACAGAGGAAGGGTGCTCAATATTGAGGATAAAGTGTTTGTAGATACAGACAGCATAGAAATAGAATAGAATGAAGAAACAAATCAGACTTTGGAAACAAGGAGTAAAGTTTATTCTTTAATGCAATGCAGTAACTCAGACTAATCCCAAGACATGTTGGATGAGATTCACATTCCCTGTTCTTGGAAATTACCAGACACATACTTGACTTGATTCTTTGATGTTCAATAAGAGCTTACTTTTCTCTAAAAAGATACAGTTAACAGTTTTTCCCCTTATTTCTATTAATTCCTTTAATCATAAAAGAATCCAGCCTCAATAATTTTGAGGCATAGCTATCTTGGTGTGCCAACTGTTGAGAGCAGGAAGCTGAGTCACCATGCAGTGTTGATTATAGTGTCCACACTGTAATACACATATGAGGAATCGAGCTTTCTAAATGCCCAACTCCAAACATATTTTTTAAGAAGGTTATTTCCCAAAGTAGACAATACTTATTCTAGTTTATAAATGTGTGCGAAAATTTTTGAATGAGAATTCAATGAAATATTTAATACAGAGTATCGCCACAAAAATGGACATTATCTTGTAGTTTTATAACAGCCAATTCTTGCTCAAATGATTTCAAATTTTAACAAAATGTATAAAAACTAAGATGAATGTGGACTTATCTCAATAAGAATCTATCAAAAAGATGGATTGGGTGTGCCACTGATAATAGTATGCTGTGGAATGCCTACCATGTTCACCTGACTTGACACATTGTGATTTTTCTAAAGGGCTATGTGAAAGGACAAGTCTATATCCCCTCTTCCTACAAGCCTAGAAGAACTTAAGCAGCGAATGTTACACAAAACATGTTACAGTGTGTTTGGCAGGAGCTGGACTACAGACTTGATGTGCGTCATGTCACAGGTGGTATGCATATGGAACATTTGTGAAATTGATTATAAAAATTTACAGCCACTTTGGATATCTTGTTTGAATTTTCATAAATCTTTCATTGTTCAACATGTAGCCTATTTCATTTGCCTGGGACATGTAGTCATTCAAATATACACATTTTAAGTGTCAGTTTTTTTTAGGACACTTTATATATGACAACTTGGGAAACTATTTTGACATGTGATATGCCCCGGAAAGAGATATATATCAATAATAGGTAGTTAAGGGGTTTAAGCATATATAACCAGTTAGGTCAATATGATAAGTAGATGTAATCATAATCATCGTATGCAATATCCCGACAGTCAGCAATGGTAGACCAAAAGACCTCTGGTGGAAGACCTCTAAGATCTCTCTTTCACTCACTCTGGACATCTCTGCCAATCACATTCCAGTGAAGGGTGACCAAGGTGTATACATATTCATTACATCACCTCCCCTTGAGCTAACTTTTCCCGTAAAATTTAGCTCCAATATTTCCTTTTTTAGGGTCGACTTTCTTCCTAAGTCTATTTCACCTCAAACCTTCCTACTGTGGTGGTGTTTGACATACTGGTACCTCTGGCCTTGAGGTCGGGAATACTTCCATAGGCGAATGTTGACTTGTGGGAACAGGAGTTTCAAATGTGTCATACAGGACTCCCATCAGAATTTCTTCATTGTTTTCTGTGATGTCTGTAGTGTGTCTGGGTCTCAATTGATTCCAGTGTCTTTTACATCGAAATTTTTCCCCATTTATATCATATATGACCTTTCCACTACTTTTGGTAATAATTCCATCTTCCCAAAACATTTTTCCAGCCCTAAAGTTCTTGAAAAAAAAAAAAAAAAACTTTTTCGATTGGCTTATATGCTTTAGTCATCTGCTTTTCTTTCTTCGCTGAACTAAGCAACACCTTGTGGAATACACACATAATCGTCGTAGGCAGTATCCTGAGACATAAGCGTAGTCAGTAGTGGTAGACCAATAAACCTCTGCTGGAAAGATCTCTCGATCTCTCTCACTCACTCACTCACTCTGGACGTCCCTGCCTTCATTTGTATTTATGGCTGACATCAGTCAATCACATTCCAGTGAGGGAGAACCAAGGTGTATATATATTCATTACATCAACATATTTTCCCAATCAGTTTGCCTCATCAGACAAATGAATTTTTATTACTACAAAATCTACATTAAAAATTAAAATAAACTTAAAAAAACATTTAAGTCATTGTTGCTACATGCCATTTAGCATAGTGTTTTTGAGATTTATTAAAGTTTTAAATCCATTTTTAACACCAGTCTGCATTTGACTAACATACATATGTATATTTTGGTTAAGTCAGATTTAGGGCCTGCTAATGGTAACATGTAACCTAGTACAACCTGCCCCATGAATGGGTGGTTGGCATCTAAACCATCTTCTTCGCTAACTTTTCTGCTTGTGAAGAGTGTAAGCAAGTCACTTTGCAGAACAAAAAACAAGACCTATCAAAGGGTGGATGAGCTTAATGGAACCAATGGCTAATGTGTGCACGGACTATTCTGAGTCTCAGAGTTGGGCATAAAGAACAGCATCCCGACTTGTTTCAAATCATAACAGATCCTATTAGGCAGGCCCCCATAATCTGGATCTACCTCAATCATAGAAACACAGAGATAGTCAGTCAGATCACAGAAGAGCACTTCTTTACATATACATCAAGGTAGAAAAGTACCTCTTAATAGAAAAAAAAAATAAATAAATAAAATAAAAGTAAGACTTTCATAGCTTTTGTTTTTTGCACATCTTAAAATTTAGGCACAAGCATATAAATGTAAATACAATAAATGGAAACAGATTGTAAAATGTGTTCATGCAAATCATTAACTGCCACAATAGAAGGTCATTCCATTTTATTACCAATGGGGCAAAAGTAGCATTTTGGAAAGATAAACAGTTACATTCCTTGGAAAAAATACACAAAGCCTGAGCATATAACTTAATGCCATGTCCTTTAGGGATGTATGGACATCATTACTTCCCAGATTTTTTAATCAGTGAATTACCATGACTTAATAGTCGTTTCCAGTTGCCATTTCCAGAACTTAGAATTCAGAATTTCCTTTCATACTAGTTGCCACTCAAGGATAGAGAATCCAGTCTACTCTTTTATTTTAACCCAAATTTGGAGAAGAGGTAGAGTCAAGCTTCTCCAAAGGATTTGTGTAAAAAAATGAACAGATTAGCCTAGAACTTGAATTATGTTTCTATTCAATATTAAATAATTATGGAGTTTTATACTTAATATAACAAAATTGTATTTTTACTATGTCTATAAGCTTAAGAGTCCCTATACAACAATGGACAATTAACTGGTTTCGATGTAGGGACTCTTCCACTCATGCAGGAAATTTTATGCACTCAGACACACATAATATATATATATATATATATATATATATATATATATATATATAGATAACAAACATTGTATTTGTCAAGAAAACTGGAAATCAAAAAGAGCATAAGGAATGAGTTATAAAGTAAAGTAAAACAAAATGACAAATAACCACAACATTCTACATGAACACTATCATTTAAAAAAAAAAAAAAAAGTTCCAATGAAAAGTGCATATAAAAAAAGAAAAATCTAAAAGTATAAGCAGTCAATTTCTGATGCCCCTGATTAGTGGATGGAGTGATTCTCAGAGGGTCCATCCACGAAACTGGAGTTGGGATGCTGAAGGTAATACCAAACAGCTAAGTGAGAAACCTTTTACTTGTATATATATATATATATATATATATATAATTTTGTCCCCAAGCAAGGCAGGACCATCAATAGTGCACAGGAGGTTACACAGAGAGAGAGAGAGAGAGAGAGAAAAAAAAAAAAAAACAACCAACAGGGGATGTCGAAGAAAGGATAAAGGATGGATGAGAATTAAGGAGATAGAAGATTGGCAATTGATATTGCATTTAAACTTTTAGAGATTGTAGCTATCAGAGAAGCAAGCAAATGGAACAGAGTTCCACAAACAGTGCAAGAAAAGAAACTGTTAGAGTAGAAGAGAGGGTTACATTAAACTATTTCGATGATAAAAGAGTGTCAATCTAGTAGCATGCATAAATACAGGTGTCAGGGAACCATGGGAAAAGACTCATTAGAACAGTTGATATGAAAATATTTGTAGACAAAACAATGATAATGGTAGGCTATTGAAAGATATTAATGAACCTGGGAGATTAAATAAAAAACACTGAATATAACATTTGCAAAAAAATGCAAGAAGGCTGTTTTTATTAATTTTTCAAACAGTTAAGCCAAAGAACTATTATTTTATTTTGAAAATATCATTTACCAAGACAACTATTCTAACTGCTAAACTACACCTGCAAGTACATAAGAATTGCAGAAAAATCTGAAAATTTGGAACCTGATGTCCAAAGTAATTCTAAAAATATCGGCCTATAAAAATGTTTGATTAAATTGAAATTTTTTTAAAGACTGACAGACAATTGGTAAGTGGAGTAGTCAGAAGGAAATCTGTGACCCTTGCAGACATATCTATATATTGGCTTCTAAGTAGCAATAAAGTCTGTGCAACTGTTTGAATAAACTGACCAATCTTAGCTGTGAGATAGTGCTCAAGGAATTTTTCAGAGAAAAGAGAACAACTTGGGTGGGATTTGTTTTACTCTTTTCCAAACAAATATTTTACTCTTTCCATAATTTTACAGGTGGCTCCAGATTTAAGCAAACACACGAGAGAACGCTTGGTTTAAGGCATTTAAATAGGAAACTACTTTTTTGTCATAATTCATGATAGCCAACTTTTAAAATGAATTTTGATAAATGAAAAAAACTTTTTTTAAGCTTTCATTTTAGTTTTAATTGAAAGCTAAAGGATGACATTTACTATTTCCATTAAGCAAAATACTGTGCAGTGTATTTTTCAAACAGAAATTATATTGATTGGATTTTTTTTTTTTTTCCAAAATAGCTGACTAGCATCCTTTTTAGAAATCTTTCATCACAATGTAATTTTCCTGATTGAAAAAAAAAATCTTCCAAAAATAAAATATACTATACTGGAACTTCCAGGAATTTAGAGTATAACTAAGGCGATTTGAAACAAGTATTATTTACTTTAAAAAAAAAACAAAAAAAAAAACAAAAAAAAACACAGTAGTAGTGAATTTACATATCTTTCTTCACCCAACAAGCACTGATAAGCTGATAAGCTAATTACATTTATTGATGTCTATGGAGACATCTGTTAAAACATAGTTTAAGAAAATGGGTGAATGCTTTTCTTTTTATATAATTTTTAGATACTCAGTAATCTTACAAATGTCAGAATGGTTCTTGTAATCTCATTTTAGGAATGTTGACTTTAAATCAACTATAGACATCAATCTTATTTTCATGTTGTGTATGGCCATCCATACTTTCAAAATTGAAATATTTAAAATTATTTTTAAAATCTTAGACTATGACAATTTGTATTAAGCTTTTCAGTTTTCACTTAGTAAATAATCTTTACTTAATAACATAGACACTATTTTGAAGAATTTTTAAAACTATAAATTATAATTTCAAAGAGAAAAACTGAAAACAATTCTTGTAAAAATTCATTACAAAAATTGTATTTAAGATAATAATATCCTTAATATATATTATTTATAAAAGTAATCAAAAGCTTATCTAATTAAATAATTAGATAATTTTAGTGCGTTTTTATTTTACTATTCAGAGCAGATTTTTGAGAAAGTGGCAACTGTTCAAAAAAAAAGAAAAAAAAATTATTTTGGATAATTTATATTCTCTAAGGAGTCCTGTGTTTAACTAAAAAGAAAGTTTGCAGACAATTCAATTTTATTTCTAGAAATTTCATGAAATTGATTAGGAGGGGGGTATAACAAACATAAACATGTAACAAAAAAAAAATTACAATTTTGTAAAAAATAATTTCATAAATAAATTTATTCATTTGTGAATAAGTTCTGAAAATTTCATTAAGATCTGATAATTATTTGATTTTTGCAAGAATCTCCAAATTATCATGTTATTCAACAGTAACAAGCACATTAAAATTCCCATAGTTATGGTCTGATGACAAAAAAGAGACCAAAATATCAAACATGTTAGAATAATAAAAAAAAAAAAGTATTAAAAATACTTTGCTCTTATTTTGATGATAAAACTTTATTAGGTTTGTGGCCTTTTTCCATCATGCCGTGAAAAGTGGCAGTACCTACATCTAAATTATAAGGTTTGAGACAAGGCTCCAATTCAAAGATATAAACACAGATAAAAATACACAACTAATAAACAAGATTTTCCAAGTTTATGAAATCCAAGAATCATTAGTGTACTTTAAAAGAAAAAAAAAAAATTTTTTTTTTAAAATTTTGCCTATTGGTCCTTTGTTTCCTACTAAAGATTCTGAAAAGAATTTCTTTGAAAACTTTAATATTTACATTTTTATTCTTTCTTCAGAATTCCCCCCCCCACTCTCTCCCCACCTCATTGCCCCTCTATTCTTTAGCTTACTCTCTTCATGATATATTCCTTGCAACCTACCTCTCTAATGTTTTCTTTGCTTTTAAATCTCTTCCCCCCCCTCCCTTTTTTCTCTCTTAAATGGTATGAATCAGTTTCAGCAGCCAAATGTCAGTAGTAGAAGATATGGCAGGTCTAAGTGGGTGTGATGTGAGGGGGGGGGCACTGAGAGAATTGATGTAGTTGCCATGGAAACAGAGTCACTAACTGCCTCTCTCCCATCCACCTCCAGCAACTTGAACAATACAAATGGCTTTTCTAACAATCAACACTTGAGGCAAATATAGTAACTAATATAACAACTTTGGCAATTAATGAGAGGAGAGGAGAACGAGAAGAATGAGGAGAACTAGAAGACAAAAATGTTATTAATAAACTAGTTTACCCATATCATAAAAAAAATAAAAAATAAAGATTATATTTCAGTTTTTGACATTTTGTAAGTACATTGTAATTACAAAATTATACTAGCCATAAGTGAACTAAAAATAACAAAATTCCATTTCTACTGTCATCAGAAGAGATCAAAACAGATTTGAGCAATTTACTCATCTGTGTAGTGGACTCTTCTGGTGATGTAGAAATATAATATCACACACACATAACTTAATATTTTTTGTTGTGTACTTTTATAGATTCTGTATGCTTTTCTTGCATCATCAGTGAAATGAGGGTATTTTTTAAAAATTTCTTTATGTATTCTTGTTGCAACAAAAACATCGAAAAAGTATAATTGACAATAAAAATACTAAGTTAATAATTCTGCCAACTGTATACCGTGTTATATATCACACACACACACACACACACTTAAGTTCAACTAATACAAGATTCAAAAGCCACTCAGAGTAGAGAGTTACTGTTAAAATGATTATGATGAATAAGGTTTATGATATAAATAGAAGAGGTGGTGATAAGAAGTGATGATTATGAGCATAAGGAAGATTGACCCTTGACTTGCAGAGGTTAAGATTGTAATGTTCATGGGAAACATCCACACAGAAATTGGTACTGGAAAGTAGATAGCAATTCTTGGGAAAAAGTTGACAGTGTGGAACTTTCTTCCTACATTTAGAATATGGAGGAAATGAGGATGTAGAATGGTGGATCCTAGATGGAAAGGCCTGAACTAGTGAAACTAAATAGAGCTCATCTGGACATTTACCATGGAAATAGCTATAGAGTACCAAGAGTTTTGCGACTGCATTACATATGCATTTTAATCTTATGTCTATAGAATGACTTGATTCTTGCACTATGCAATCATCAGGTGCATATTATAAACTGACCATTCTGGAATTTTTTGGTTCTTGTTATGTTAAGGTAGTTATATATTATAATACCGGGATGATATTTTGTTTTTTTAATTTTATAATTTAAACTAAAACTTCAAATTATAAAGAACTCAAAAGTTGAAATAATAGGAAGAATATTTTTAGGGCAGAGGGTATATGGTTTGTGCATATGTATCCAGAGGGATTACTTGTTTTTAGCTTGGGGAGGGAATTATAATAATAACAATAATAATAATTGTAAAAAGGTCTATAAAGAAGTCTATATTAATCCGGATCAACATATTCGAGCAAATATATTTCTATATTTGCATGTAATCATCAATTCACTTTTGTTTAGTAAATTAGTGTTCTTTAAGTGTCATAAGATAACTAGTTTTTCTAAAGGACAAATTACATCTATTTCCTTTTCCGTCATAAGATTTGGTTTTCACAATGATATCCCAGGTAAAAACTGGGCTTTTAATTTTTAATTGTAAAAAATATTGAGAGGGCAGTACTGTTATGCCATTTAACATTACTTAATGTCATTTGATGATGGTAGTAACAGTATTTCCATTGGTTCTCAGTGGAACCAAAATAGAAATTAACATTACGATTAGAATGAAATGCATATAGAAAGATTATTAACTCTAGGGTTCTAACTTTTCTTTAACACTATATTCCTGTGTCATATATTGCTGAATTTATGTTCAAATGTCATGAAAATGGCATTAGTTTGTTAAAAAGTTTATTTTACCATATATACAGTAAGGTAAAAAAAAAAAAAAAAAAAAAAATATTTCAGTAGTTTTATTTTTTAATTTGCTAATGAGGTCATGTGCTTATGTATTTTTTTAACACATTTAACAGTTTATATAGTATAACATAGAACCTTACAAATAATCAAAAACAAGTTTTAGAAAGTTCAAGGAAGTCATAGTACTCCTATACTTATATCAGATTTTAGTAATCTTGTGTGTAAGGGGGGGGGACATTTCTTAAAAAAATAAACTTAATTTATATATCTTAAAATTTTATCGAATTATCAGACAGGAATTCATAACCCTAACATCAGGAATTGAAAGCTACTTTACAATTACGTAAATGGAAATGCTTGACTACAGAAAGATGACATTAGACATGATATAAGACAGCGAGTAAGGTCACAAAAAAAAATGTAAGAAGATTACAGGCCAGTAAGATTTAAGAATCTGGAATGAAAATTTTTAATGCCATCTTTTTTAGGTAAGGATCTCTGGATTCCTTTTTCTTTATCTGTGAATTGCCATGTCTCATTGGGAAAGATAAGTGGTTTCCCATTACTTTCTCCACAATTTTGAATTCAGACTTACTTTTCTTAAGCTAGTGGTTAATTGAAACTAAAAGAGCTCAGTCGATCTATCCTGCTATTTAGTCCATAACTGGGGGAGGGGAGAAGAGACAAATACAGGCCTTTTCCAAAAATATTTGTGCAAGAGTGAACTTAACATACTAGCTTCGAATTTAAATGCTGCTTGTCAATTCCACTTTTTGTACTAAAACCTATACATAACGAAAATATCCTTGATAATTAGTAGCTTGGAAAACAAAAATATTGAACTAAGTTTCAATTTTACTCAAGACTATATCAATTTCACACTAATGACCTTGGAAATAGCAGTAACCCAATTTTCTCAACAGTCCTTTGCTAGTCATTAACCTCATTTTTTGCATGGTAAATAGCTTATTAGTCAACTGGTATCATGTAGTACTATATTACCTAGTATTTTGACATAAGATGAATATTACCAAGTAACTCTTAGTAATGCCCTGAATGATATTGTGACAGTTTGACAATCCAACATTGAACTTTTAAGGCTTAAGTTTGCAAAATGGTTAAAGCTTATTACCGAGCTGTTAAAATGAAAATAAATTTCAAATAAAAAATAAAAATATTCCTCTGATGTGGTAGTTTAGAAAGTTGATATAAAATAAAATTGACTGTATGAACTGGCCTGTCTTCAAAATGGTAAAAAAAAAAAAAAAAAAAAAATAATTTTGTATATTGATTTTTGTATAGGTTATTTTAAAACATTTCTTTTGGAAAAAAAAAAAAACAAAAACAAAAACAAAAAAAGAAACTGTAAATTACAATGCTTAACCAGTTTTTTTAACATCTAAGATTAAAATGGCAGAAAAGGGACAATCATTAATGCTACAAAAGATAGGAAGAAAATAAGCCAAGATTTTGTTAAGCAAGCAATTTTTTTTAAAATATGAAAAGCATTTTGAACTGTTTTCACTAAAAATTAACTGTTTATTCCGGAAATGTTTTATAGAAGCAAGATAATTGGGTGATCGATTTACGTCAGGGTTCACTTTAGATAATGATATTGAACATTCTGGAGACACACAAAATAAGGGTTCAGTTTTACATTATAAATCCAGTGTAAATCGATCAAACATTCTAGAGCTAATTCACTTTCATATAAGTTGGCATATGAATTTATTAAGTCTTGAGTATCTATCAGCAAAGCAGGATGCTAGTTTTGTAATGGGGTGTAAACTTTGGGAATTAATATTTGTTCCGGCCGACAGTGAACCAATACAAAAAAAGTGTAAAAACCATTGGTGAAACCAGAAAAGGGTGCAAAAACAAAATGTAGTGTTTGTTGAGATTTAGAGAAATGGACTGGACATAGAACTTTTGAGCATGTTCTTGTTAGAATGAAGTGGTGATCTTCAAGCACCAAAAATGAATGGATAGAGATAATGAAAAATAAAGAAAAGAAAAGTGAAATACTGAAGTCAAAAATGCAAACAGGTTATGTGTTTTTGTGAATGTTAAATATCTATAATACACAAGTAAATGCTAGTATGATTTTCATGCTATATATTTTTCAACTAAGATGAAAATCTAAATCATAAATTCCATAAGTTCATGCCAATAAATTTTTAGTATTATTGTTATATATCAAGGAAACATTTTTTTTTTTTCAAATAGAAACTAAGTATTTTCAGTCGCATAATATCTATTTAGTAACATAAATCTCAAACGAAGGAGTATATTTAATGAATAAAATCAATATAAAAGCACAAAAATTGATAGGGTATGATAAACTACATATGGCAACAAGACCTTTGATTGGGAGATTCTGAAGAGTGTGGAACCACTTCTTAATTGCTGTTGCTTCCAGGTTCACCCTGACCTGGGGTGGTAGCACTTGTTATGGTCCCAGCTATGGGCGAATAGTGAATATCCAAATTGGGGTCAATATAAAAATACATTAGAAAAAAAACAAAAAAAAAAATTACCAGCAATACATTTAAAAAAAATTTACCAAAGCTCACTAGAAAAACTCAGCATTAAATGATCCATAAAGAGTTGATATTAAACAAACCAAAAATTGATTGTATGAATATAAGCTTGAAACAAAACCTCAAAAAGTTGACCTATAGAATGCTTACAGAATTTGCTAAAGTTGAATTTTGTTGTGGTTGGGTTACAGGCCAGAATTAAAGACCGAATAGTGTTAAACAAATATATATATATAAAAAAAAAAAAGGAACAATGGTACAAACAGATAAAAACATGAGAAGATCACCAGCGAGACTATTGGTCCGGCTGTCAGATCTATCTGCTGGAATAGACCTCTCTCTCATTCAACACAAAGTGGGAACTGCTGCTTATTTATAGTTTAGAAGAGTTCATGTGTACATGGGTCAGTCAATCAGTTAAGTGCTATATGTGATACACGCTTGGGCGATCATGTCTCGAAAGAGACATGACTGACTGGGCAGAACATTATCCCGCAGTAGGTTGCCATTGCTTTCTGCGGTAGACTGGTTGCCAACCAAGGCTATAGAACCCAATCTGTCCTGCTATTTAACCCATAACTGGAAGGAAGAGACAGATTAATACCTTTCCCAAGGGTATTTGCATGTAAGTGAATACAATGGCTTCAATTAGAATTCGAACTTGGCTCCCCGGTTTCTCGTTCCGAGCCAATATCCACTGTACCGCAATGATGGGTAGATTACCATAAATTTAATGCTTAAAAATAGTTGGAAGAGGGTGTTAAATAATAATAATAATAAAAAAAATGATAAATATAAAGTTTCTTAAAGATGTATTCTATAAATAATGGCTGGTAAATATTGATGAAAAACTAAGATATTTACTTTAAATTTCAACAAGCAAATCAACTTGTATATCTGTATTTACATTGCATTTGAAATAATGCAGAGGAGTTGAATATGTAAGGAAGTGTGGAAATAGATTACATGATTTTTTTTTCTTTCAGCAACTTTCAAAGATAAAACCTTTTAAATAGCATCAACATTTAAACATTTTCACTCATATGAAAGTAACAAATTTACGAACAGAAATTTAAGTGTATACCTATAGTAGTAATGAGTGAAATCAATATAGCACTAGTAGCCTAAAAGTTAATTGTGAATGCTTATCTATTGTATGAATTTAAATGAAACAAAAAGCAGCCCTAAAAGACAGTATTAAACAAAGTATAGTTAAGCTCTAGAGCAAAGTTTCTTAACCTTTTCTTTCTTGTGGTCCATTTTTGGTGTTAAAAAAGTATTTCAGACCCATATATAAATTCCTTGTAATGGGATAAAATACAAATAAAATGCTGTCAAAAACTAAAATAGCATTTTTGTTAATTCTGTCAAATAACTCAATAACATTAAAAATGCTGGTTGCAAACAATTAAATGAAAAATAAGTTTTAGAATGAACATGAAGTCTTTTTAAAACCACACAAAATAAAATCATTTCAAATCAATTTGAAAATATAATTTATTATAAAAAAATATATTACTAAATTAAATAATTACCAAATTACTTGTCTTTAAAAATAAAGAAAGACTAAGCAGTTTGTTTCTTTTACCTAATTTTACGCCAGTGGAGTTAAAAAAATTCAAAGCCTACCTATTTTCCTTGGGCCAAATCCAGGCCAATATTAAAAAATTTTCAAACCAACTTGCTGGTCTAATGGTCTGATGAAAATCAATGATTTCTCAAGAGTGCTCAATAGTAATTCAAGTTTTAGAAACTAGTTACTTAAATCTTGTAATGGACAAGGTCACAAGTATTATTGTTGCTAACAAACTAAGGACCTGTGTTCAAATGTGTCAGATACTTGCATTCACAAGTGGCATACATCTGCAACACATTGGGGAAATATGTTCCATGAACTCAATGAGAAAAAAAGAAGTTATTGTATTAAAAAGCATTTGAATTCATTCACTAACTTAACTTTATACAGTACATAGAAAACAAGATTTAAATAAAAAAAAACAAAAAAAAACAGAAGAAACCAGGTTGTCTATCTCAATGATTTTTAGTTAGTACAGCCTCCCTCTTTGGAGGCTAAAAGATCAAAGCTTTTTTTTCTCTCTTAATGAAAGAGAAGAAAAAGGCAGGTTTGAGTTGTCTTCAACATTATGATTCAATTGAACAGAGAAATGTTCAAACATGCCTAAAATGGAAGAAAAAACATTTTTAAAATAGTATTATTATTTGTATATATTTTGTTAGCAACATTTTTAAGTTTCAAGTTCTAATGTTGCCAATAACAGTGTTTTTTGTCATGACGATGATGAACTATTTGAAAAAAATGTGAAAAGAGTGCATCAGACGTGAAAAGAGTGCATCATTTTTGACAGGACAGATGTAGTATAAAATAAACATTATATTCAGTAAACTTTTAAAAATTATTCAGTTTTCCAAAAACAGGTTTACTTTTCAAAGTTTATGTAGTTGAAAAATATTTACATTAGCTAATTCTTAATAGAAAAAGATAAAATTAAATCAGCTCCTGCGTACATTTTGTTAATGTGATCTTTTACCTCGGGGACTGATGAATTTTAAAAAGGAATGGAATAAGGTAAAAAATAATTTTATTTCACATGTTCACAACAATGAGCCATCACCTTGGATGTTAATTGTTACTCTATCTATTGATTGTGAAGTTATTCGGAACTTACTTTTTCAGGTGTTCAATTTGCACTTTATTCTAAATTAAATTAATAATATAGATTATTATTATATTTTTTTTTAACTAGACATAAAACCAAAACGATATTTCTACTGGGTACCTGTATTTGAGTTGCTATTCTTGATTTTTGTGTGGTACCTGTGTTTTTTAAAAAATTTTTTTTATAATGTAGCCACTTTTTAAAATGTGTTTGGGTGTCTGTTGCCACCTTTAAATTTTGTACTGATGATCTTTTCAAGACCTCCTACAGAGGGTAGTAGTGGAGTGACAAAAAAGGACTACAAATAAACTTTAAGAAAACTGAATGCATGGTCATCAGCAAAAGGTGCAACCCAAAATGCCAAATACAGGTAGGGGATATCAGAATCAAGCAAGTACAAAAATTTAAATACGTAGGAAGTGTTCTAACAGGAGATGGAAAGTGCGACACAGAGATCAGAAGGCGAATTGGCATGGCAAAGGATGCGTTCCAGAAGCTGAGCAAAGTACTAACACACAGGAAAATTTCACTAGAAACAAAGAAAAGAGTGCTGGATTGCTATGTGATGTCAGTTCTTCAATACGGCATTGAATGCTGGACAATATCATCGAAAATGAGGATAAAACTGGAAGCAGTGGAAATGTGGTTCTACAGAAGGATGTTGCTGATATCGTGGACTGAGCATGCAAGCAACGATGAGGTGTTGGAAAGAATGGCAACAAAAAGGAAATTAATACTGAGCATCAGGAAGAGACAACTGAAGTTCCTGGGACACACAATGAGGAAGGAGAGCCTGGAGAACCTGATACTGACTGGCCAGATAGAGGGAAAGAGAGACAGAGGAAGGTAGCGGATAACATATTTGCAGGGCCTGATGACGGAACGGGGGTTGCCAGGAGTAACAGGAATAAACATACTAAGGGCCACAAGGGATAGGGAGACGTGGAGAGTCATGATCGCCTACGTCCTGAAGGGACAGGGCACATAGAAGAAGATCTTTTATAAAGTTAGATGTGGGATTTACTTTTAATTTCTTTTTGTTTTTTTTAATTGTTTTATTTTTTTTCAGACTGCTAAAATATTTTATGTGCGTGTATATATCTCACATGTGTTTGAAAAGTTGGAAAAATTAATTCAAGAAGTTGCAACAGATAACCCACAAATTCATGTTTTATTTTCTTAAACAGTGAAATTAAGTAACCTAGATTGCAGAAATAAAAAAGTTATAAAAAAAAGGTTGTGCCACAGACAAGATTCGAACGTATCCCTTTTCGGCCTTTTCCCATTGGAGAAACGGTTTCTATAGCCAAATTTGCCAAAATGTGCCTTCGGATAAGAAACCGAAAATAGCAGATAAATCTACAGAAGTTCCAACGAGAAATGTGGTTTAAACTTTAAACCACATTTCTTACAGACTTACAGACTTTAAAAAGTCTGTAAGCTTTTTTATTTACAATGCTATAGAGGTGGGGTATAAAGTGGATCTAGGCCCAATTGAAAAGATAGTGAGACCAGTGGTGATTCTGCGGAATGCTTACTGTCCCCCACCCCCAACACTTTTATAAACTTCAATTTTTTTAAAATTTTTTTTTATTCATATCACCGCGAGCAAGGCGGTAACGCCACTGATGAGCAGGGAGCTACATAAGAAGAGTGAATAGATTGGAAAAGAGAAAGCCGGAAACCACATCCTAAACAGGAAACAAGGGATGAGCCTCTTCATCTGTTCAATAGACGAAGGTGGAGTGTGAACCGGGCGATAGTTTTTAGTCTATCTGCTCCAATTGAAAAAAATAAAAAATAAAAATAAAAAAAATAGTGAAAAGATTGGAAAAGAGAAATGAAACTAATCAATCTGATTTTGATAAGACTTGATTCAGCCTTTTGCTCTCTGCGCTTTCATTGAGCTTTTTGAAAGAAAAACAAAATGAAACAACCAGATAGGTAGAGAAACACACTACACACAGGCATGTTGTTAGGGACGGATAGAGAACAGTCATATTTTCATATCTGAAGGAAGACGTTCATTAGAAATAATGATTTAAATGTGTCCACTTTGATATGTTTACATAGGCAGTCAATGTTTTATGGAAAGAACTGGTCAGTAATTTAAAAAAAAAAACAAAAAAAAAACAAACCTTTTAATGAATCGATCAGTCAGAAGAGCAATAAAATGTCACCCCCGCCCACCCACCCCCAAAATAATCAGTCATTATTTTACATGCATCAGCTAAAATTCGAATACCAGCGGCCAGGATAAAAAATATATTTTTAATTCTCTAAGCAAAAATCATAACGGTTAAAATATTTGGTAACAAAAAAGAAAAAAAAAATACGAAGAAAAATAAATTAACTTACGGTTTTTTTTTTCACATCTCTCTTTTAGGTAACTCCACTAAATCGCTGAAAAAAACAGCATAGTATGAAGAAAAAAGACCCTAATATTTTCGATCAAACAAAAATGTTTGTTAAGAAGAGCAAAGATCAAAGTACTTTTAATTATTTTTAAAAGATTTTGAATCCTAACACGTTCGAAATTTTGGTAAAAAAAAACCCCAAAAACCTTGTTTTGATTTTTAGCGGATAACCAAATGGCTACGAGAGTTTACATTGGAAAATGTAATTACGTAACTCAGTCCCCCACCCACCGTTAATAAACACATTAATTTGGAAATTCTTGCAAAAATTAAATTAATTGTCGGATTTTAATGAAACTTATTCACAAATGAATGAAATTATTTTTAAATTAATATTTTAAAAAAATCTTAGTAACTTTTTTTCACGTTACGCCACTCTACGTAAATTTATGAAATTTTCGAGAAATTAAAATTTGTAAATTGGCTTTTAAAAGCAGCACTCAAATCATTTTTTTTTCTTTTAACCATTTTTGGCACTTTTTCTGAAAATCTGTTCCCAATCGTAAAATAAAAAAGTGCAATAAAACTATGACATTATTTATTATTTAATCAGATAAGCTTTTAAGGACATTATAGTCGGAAGAATTTTTTTCGATTAATAATGAAATTTTAGAAGAATAGCTTTTTTTTTTTAATTATAAAAAATTTATAAAGTTTCAAAAAATAATTTAAAAATATTTCAAAAACTTGTAGACATTAGGTTAATTTATTAAGTGAAGACTATTTACTAATCAAAAATTGATTAGTTTATTAAATCATCGAGCCATATTTTAAAAATAATTTTTATGTGTCTCACGGTTTTATCCCCTTACTGAGAAAAAAAAAACTTGGATAACTTTGTGATTTCTATGAATACTGATGTAAAATAATTTGCATTAACTTTTGTTAAAATCGAGAAAAATAAGTAAATGTTGTTAATGAGGGTTTGTGTCAATCCAAATGTTCTATTTGTTGATGTTCTGTTTCAGGGTCATTGAGAAATTATTAATTATATTATTTAAATTATTTCCTTATTTCAAAGTAGCTTCTTTGAAATATGGTTGGACTTTGCTGAGTGAAAACAAAATATTTTTTTAGCTGATTTTTGTATGGCTGTGATGCCCACAGCATTTTGATTGATTTCATTGCATTGTTTTTGCATATTTTTTTTTCTTGCATTTTTATTTTTTGTACTTCAAAAAAGTTTTGTAGAGGGAAAAAAAAACAAAAAAAAACAGAGCAGACAAATTACACTGGTTTGCTAAAACTGAAGTTAACTGATTTTGTTTTGAAATTAAACCTTTCTTGTGTTCCATCCAACAGTTTGAGAGTGAGTTGAACAGAGGGCAAGAATACTTCAATGAAAAATTATTCCGGTTAATTTTAGTGAAGTAACATATACCCAAACTCATTCCAAAGTTGTATATTCGATAGTGATGTATGTAATGTAAGTGAAGAAGACACTGAGTTTGCCCCCAACTCTTCCTCAGAAAAATCTCGGCCCCACCACTTTCAGAGTTTCACCACAATCGCCACTGAGTAAAGACCAACGTAGAATCAAACATTTCTGTCTCTATGCAATTCAATTTAAAAAGAATGACCATTTGGATTTTGGAGGGACGAAAATTCATAATCCTAACCAAATATTTTTTGTTTTAGGAAGCAAAATCCACAATCCATAAAATAATTTTTTTTCTTCTACCGTACTCGAATCTCAAGGTCTATCAGTCAGTTAAGTCAAAGTGCCATGCGCTATACACGCTTTGGGCGATCATGTCTCGAAAGAGACATGACTGACTGGGCAGAACATTATCCCGCAGTAGGTTGCCATTGCTTTCTGCGGTAGATTGGTTGCCGACCAAGGCTACAGAACCCAATCTGTCCTGTTATTTAACCCATAACTGGAGGGAAGAGCCGGATTAATACCTTTCCCAAGGGTATTTGCGCGTAAGTGAATGCAAGGAATTTAACTGGAATTCGAACTCGGTTCCCCGATTTCTCGTTCCGAGCCGATATCCACTGCGCCACAACGAACACACAATTGATATTTACAGAAAATGATGAGACAGAGAAAGCTGGAGTCATCGATTCTATAAAAAGATCTTCAGTTTGAGTGAAATGTAATATTGTTTTTACATTTCATTTTTCTAAGTAAACACGTGATGAGTTTTTTTTGCTGTATCTCAGCAATTTTATAAGCATAAAAAAGCTGTTAAAACAGAAGGACCTACCTTTTTACTTGTTCTGAAATTGTTTTAGTCTTCTTTCAATGAATTTAATACTTCTGACACTGAAATGAATCCATCTGATGCTTACTCTCTCCATAAAAATGCACCCAATAATGCAATTTATTAATTTCTGAATATTTTAAGTTTAATAAAGAAAAAGATAGTGTAAATTTTTAAAAATCAATTTTTTTTTTTAATGTTTTGAAAAACCCGAAACCAAAAATATTAGACTAACTTTATTTCATTTAATTTAACTAGAAGTTTGGGGCGTGCAATGAAATATTAACGCAGAAAAGTTAAGAGTTCGATTCAAAATTTGGGCGAGTCGACTGCGTTTCTTTACTTTCACACAAAAATGTCCTTTGAAAAAGGGAATGGGTTGAAAGTCACGATCTCCTACGTCCTAAAATTACTTTAAAAAAAAAAAAAAAAAAAAAAAAAAAGCCAGTGTTGTTGTTTGATCCAGTTGTGTAAAGTCGGTCAGGCTGAGAAACGTTTCTGTATTTTACTTACAAAATACACACACCGCATATTACAATTCATGCCCAAAATAAAAATTTATTTCTTTTTTTTAAGGATTCAAATCAGGGGCTGCCGCTAATCTTTTAGCTGGAAGTGGAAGGAGATTACAGAACCTGCTTTGGAAATCAGCACTTAAAAATATCCTACCCACCTTTCTTTTAGGATTTGAACACTATGGCACTGGTGGAAAATTAGTTTTAATTAAACAGACTATTATTGTATTACGGTAATTTCAGAAAATACGTCACTGATTGAATGATTAGAGAGACAATGTGACAATATAGTTGGTCGCTGTGCTAAGCAGCACACAAAAAAATTGGTCGTCTTATTGAATGAAAAAAAAAAATGAAACAAGAAGAATAACAAAAATAGGTGGTAAAGCAACTTAGTTTTGTAAAATTGTTTTAAAACGTTCATATAAATTAAAAAGGCTTCTTGTAAGTAGATTCAGTATGATAAAAAAAATATTTAGACCCCCACCCCACCTCCGAAAAAAGAAAAAAAAAAAGAAGACACGAATGTATTGTTGAAACTAGCTGTGATACTTCTTCAATGGACTTCTCCGGAAAACTTATTGACTGGGATAGAATCTCACACTCTTCATGAAACAGGCAGTTGTTTTAACCAGTGAGTGAGTTAACCTCACAAGTGTGTCTGTAGTTACGGCAAAAAGCACAACCAGTAGCACACTTAGAGATGGAGGATATCCCGTTAGATATAAAACAAAGTAAGATGAAGATGAAACCAGAAAAAGGAATAATTGTAATAAAAGACGACAAAGTGGGTGAATTGATAAAAAAAAAAAAAAAAAAAAAAAAAAGACAGATTTTCTTGGGGAGAGGGTGCACAAAAGTGTGTAACAAAAAAAATCATCACATTCCTGTAAAATTACAACATAGTGACTATTTCCGCAAAAGAAGAATAAGCAAAAGAAGCAGGGAAAAGAAAGAGGTGAAGAAACAGGATAGAATGAAAGAGAAAAAGGAGGAAGGATGAAAGAAAGTGAAAAATTTTAATTTAGAAAAAGGAACTGAATGTGAATCAATGGAGAAAGCTGACCGAGAAATATTTTATAGAAAATAAGAGATGGAGGAATAGGATGAGAAAAAGGATGAAAGAGAAGAGATAATGTTTTATCAGAAAAGATTGAACAAGAAATGAAAGAGAAAAAAATGAATAGGGAAGTGGAAAGAAAAATTTTCAAGTTTTACAAACGGAGGAAAATAATACTGGAAAACTTAGAATCCGAACGTTGAAAGCCTTTCAATGTAAAGGAGAGAGGAAAAAAAATGATGTCAGATCCCATGTTAAAAAATTATATATTATTATCACTTAAGTTATTACAAACAAAATAATGTCGAGAAGAACAAGTTGGAACTTAAACCAACTTTTTATTCACCGCTTTTGCAAAAAACAAAAATAGCAAGTTGCAAATATTCCATTTTTCAATAAATTAGGCCTAAGCGTATGACTTGATTTTTTTGTTTTTGTTAGTGTTGTGACAACATTAAACAAAAAAATGAAGTTTGCTATTTTTAGTGGATTGAGTAAGTTTACAAAGAATGACCACTTAAACTTGAATTAAATTAAATATGAAAATTAGCGAAAATAATTATTTCAATGACAATTTTTGGAAAAAAAGAAAAAGAAAAAAAAGACAAACTTAAGTTTTGTAAAGGATATAGAATCTAATTTTGTTTTTGCTTGTAAATAAATGTATATTGTGTTGATGGTCATCCATACTTTGAAAGTGGTTCCCGATAAGACTCAAAGAGTTGTTATTCTTGAATGCAGCCATTTTATCTTTCCGTGAGCAAATTATTTACAACCTTTTTTGACAAGACACGCCCACAAATGTTAGTTTATCATGTGCTCTTAACCAAAACACCCAGAAATTATTTTCTAAATTTCAGACAGATATATTTTTTTAAATAATTGGTTTATTAAATATGAAACTTATGAATTATTAAATTTTACAAACTTGAAAAATTTAATACTTATCATTTATCAGAAGTTTTAAAAGATATTTTCGATCATAACTGTTAGGATTTAAAAAGAATCTTTAGTCATGTATAATCTTTAAATTATTTAAATTTAAATTATTTAAATTAAATATCAAACATTTTGATGATAAAACTTTGTTTTTATTACGTTTTCGCCCTTTTAACATGATGGCATCCATGCTATGTTGTTTTTTCGGCAATTGCGTGGAGGTAACTAAAAAAAAAAATTTTAGTAAATTTTTTTTGCCATTTTTAATGTACTAAGTTATAATTTCTGCTTCACTTAAAAATACTTCTACGTCGTTGCCTGTTTTGAAAATATAATTCGATATATGAAGTTAAAAATGTTATTGATTTTTTTCAAATGAAATCCTGAAAGTGAAATATAAGTTAACAAGCAACAAAGTTATAAAATGTGTAATTTTATAATTTTTAGACACACATACAACAATTTTAGAGAGCTTAACGATTTAATAATTTGTTCAAATTACGATAGAAAAATGCGCTTAAAATGACGTCGCAGAAAATACATCAATTCTAAGAAGAGAACAACATGAGGGTAAGATGCTTAATCACATCCTGACGGACACTTCCCATCCTATTGTGAAAATCAATTTTACAAATAAAAGAAAGAGGTACTGCAATGGTATCTCGAATTATTTGTGAAATTTTATTAAATAAAATGATCTTTGACTATTGCATTTTTCAGGTTTTAAATAATCTCTATTCTCTAGTAAAAACAAAAATTCAAAAATACATTTGAAAAAAATTTTGACAAGTGCTTTGAGTTTCATCGCTCAAAATCAAAAAAAATTTGAATTTGAATAAAAATAAATAATTGAATAATTGTAACCAAACGACTTAAATCGTATCAAAGCTTTTTTTGTCACATAGATACTCCAAATAACGAATATAAACAAAAAATAATTTAAAATCTTATGAAAGTTAAATAAGGGAGTAATGTAAAAGTTACAATGTAAAACTCATTGTAATTATTTAATCCCCTTATGGAAACCAAAACAAAATATTTCTATTTGCACAAGTCAAAAATGAATACATGAAAAACAGTTCCAGAATAAATATTTGTTGCAATGAAAACTATCGATAGTATACCAAGGGTGTTAGATCTATTCTCCACCTTGCCAGTTATGAAATGGTGGTAAAAGCAAATTTTCAAATATTTTTGATCTCTTAAAGTTGCCATCGAAGTATTTTCTACAATGCTTTAAGCCCTTTATGGTGAAAACTTTGACTACGATAAAAGACGAGATGAGCGAGACTCAAAAAAAATTATATCCACAAAACAAAAAAGTTATCAAGTTTTAAATTGAAAATAACAAAAAAAGAACTATCATCTATCATCACTAAACACAGCATACCAACACAAACAACATGTTGATTCCATCATGTGAGAACAAGAGGAAAAGAGGATAGATGGAAGATGATGATGAAGGGGACAAAATAAAATAAAAGTAGAATAGGGGAAGGAAAACAAACAGAAGCTAAGAGAGGAAGGAAAACGCAAAGAGAAGGAAAGTGAGGGAGGAGAAGGGCAGAGGAGGGAAGAAGGAAAGGGAGGGAGGAGAGAGAAGGAAAGAGAACGCAAAGAGAAGGAAAGGGAAGGCAAAGAGAAGGAAAGGGAGGAGGGAAAACGCAAAGTGTAGGAAAGGGAGGAGGGAAAACGCAAAGAGACCGAAGGAAAACCCGAAGTAAAAGTGAACGAGATAATAATAAACAAAGATGACGTTAACGAAAAGAAGTAACAATTCTGGGTAAAGGTGAAGAAAGAATCTCTTGTATTCACGTCTTGATCATTTAATTTCTAAAATCAAAGTTAAACAGAAGACGAGCGATGTGTTATCATCACGTGGTCACATGCTCACGTGCGCCTGTTTCTATTATTAGAAACTGATGATCTAATTCTCTTTCTTGTCAAGAATGTATTAATTTTTTTCTCAAATATACAGTGATTACGTTTTGTTTTACTAACACTAATTGAGAAAGACCGGCTCATTTCGGAAAGAATGCATATCAACACAGTTAGATCGCTACAAATAATTTTAAAATGCAATTAATTCAAGAGTTTGTGTACGGATAGATGGGTGGGGGTAAATCTTTCACTACAACACCTTGGTAACGTTTTTTATTTTCAATGTAATTTTGCAATAAAGTAACTAAAAACGTACATTTATTTTTCGTGATTGTAGTTTAGCTAATAAATAAATAAAATAAATAAATAAATAAAACACGAAAAAATAAACGGGATAATCTGTCAACGGGATACGTCATCGAGGTTGAGAAGAAGAATGTTTCCAAGGGAGAAGCAAAGGTCGAATAATTGTTTCTGTAAAATCCTACAGGTGATTAATTTTTTTTGGAACTTACGAACAATAAATTTATGGTATAGGATGTGTTAAAGAGCAACTTAAATTTATTTGTATTGATAAAAATGGTAGCAAAGAAAATGGAGCAACTCTAAAGGAGACAAGACAAAGGAATCTCGTGAGACGTGTAGGGACTTCTAGTACACAGCAGTAAAATTTACCAGTCAAATAATATTTTATCAAGTTTCTAAAACGTTGAAATGTTTCCTTTTGTAAACATTTTGTTTAAACCAGAATTAACATAGCACTAGCGTTTAACTAAAATTCTTTCAAACAGTAAAGCATTTACAAGTTACAACAGCAGGTACAAATTTTCTTTAACTGTACTAAACCATTTTTGTCTTCCTCATTATTTTCAGGTTAGTCGCATTTTTCCTTAAATTAAGTTTTAAAAATTAAAATAATACAGAAGCTGGATCTGTTCAGAGAGGCCAAACCTTCTGAAGTGGTTGTGAGCAAAAAATTGAAACACATAAGGATGGAAAATTATTGTATGAAAAGAGGTAGCTTTTCCTTTTTAAAATCGTCAAAAGAAAAGGTTTATCTTCAGAAGGTTGGAAAAGTCAATGAGTATGGGTTACTTTGTATTGTTGAACTTAATGTGTGCCACGCAAGTGTTTTTGAATTGGCTGAAAAGATCATTTAAAACGTGTGTGCAAAAGCAGTCTTTTGAGAGATTCGAATAGCTGAATGAATTACAAAACAAGTGACCTAATTTTTAATAGGGTTTCTTATTCAGATGAAAACTTCATCTTACCCACCCTTCTTTTTTTAAAAATTAATGATAGTATATAATCAAATTTTCAATGCCTGGGCATTTTAAATTGGTTAAAAAAAAAAAAAGCTGAAAACAAAACTTTACTTGGATATTATTAAGTAGAGAAAACTGGACTTAAAACCTATAAAAATTCAGTTAAAGTACTACATGCAAATAAGATTGAGAAAATCTTAAAAGTCTCACTTTGTCTATTTGAATTGTGTCAGGTAATTTTAATCCACATGTTGCATAAAAACTGAGATTAAAACTATTTCAAAAGAAAACATTCCATTTTTAGAAATTACTATTGTAATACAATGATTTCCTCTTCATCCAGTTATTACTGGTGAGGAAAAAAAATTGTATATAAGAAATAATATTTTAAAGATCTCTTTAAAAAAATGTTCTCCATGCTGCTTGATCACAAACTCCTTCAACCATTTATTTACAGCCATCGTCAGGTGTATAAATCAGTAAAGAAAAGAGAAAAGGTGCTTTTAATGTATAAGGCAGTGATTTAGATTTTTTTTTTTCATAAACAAGCAGAAGAAATAAAAGCCAAACACTTAAATCTAAAATGAATTCAGTGCACAAGTAATCGCAAATAAAAGTTATTTTCTGAAAAATTCTCAGCTCAGCCTAGGTGTCCTCCTTACATATTTAATCATTTGGTCAGATTATAGAAAGTGGGGCAAGCTAAAAACTTTTCAGTAGGCCTTCGTACATGAACAGTGAATATATTAAATAAATTAATGCCTCTTTTTTCCATTTACTAAGAACTCATTCTTTGCGATATCAGTTCTAAGGATAGCTGCGGACTTGTGAATCAAAATATATCCCTTGTTCCCTGTTTAGGATGTGGTTTCCGGCTTTCTCTTTTCCAATCATTTTTTTTTTTTCTCAATTGGAGTAGATAGACTAAACTATCACCCGGCTCACACTCCACACACGTCTATTGAACAGGTGAAGAGGCTCATCCACTGTTCCCTGTTTAGGATGTGGTTTCCAGCTTTCTCTTTTTCAATCTTTTCACTCTTACTTAGCCCCCTGCATATCAGTGGCGTTACCGCCTTGCTCGGGGTGATATGATTAAAAAAAAAAAAAAAAAAAAAAAAATTTAAAAATGAACATTTTTGTTTACACTATTGGACTCACAACTCTGTGCTCTTATGGACACATGGCCTAGTAGATAAAAGAAGTGGTTAAAGTAACCCAGTGACTTGACCAAAATAGTTGTGATTTTAGTACCTGGCCACAGCAGAAGCAAACCAAAACTTAGAGAAATAACTGAAACTGATATATCCAACAAAGGCATGGCTTGTGGAACAAGAACAATCTATCCTGGTAGATGAAATAAAGGTTCCGTTTGAATTTCCAATGTATATCACCTGAAGAAGGTCGGAGTGTACAATGACCAAACCAGCGTGAAAGACAATAAAGATAAGGACAATAGTTTAAACAATGTAAATATCGTAAATGGTTACAATACCTCATTTCAGTAATAGAGACATATATTGAACATTATGTTCATTAAAACTTTGGTAACCCCCAAGTATGTGTTTCAGATTTATTTTTGAAGACTTCAATTCAGCCCAAAAGAGAAATTATAGCAATACTAGATGAGAAACAGTAAAAAGAAAGTCATATAAAACAGGTGTTTATAAACAGAGTAAATATTTATACAAATTATAAAATATAAAAAGGTCTTATATATATATATATATATATATATATATATAATGCCCTATAACAATTCCTAAAAATTCTCACAGTATTGTTTTTATTACTCGGACAGAAACAGACAAAATAGGCAAAAAACAAATATTGTCTTTACCCTGCAAACACATACTCAACTCTCAATAACTTAACCCTTTTATCTCCAAGAAAAATATGCATAATAATAGCAATTGTTACTCTAACAGTTTCTTTTCTTGCACCTCCTATATGTGGAACTATCCTGTTTGCTTACTTCCCTAATAGCTACAATCTACAAAAGTTTAAATTTAAATGTAACATCAATTGTCATCTTCTATCTACTTGATTCCCATTCTTCTCTTAATCTTTCTTTGACATTCCCCTGTACCTTGTTTTTCTCTCACTGTAACCCACTGTGCAGTGGTGGTGTTCCTGCCTTGCTTTGAGTGAAATGACAAAAATAAATAAATAAATAACATTTCTGTGAATAATTCTAGTTGCTTATTAAATAATAAAGTTGAATCATTTTTTCTACAACCCTAAAACTTTTGAGTTTACTAACACTGGCTCTAAAATTTATCAATATTTTGCAAAAATCAAAGATTGGTATTGCTTCATTGGCTAGATTTACAAATGTATCCTTCCTTGCTTGTGGATGTTTAATAATCAAAATATATTTTAAGTGATATCTTTCTTACCCAAGCATGGCTTCCCTATGGCTTTCCTTCCTTTAAGTGGTGAAGAAAGCTTCTTTTTTTTTTTTTTTTTTAAATCATATCACCCAGAGCAAGGTGGTCATGCCACTGATGTGCAGGGGGCCACGTAAGAGTGAAAAGATTGGAAAAGAGAAAACCAGAAACCACATCCTAAACAGGGAACAAGGGATGAGCCTCTTCACCTGTTCAATAGACATGGATAACCAAGAAGTAATTAAAAAAATTATTTATTCATGATGCAGATTTTGGGAAGTGGTTTTTCAGCACCCACTTTGTATCCTTGGGAAAGAGTGCACAGATTTCTAGTTGCCTTCTCCAGTTTTGAATTCAAAGTTATATTTATCACAGACTGGTTGCCAACTGAGACTAGAAAGCCCAGTCTACCCTGCTATTTAATCTATAACTGAAATCAGTGAGAATATCACAAAATAGAAAATGTGACTGATGAATTGCTGTGAGGAAAGTTAACTTTCAGTTTAAATTCAAACTTGTCCATACTGTGGGTAACCTATGGTAATGAGACTAACCTAACTAACAAATTAAATAAAAACCATTTCTACTCTCTGACCAGAAATGTAAACATAGGATATCTTTATATTTGAATCTTGCAAAACTGAAGCACGGGATTTTATATTAAGATGTAACAGAAATGTGCATCTGCATATAGAATATTATTCAAAGTAAATTTAATTAAAAGAAACTAAACAAATTGGATACTACTAAAAATCTCAAATCTATATTAATGTGAATAACTGATGGTTTGCAAGTTTAATATTTCAGTAAGAAAATAGATTAAAAGTGAACATAAAACCAGAACGTTTATGCTCAAATTTAGAAATATATATATATATATATATATATATATATATATATATACACACACACACGTTTCATTGAATAACACATATGTCTTTTGTAATAATCCTTTCCAGTTCTGTAATTAGCTTCCTTAATGAATTTCAACTTATCAAGAAACTAATTAGAAAACTATGAAGGATTTTATGCCCATTATACAATGAAACATGCTTGAATGAAGATTACATATATATATATATATATATATATACACACACACACACAAATAGCAAGTCATTTCCTGCAAGACCAAGAAAGCATTTGATGAGCATTCACTTGTAACACATCTGAAACATTGTAGAAAAATCATTTGGAAAATATACAAATATACAGTAATGTTTAGAATGAGTGTGCCAATAACTGGAATGGTTCCAAATGCACTCATCTGGAGCACCAACAGTTGGAACAGTAAGTGCACTTATTGAATGTACCAATACTAGGAAGAGTTTAAATACAGTTCTGTTTGATGCACTAAATCAAAATGCACACATTTGAATGTGGAAATTTATTCGAAACTAAAAATACTGCACCAAAGTACCAGTACTTAAAATGTTGTCAATAGATCACCTAATATACCTGTGGAAAGTAATGTGAAATTGAATACAATGCATTTACGGAATCTAGAGTAGAGTGCAATAGCCCTGGTTGCTTGTGCTTTGCAATGCACCAATGTTTGGAAAAGTGCAGGATGCATGAATCTACGGAACCAATACTTGGATAGGTTATGTAGCCTAACCAGGTGCAACCGGCTGCTGAGAAAAGGTGTAAAAAATTATAGAAGTACATACAGTGTTGAGTGTACTGTACACAGTGATTAAAGTACATGTGGCATTTGTTGAAAATTGACGACGGACGAATACGAATCTGATTAGGTTCACTGTAAGGCATAACGAAAGACTTAATTTATGAACCCAGAAGTATATTTATGGCATTCAACACTTCCAAAGATAGGCGACCTTGAAGATGATGTCACAGAAAATAGCGTATGAATTTTTTTCTCAATGAAAAAAAGAAAAACAGTTGCATTTACACATTTACGAGAAGTTTTTTTTAAGTGTCCTAGAATCCCCACCTCAAATTATTCTGAGGAAACAAATAAATTTAATAAATTTTTAATTAATAAACGGCTAATGCAATTTTTAGATAAATTTGTGAGGAGACTTGTTTGATAATATAAAAAAAATTCAAGATAAAATGCTAAAAGATTTTTAATTGTTATTATCTGAAACTTCTTTTCGACTATAAGCAAAATAATCTTGTTAGTGTGGATGTGGATGCATCAAATCAAATGTTAGATCTGTCAAATGAAAAACAAATTCCTTAAAAATTTCTTTGAATGCAACATTGTCACAATTTCTAACACTACGCAGTAAAATTAACTTCAGAATTAAATATTTTGATATATAAATCGTTTCATCTTCTCTTGTCAAACTGACCACACCCAGCACTCGAAATGGCATCTTTGATTTTAAATATTTCCCATACTTCAATCATTGCATATTACCGAGAATTCATTCTTTTTACAAATTTAAAAAGGTTAACTTATTTAATGTTAATTATATTTTACAAGAACACAAAATGAGTGACCTTCAGAATATAGAATGCAACAGGAAAACATTAACAGTGCATTTTCCATTTCCATCATCAACCCCCAAAAATAAACAAAAAAACATTCAACAATATTGTGCCCTTGTTGATATTTAAAAATTGACAATTACCCAAACAAAAAGCCACTAAGAAATGAAATCATTCAGTAACTACGAGTCTCGGAAATATAGAACTGACGTATTTACTTACATCTATGACATCAGATTTAAATTAATCTTTTGTTTAATCACGTTCAATAGTCTCTCTACACATTAAAAACATTTTTTAGTTTTAAATACATTCACATTTTTTAAACACTTTAATTTTCAAATTACTCTACAGGAAGTACTGAGAAAAATAAATGTTAGGAATCAGCCTGAGACAAGAAAATATGAAAAGAAAAAAAAGGTATGGTCAGTACTCTAATAGTTGTAAAATCCAGAGGAGCCACGTGAAATCGAACAAAATTCCAATGAAGACAACAATCGGTTCCCCGGAGGATTACTCAAAAATCAAAAATGTTTTTACTTTTTTTTCCTTTAAGCATGCAAATGGAGAGTGTTTTTCTTTAATTTTTAGTTTACTCTTTTCCTTAAAAATAGAGGAAAACTAAATTTTCGTGCAAATCAATGCACAAAGTGTCAAGGCAAGTTTAGCAAATTTCTATTTAAATGTTTAATTCAGTGATATAGAATCATTTTATTTTCAACTCACTGTTCAAAAAGTTAAAATAAAAACTAAAATTATAATAAATAAATCGGGTCATTGATGTCGAAGAAAAAGGGACAATAATAATTTTGTTCTGATCATAAGAAAATTTATTTGAATTTAAAACTAGTCAATTTTTTTTTACTCATAAGAATCAAAGGATTTTCTTAAAAAAAAAAACAACAACAACAACAAAATATACCAATCACTAAAACGGATTTGTGAAAAAATGATAAACCTCAGAGTTACTGTTTCAGAGAGTGTTATGTACGGATGATATAACTCAAGAAGCACATGTGACGTAACTTTTACAGGGCAGTACATTTGAAAATAAATTTTACAAACACACCTGGTAAAAACCTAAGATTTAAAATATGTATTTTCATTTTCCTAAAAAAAGTGCCAGATTCATAAAAATTATCGTAGGTAAAAAGATATGAGACCGGTTAGGAATAATTTAACAACAATATTTACAAACGCACGTGTTGTCATTTTTACATTTTATATTCGTATATAAATAAAAAATAAAAAGGGAAAACAAAACATCAAGCAGTCTCGCTGTTGTTGTCATAATCATATTTACTTATCTGACACAATTTTATTGAAATTTTGCAATGATGTTACCGTGAGTTTTTATTCAGACAACTAAATCAAAGTTTAAGGATTTTTTAAAGTAGATCTCAATCACCATAGTCCAAAAAACTTGATATAGCAAGCTTGTTCACATCTTAACGACGAAAGAGAAAAATCGACTTATGTTTTGGGAGTTCGAGACAATTTGTTGAAAAAACTGGAAAAATAAATTTAAATAACATTTTTTTTTTATAATAAACATAGACCAGATATTTATTTTTATGTCTCCCAGCGAATATTAGTTCGTTTTCTAATTTGGTGTCTGTACCTAAACTTTAAGCAATTTCTCGATCAGCCTCGAGAATAATTTAATTTTACAGGCTTAATCCTGTTTTAGAATTAAAATATTAAATTTACAGACAAGTTTCCACCAAAAACATATTTCCATCTAAGCACATGACATGTGCATTTACACCCACTCCAAGACGAACACTGCTAGCTTTGTAATTCCTAAAAGACAGGATGCAATAATCGAAAATTTCGAGAGCAACAGATAACTGGGAAACATGAGAATATCAAAAGGTTTCATCATGTAATAAAATTTCCAGTCAGTCAGAGAATTACATCCGTCAGTTGTGGACTTTACTGGCTACAAAGTTTGATGTGAAATCAATTCTTGGTCTACTAGTTTAATCCTGACCTAATAACCCTAAAAAAGTTATTCAACGTAAGCAGAGGGTGTTTTCATGGAGAAAAGGGAAAACACATAGCGTAACAGTAACACATTTTATTTTTTTTTATATACATAATTTTAAATAAATTACAATACAATACTGAATTAGATAATAAAAAATTAAAGAAAATGAACTAATAATACTTTTTTATTATGGTAAGTTTCAAATGACAAATGGCATTATTCCCCACCCCCAAGGTTCTGTTATTAAAATTATATTCAGTGATTCACAAAAACAAAACAAACAAATGGTTGGGATGAAGGAAAAAAAAAATCAGTTATTTTTTTTGCTCATATATTTTTGGAATATTGTTCCACTGATAAATCCAAGAAATTAAATACAATCATTAGATGATTTTTTTTTTTACGATGTCATTTAAAGATCTGATTTTTAACTAGTGGCATCTTTATCGCGATTATAAAGTTCAGTGATAAAGAATTGACAAAATGTGAAAAGTTTTCACTTTGTTAAAAATAAAATTCTTATCGCCTTGCCTCTCTAGGGAAGGATAACTATTTTATTAGATATTAAACAAACGTGAAATACTTTAGAACTGTATAGGTGAAGTTATGATTTCAATCAGATCTAAGCTAAGTGAAAAAAGTTGTTAAAAAACATTTTTTAAAAGAAAATTTTGCAAACCCAATTTAGAATCTCTTGGGAGTAAAAGGTTACAGAAGTTTCAAAATACGGGAAGGAGAGAAACAAGAAGAAGAAGAAAAAAAGATCTACAGAAAGAAAAATAAGAAAAAACTGCAGAATAGAAATTGTCCATAAATTGTTCTCGGGGTTTTCTTTTTGGTTTTTTTTTTTCTTAATCAACTGTTCGTTTTCGATTGATGCTAAAAGGAAACAACACTTTAAAACAACAAGTCAAGCGGTGAGGAAATTTGAAAAAGAAAATCCGAATATTTACTGAAAAGATTCGGTATAATACAAGTGACTAAACATGTAACAAAACATCAAGTATGCAATAAATAGACAAAAAGAGGATAAGAACAGATTTAAATAGAAATATACGTACGTTAGGAAAGGGATTATTGGGGTCCATTTCATTTTTAAGAAAACCGGTCCTGGTGTGTACGGTCGATCACCACAGGTAATTTTTTTTTTAATATATATGTATTTCTATGTATATATTTCTCTCGGTATGTATATATACATTTTTTGTTTGTTTTTGAAAAAAAAGGATACACGTTAAGTCCAAGTCGAAGCCATCTTCCTGAAATCGCCGTTTCTTCTTACTAACTATTCCTTTAATTTTATTCGCCATTTTTTCTCTCATGATCTTTGTAGATATATTTTCGTAGACGTCAGATCGGGGCCATTCCTTTTAAAGGTTATATATATATACACATATATACACAATATATATATATATATACATATATATTGCATATATGCGTATGTATGTAAGAATAATTTTATATATACATATATATGTATAAAAAGACGAACAAGTGCGCGAGATGAGTGCGTGCTGTTATATATATTTATATATACATATAACTATATATATATATATTTATATATGGATATATTTTCTTCTCTTTTTTGTCGTGTTTCTTGCAACAAAACACCTTTTTCTTTAAAACAGACCAGGATGCACTCTCACACACACACACACACACACAAACAATACAAACAATACGGTGTCGACGACGACGACAAATGGGGCAGCTACTAGAAAATTTGAAAGGAAGGCAACCGCTGTTCGTCTTAGACTAAGCCACTCACTTGCTCTCTCTCACACTTATGCTCTCTTCCTGCCCGCTACTTACTTAGTACCTTTCTTTGCTGAGACCTTCCCTGTGTTTTTACTGCTGATTCTCTTTCTTCCCCCTCTCTTGTTTTTCTTGTCACACACTCTCTCAGTAACTCCCACTTTTCTCCTCTTCCTGTTTCTTTCTCAAGAAGTTGTGGTAAGAGTAAAGCTAACAACGCTACCATCTATGTTTTGTATCTCATCCCACTACTCCTTCTTCTAAATTCGTTCTCCTTATCCCTGTTTTTTTCTGCACCTCTCTCAATATTTCTCTCTTTCATCTAATTTTTCTTTTCTCTTTTCAGCTACTGATAGCAGTAGTTGTAAGAGTTAAAACGCCTGGTGCTACCTCTTAATATTCACTACCTGATACCATTCCTCTAAATCGTCTTTTATTTTTTCTTTCACTATCGCTTTTTGATTCCTTTTCTCTTTTTCATTTTGTATTTTACTTCCTTGCTCTCTCTTACTGGCCAGTACTTTCTATTTTTTTAAAAACGTTTTTTTTTAAACTGGTATTAAAAATAATTCCACTGCTTTTTTCTTTTTTTTTTAATTTTTTTTTTACTTCTTGTTCTTGTTATTATCCCGTTCTTGTTCTTGCTCTCTCTTTTGCTCATATCTTTGTTTTATTTTCCTTTTTTTCTCTCTCTCTGGGAGATAGTTCTGAAGGCAAAACTAAATATTGTCATTCTCTCTTGCTCTCATTCATTTTCCACCGTTCATCATTTGCTCTCGATTTTTATTTTTTCCTGTCTTCTCTTTTTTCGCGTTCATTTTTCGTACTATTTTTGGTTGCGGTGTTAGCAGGAAAAATAATGTCACCATCTATTTATTAGATCTTATTCATTTTACCTCCTCTATTTACTTTACCTGCTTATTTTTTTTAAATTTCATTAATCTTTTAAAATTTATTTTTATTTGTTTCATAAGTTTCACCCTGAGTAATTGTTCATCTCTTCTCTTTTAGTTTTTTTTTTTTTTTTCGCGAGGCAACACTGAGAGAGTAAGATAACATCCCCGTCTTTCTTTTCTTACCCACTCTCTAGTATTACTGTTCCCCTCTTTCTTATGTCAGAAAAATAGCTGCGGTCATCTTACAGAAGTTATAATAAATACCATCATCATTAGTATTTCTTTTTCTTTATTTCTGTAAACTTTTTCTTTGTTTTTTTTTCTCTTTTTTTGCTTGTATATTTTTAATTATTTCTTTTACTTTCACACTTTTAATTTTACACATCTCTTTCTTTTAGTTTTTTTTCTTTTATTTTGTTAATGTTAGCAACGATTGGTTATTCTTCTTTTTTTTTTTTGCATCCTAGATTATTTCTTTTTTACTTGTCATTTATTTTCTTTCTTTTTCACTTTTTTCTTTCCAAAGACCATTATTTCCTCTGTCTCTACCTTTCTAAACCCCATTTATGTCTCACTTTTCTTATCTTGCTTCTTTTCCTCAAAATTCAAAAACCTCTTCTTAGACTGGCACAAGATCACGTCTCACTTTTTTTCCTATCTTGCTTACTTTCTTTTCCTAAAAAAACTCTTAGACTGGCACAAGGTCACTCTTTTCTTTTGTTGGTATTTAGTGGTAATAACAACAATAAATGCTATCTTTTTTAGCTAATGATTAGATTCTAATCTCTTCCCTATCGTTTCCAATTTGAAGTTAATCATTTGAGAGAGAGAGAGAGAGAGAGAAGAAAGGAAAACATTTTCATTCAGTTTCCAACCATTCCTGCATTCACTTAAAGGTGCACGTAGTCCTAAAAATTGGAAGATAGCAACTTTCACGTTTATTCACTTATTTTTTGTACGCTTTTTTTTTTTTTTTTACCGTTGTTACTTTTTTCAAGATTTTTATTTTCTCTTTTTATTTTAAATTCTATTTTTCCTTTTGACCAATTTTTTAATTCATCTCTTCGTTTTTCCGTTTCTTTTTAAAAGTTATAATTTCTACTTCATTACTTTTTTTTTTCCATTTTCTTTTTTGCTTCCTGTTTCCTTACGTTTTTTTTTTGTTGTTAACTCTTTACTTACTTGACTTTCTAAGTTCTACTTACCTTTCGTTATTATTACGCTCACTCATTCAAAATGTGCTGTAACGAAAATCATTTGCTACCGTTTAATCTTTCTTTCTCTTACCGACCCTCATTTTTTAGGCTTACCATTAATAGTCATAGTAGTATTAAAATAACAATACAATTGTCATTCATCGCTTGCTGTTTTCTTTCACATCTCGCACCGTCATTAAGAAAGTATTTGATACAGGCTTTAAAGTTATTCACAATCCGTAATTCTTTTTACATCGGCAATAATAAAAAGTTAATAATATTAGTAATACATGCAATTAATGTGTGTACTAGTTGTATCATAAATACTTGTATTTTATGTCTTGGTGTTAGTTGTATTAGAGTTGTAGTGGCAATTAGGTTGCTGCTCCTTATATTTTATTATCTCTGCCTGCGACTCCTACAATAATGCTGTTGTTTATGATGCTGTTACCACATTTTTTTTGGTCTCTTAATAACACCGTCCTGAAAAAAGTTTAAGTTATTATTGCAATTAATGTTCGTTTTTTTTTCTGAATTTAAAGTAAAAATACAATTAAAAATACAAAATCTAAATTTAAATTGGAAATAGTAATTAATTTTTAGATTTATCATGATCTTAAGCGGTCCTCTATTAAAAAAAACCTCCTACTGTCTCTTTAAGAATATACTCCTACTCTTCTCTCTTCTGTAGATCTAAAAAGCAGATTTTTTTCGTAACATGTCCTGGATTTATGTGTTAAATAATTTTTTAAAGCATTATTTGGAATTCCCTCTCTTTTTTATTATCTTAAGGTAATATGCATACATGTGCATGGCAAAATTTTTGTAAAGAATTTTCATCAGTAAATAAATAAAAATTGTAATATTTATTCCAGTCACAAGTTAATAAAATCTTTTTAACCTTTAAGTGGTGGTCTGGTAATTAAAAAATGTAGCGAGGGGATATCTTTCTCATACACTAGTATTATTAACAATGTAGTTAATTGTAGTTTACTAGAGGAGCGAGACATTACCTTGTCTCCTTCCATAAATATTCGTTTATCAGTAGCTTTAGTAAAGCTACTGATAGTTACGAATATTTAGTAGATGGCAGTAGAATTTCTTTTTAATTTGAACCTCATCCCGATACTCTTGAAGATGCAAGTAAACAAATGAATTTCACGGTAGTAGTGAGAGTAGGTCAGACACTGACCACCTCCTCCTTCACATTCATGTAATTACTGAAAGTTCATGTTGTTGCTCATCTGGTAAAGACAAAAAAGTTCTGACAATCTTCAAAGTTTTCATTAACTTCATCACCTTATTGTACTTGCAAAATACACGATGCCATTACCTCAAGCATCATCAACAAAACTACTACTACTGCTACTACTAATCATTTTTACTTTTTACCTCCTCTAATTCTTTTTTAACATTTCTTATTTACAATAGTGTCACATGCACCAGTTGCTAATGCTAGTTCTGCTGCTATTGCAACTTGTAGCTGTAGTAATACTAATAAGTATTTGAAGTAGCGTCACTGTTATTCACCATTGGTAAATAAGTATTTCTAACCAATATTTCGATGTTCTGGATTTTATAAGTACTTAGAGACTTAACTGTTGGGGGTGAAATCAATTTCGTTTTCAGAATAAGTTGTGCTTTATCTCAAGCTATTTTTTATCTCTCGACCTGCAGTTTCTATGTTCTACCACTGAGCTAAAAACAAATGATTCCTATTGTAGCAGTGATAGCAAAGGGCAGAGTTCAGATTTTACAAGTTTTATGATTACTTGTTTGAATTGTGTTTTTCTCTTTTATTGAATTTTTTTTATAGATTACTTTTTTGCTATGACTGTGAAATTTATTACGACGAAAACAACAAAAACTTATTTTTGCTAAAATAGGTTGTAATTTAATAATATTTAACATTTTTCTTTTAGAATTTGTGCTAAGGAGCCTCACTAACCTAGTTCCCGAAGAAAAAAACAAACTTCAAATGCACTCTGTGCTCTACCCACTGAACTAACCAAATAGTTGATATAGCAGCTTATAGCATTTTTTTACTAGGTGTAACAAGGTCACAAAAAGCATCCAGTGAGGATCGAGCTCATTAGTCAGTACAGTACTAATGGTCTACTAGACGAGCTCTCTGACCATTACCTTACGCCGAAGTGCACAGTGGTATTTTCTAAGCATAGCATAGTTTGGATACAATTAGGACACCCAGTGGGGATCAAACTCAGCTGTAAATATCTGCAAGGCATGTTTCCTAACTAAGCATGACGAGGCTCCTGGATATATAGTTGTAAAAAAATTAAATCTGTCATTTGTTTATTTTTTATTTTTTACTTTTCTAAAACTAAAAGAGACGAAATAATTTCAATTACTATAGTACTAGGAGTAGTAGTAGTAGTGATGGTGGTTTTAGCTCTTAAAAGAAATTTGTTTTCTGCAATCACTTAATGTAAAATGATTTAGTATGTTTGAAAAATATACATCTATTCGAGAATATCGTTGTTTTTAAATTTACTTAATGGAAATGACCGAAAACTGGAATTACGTTCAGTATTACTAGTTAAAAAAAAAACTCAGATAAAAACTAAAGAATAATATTAATATTGTTGTTGCTATCGTTGTACATCTATATTTGCTTATTTCGTTATGTCAGTTCAAAAGATTTCTTCAGACATATATAATTTTTATAATGCAGTATAGAAACAATAAATTTAAATTTTTGATCAAATTTATAGAATTTTTAAGGCATACTAGTAGCTGTATCCCTCACGAAAAAAGTGCATCAATTCAATAAGAAGAAAATTTCTTGCTAACTAAAATAATTAACAATAATACTTATCAGACGTAAAACTGTTAATGTTATTTGATTTCTGGAGCTGCAATTCTTTGCACTACCATTGAGCCCCAAATACAAGTGAGTTCTATTGTAATTGCAGCAGTAGTAGTGGTGGTAGGAACGGGAACAGTTCACAGATTTTCCAAATTCTGTCTGTCTGTCTGTCTGTCTGTCAATATAAGTAAAAGTAAAAGTTTGTCAGTTGATTGATGTTACCTTGAACATCCTGACTACTGAGTTTCGTTGGCGGACTTGTTCGTTCAATCTTCAGGGGTCATCACACACACACACACACACACACACACACACACACACACACACACACACACACACACACACACACACACATCGTTTAAAGTTTGGTATATTCGTTTATGACGGAAAAGTGCTCAGTATTGAGGATAGAGCATTTGTACTTATAAACAATAATTTATGGTGACTGGTAGTTTCACGATTTAAGTGCTCCCCATGCCTTAGAAAGATTGCCTAAGACATGAGACAAGTAATCATTAATCCATAGGAAGATTGCCTATGGCATAGAACAGTCAGTGATCGCACAGTGTTGATGTCTTTGTTCACACTGTTTCTATCTATCTCTGACTATATTTCTCAGATGAGCTAATTTAATTATTTACACTATTTACATAGTTCGGACTGTTGTCTTCATCTTTACTGCCATATTCACGATATTTCGGTCGTTGTAAGCTCCGGTCTTCTTCAGGTGATATACGTCGGAATTTAGAACCGACTCCTTTTATTAGCCCACGAGGGTAGATTGTCCTAATTCCAAGAGAATTATAATTCAAACAGAATATACAGGAAAACTGGAAGACCTAATTAGAAATTGTCGCTATACTAATGAAACAATGAAGACAGAAAGAAAACTTTCGCAGATTCCAATCAAGAACAAGGACCACTTCCCACCTAAGACATACAGGAAGTTGTTACAACGTTATAGCAAGCTACCCCACATATATGACCTCCCTAAAATTCACAAAAACGGTATTCCTCTCAGGACAATTGTTAGTTGCCAAGCATCTGTTTGCCACCATCTGAGACTCTTCCTTGTAGATATCAGTCAGTCAGTTAAGTGCTTTACGTAATACACGATTGAGCGATCATGTCTCGAAAGAGACATGACTGACTGGACAGAAGATTATCCTGTAATAAGTAGCCATTACTTTCTGCGGTAGACTGGTTGCCAGCCAAGACTATAAAACCCAATATGTCCTGTTATTTAACCCATAACTGGAGGGAAGAGATGGATTAATTCCTTTCCCAAGGGTATTTGTGCGTAAGTGAATGCAAGGGATTTAACTCTAATTCGAATTCGGCTCCTCGCTTTCTCGTTCCGAGCCGATATCCACTGAACCATAACACATATTCGCACAAGTGATTGTCAAGAGTGGGATGTAGTTGACCCATAAATAGGAGAGTCACTATCATTTGTTCGAAACTTCGCCCATTTCAAGGAAATAATAAAAAAAATGATTCCATCCAATCCAACCAAATGGGCATGGCGAGTTTGTCCACGAAGGTACCCACGGAGGAACAAACTGGCTTCGAACTAGCAGAACATGATAAAAATGCTGATCTTCTGTACATAAACAACATAATTCGGAATATGAGCAGACATATATCGATATGTTGAAGGCTTGGCAATGGCCTGCCATTATCACCAGCAATGGCTAACGTATACATGGAACTCTTCGTGGAAATTGCATTAGAATCAACATCTCTAAAGCCGATACTATAAGATACATAGATGACACCTTCATAATCTGAACCCATCAGGAAGAGGTCCAGCTATTACAGAACCATATGAACTCAATAAGACCATCAACACTGTTCACAATTTGAGAGGAAAATAATGAAAAACTAGCATTCCTAGATGTACTATTATCTCGAACAGAGTATGAGTTCTAGACATCCGTATACCGCAAGTCAACATTCACTGGAAAACACCTAAACTTCGACTCCCATCACCCATACAGTGTAAAGAAAGGTATTGTTCGCTACCTACAATGTAGAGCAAAATTCATAAGTTACAACTCAGAGACACATGGACAAGAAATGGTCATTAAAAGTATTACCCTACAACTACACTGGATACATAACATCAGTCCCCCCCCCCCCCAAAAAAAAAAACTGGGATAGAAGGGTACAATAGGATAACAATACTCAGAAAACAGTACCAGTCTGCCTACCCGTGAAGGGTGTATCTGAAAAGATACAAACGATTTGTGGTCAATATAACATCAGGACAAACTTCACGAGTGGCTCAACAATACGCATATATCTCTTCTGAGTAAGACCACTCATAGAAAAGAACATGATTAAAAACTGTGTGTACGCCATCCCATGCAGCTGTGGTAAGAATATAAAGAAGAAAAGACGAGACTGTAAGAACACCGTAAAGTCCTAACACGAGGGGAAATAGGAAAATCATCAATTATTGACCATATTTAAAGAGAAAAGCGAGATCACCGCCCTCTGTGGGATGAAGGTGAAATAGTAGAGGACATCACTTGAAAATACGAAAATATAAGGAATCAGTGCATATACTAGACCACAAAATTCTCCTAGGCCAGACAAACATGCACAAAAATACACTATGGGGACCAGTAATACACAGACCTAGAGAAAAACGACAATAACAGAAATTATAATATGTTAAAAAATGGTTACTGAGACATTAGGTTTATAAATCCAAAAAATTCACTCACTGATGTCGACACATGGCCCAGCAGATAAAAGAATTGATTGAGTAATCCAAAAGTTGTGATTTCAATATCTGGCCAAAGAATTGAGCTACTAAAAGAAATTAACTGTAGAGTTGATTTACTAAAGGGAATTAATCCAAAAAGACACGTCATGTCGAATTAGAACAATCTACCCCCGTGGACTAAATAAAAGTTTCGGTTCGAAATTCCAGCATATATCACCAGAAGAAGGTCGGAGCATACAACGGCCAAATTTCCAAGAATTGTCATTAAAGCTCAAGAGATCCAGTCAAGAGTGCTATTAAGACATAGTTAAGAGATAGATTCATGCTTTCCTCATGGTCTTTAATTAGAAATGACTTGCCTCTGTCAGAATTTAACTGGGCCAGCAGATTCCATTAATTTGATAATTTAAATGTAATGACATCACTAAGAGACAAGAGATTACCGAGAGTGAAAACACTAGTGAGGAGAAAGGACAATAAAAGAACAAGAATTAAAAAGACGGAAGACGCCGATTGATGTTGAAGATCATAGTTGACAGGAGTCCGAATTCCAGTTGAATTCGTTGCATTCACTTATGCCCAACTACCCTTGGGAAAATTATTAATCTGCCATTTTTTCCTCCATTTATGGGTTGAAAAGCAGGACAGATTGGGTTCTATAGCATTACCGCAGAAAGTAATGGTAAACTACTGCGAAAAAATCTTCTGCCTAGTCAGTCACTCTTTCGAGACATGATCGCCCAAGCGTGTATCACGTATGGCACTTAACTGAGTTGACAGGAAAGCAAGAAGCTGGAAGAGAATTCTACAAGCGAAAAGTACGAGAATAAAATAGAAAGTTACAGGCGGCTACATTTAGCTATTTTAACAGTAAATGATGAGACCTAATTGCCAATCTAGTACTACAGTTAAATTCACGAGAATGTGTCTAATGCTTTTATGAATGCCTGATTTAGATATCGACTAAATATGTTGGACTGTCATCAAGAGAGCATGCTGAAAAGTTATTGACTTGACCTATTTTTCAAAATTTAACTTAACTACTTAAAAAAAGAAACATTATTTTCTGTCGAACCGAAAAGTTTTCAACATACCCACGTAAAGTTTTGTATTTTTTGTATTACTTCTCTTGTTTAGAACTGGTTGAATCAATTTATTGTTAGAAATAAACTTTTAACAACCTTTTAATGAGCGGTGTAAGTTTTTTTGTTTTTTGTTTTTGTTTATCTCTTTGTAAATCCTCTCACGCAAAAAAAAAAAAGCAGTTATTTAAAATTAACAAGCGAATTCTGTCCTCATTGGAAGATTGGACTTAGAACTAAGCGGGTAAGTAACATAGGCTTGTCTTGCTGCTTAAAAAGCACGATAGAATTCACATGCAAATAATAAGATAGACAGAACACACAGATACTGCACTAATCCCTGGCACAAGACTGACATTCAGATGCTAGTCAGTGTGCACAGATACAATAATAACCCTAGGTATAATACTGACGCATGGATGCAAGACAATGTACACACATACTACACTAATACTAGACATACGACCGATATTTGAACCCTAGTCAGTGTGCACAAATACTACACTAATCTCAGAAATAAGATAGACATTGGGATGCTAGTTTGTGTTCCTAGATACTACACTAATCCCAGACATGACTAACACTTAGATGCTTGTAAATGTGCACAGATACTACGCTAATACCAAGTATAATACCGGTACTTGCATTCTAGTCAGCGTGCACAGACACTACGCTAATCCCAGGCGTAAAATCGACACTTAGATTCTAGTTAGTGTGCACAGATACTACGGTAATCTCAGGCATAATACCGACATTTGAATGTTTGTCATTGTGCACAGATATTACCATAACCTCAGGCATGAGACTGACACTTTGATGCTAGGCAATGTGCACATATACTACAATATTTCTTATCGTAAGACCGACACTTTGATGCTTGTCAGATACTACATTAATCCCAGACATAAAACTAACACTTAGATGTGAGACAGTGTTCGCACATACTACGCTAATCCCAAGCATAAGACAAACATTTGGACCCTAGTCAGTGTGCACAAATACTACACTAATCTCAGACATAAGACCGACACTGAGATGCTAGTCAATGTGCACAGATATTACGCTAATCCCAAGCATAAGACCGACACTTGCATGCTAGTCAGTGTGCACAGATACTATGATAATCCTAGGCCTAAGACAGACACTTGGATACTAGTCAGTGTGCACATATTCAATAATAATCGTATTATTTATTCACCTACCCACGATTAATTCACCTTTGTGCTTCATTTAAAGCCGAAAAGCTGAAACCTATTTTTGATTGTAAGAACAATTCTATGTTTTATGAGTAAATATTGCATTAACAATTTTTTTTAGAATAACAATGATATTTATAGTTGCATATCCTACTATTTATCCCATAGTTGAACATAGGAGTTGAACTCATACCTTCCCGAAGGCATTTGTACGTCAATTAATGTAACGAATCCGACTGGAATTCGAACTCTGCTGTCTCTAATTTCTCATTACCAAGTGCTGCCTATTACACCACCATCACATCCATCTACATTCGAAGGCAGATTCGACACTTGGTATTTTTTTTTTTATGAGGGAGCCCACCTGCATTTTAAAAATGCCCAGATCTCTCGGCTGTGTCAACCGGGTTTCTTCACCCGTACTTCCCTCGTAATTGCAATGAGGGAATTTCTTTAGCAGTTATGGAAGCCTTGGGACTAGTTCCACATCAATGACGGTTGCGTACTGTATAAAGATAAAAACACAGCACTGATTTCCCGCATCGGAGTATGAAAACATAATATGAGAAGAACAGAAAATATATTTCAATCTCTGTCAGTCATCATTTATCCATCACATCCAGATGGTGTATTGGGCAGCAACATTTTGCTGCTGTTTCTGTAACAAACTCTTTTTACGGGGCAGGGTTGTTAGCTCTCCACCTAACCCCCAAACCTGGAGGACCGATGGACCATTCTTGGTCCTTACGTTTACAGCACCTGGTATTCCCAAATGGTCACCCATTTAAGTACTGACAAGGCTCGATGTTGCTTAACTTCCGTGCATTGGACGGGAACCGGTGTATTCAATACGATATAGCCATAGACTGTCAGTAGGCCGGGCAAATGTTTTCTGATTCTGTATTTATCTACGCCCCACCAGCACTACCCACATTGGCTGGTATGATGCATAGTTAGTTTCATATGAGGTACCCATAAGCGTACGTATGCATTTATTCAAAAGTAGACGAAAAGAGATAGTCTGAAATACTTAGTTTTCTTAGATTGTTGAAATAAAGCTCTTTGAAGTGCTGAATGCTTGGTAAAGGCCGATAAAATAATTGGCGAGTTATTTGACAATGGAGAAACTCTGAATACTGGACGCGTGAACAGAAATTAAACTTTTTACATTATTTCAGACACTCTTTTCTTGTTGATAATTTTTCTTTATTTTGTATCAAAAAGGAATTCGCATAGGCTCGCTATTTTCTTTTTCTTTCTTTTTCTAGGTTCAACGGCTAATTCCTGTGAAAACAAGGTTTTCATTGGTCTAAAGAAAATTTCACATAGGCTCGCGAATTTCTTCCTGTCATTTTTTTCAGCTCGCCCGAATTTGAAGGAAGTGGTGAAAGGGAACTGTTATTATTTCGTACTCACCACAATACTTCACGGTACCGAGCCTGCTCGGAAGGTAGTCTAAAATTCAGCGCAGAATCTATGAAATTTAATTTAAAAGATGGATGTCATCATGTTTGAACGGAACCGCAATTTCAGTGATTGATTCTGACGCTATTGATTTTGTAGATACACCTTTGTTGATAATGGTAAAATAATCATTTTCATACAGAAAACATCATTCGGCATTAGTATTTATCCACCTCTCTACGAGAGCGGGATGTGACACAAGATCGTTTTTAATGTGGGGTGCACATCGGCTAATTCACAAATTGTCTAAACCCTGCGACCATTGTCCCGCTGGTGTTGGCATCCAACAAATTCTCCTGCTTTACTGCATCGGGGGAGGTAGATACCAATGGGGGATGCCCATACGCATTCATATGCATATGGATCAAAGACAAAAATTGCCTATTCCCCGCGACCACTATCATGCTGGCGTCGATACCTCACCAACCATCACCTCTCTTAGTGTCATGAGGGAGGTGCTGGTGTTAGGTTGGAATCTCCGGGATTAGGCGTCTTCATTGATTAAAAGGAAGAACAGATACCAGTCATTGATCCTAGCCAAAAGAAGCGATTGTAATTATCTGGTCTCCACAATAAAGCAAGATATGAAACAAGGTCCTTTTTAACGTGGGATGTCCATACATATGCATATGCGTATGGGCCAAGGACAAACATTCCTAATATCCGCAACCACTGAAACGCTGACCTCGAAATTACATCGACCTGCACCTATCTTAGTGCAATGAGGAAGGTGCTGTCGTAAGGTTGGAATCGAAGCGATCGAGCGTTTTCTTCCATCTCAATTGAGAAGAGAACAGATACTATGCTTTCGATCTCACTACCGAATGTGACACAAGGTCATGGTTTAATGCGTATTTAACGGCAATATCAGGCAAAAATTTTCTTAAGCTACCTCGGCACGTCCCCTTTTGGGGACGCTTCGAAAGAGCTGTACTGCCTGCCTAAGCCTCCCGGCGGGGAGGGGGCTTAAATTATTTGAATCTCTCCGAGTCATAAGGCCGAGAAACGATAAAATTAATTTGTCTTCCTCATAGCGGCAAGATGAAATTTAAGTTTGTTTTTAATATGGGGTGCCATCGGCAATCACTTGTGACCACTGTTACGTTGGCGTAGATATTCCACCAACCCTTTTTCTTTTAGTGCAATAAGGGTGGTGATGCCACAGATTAAGAATCCCCGGAAACTGGGCGTGTTCTCCATTGATTAAATCGGAGAACAAATACCACGCATTGATATCAACAGCAGACCAAGAAGCAATAATATTTACCTGACCTGATAGAATGTGACAAAAGGGTATTTTTAATTGACACTATCTCGCTTAGTGCGATGAGGGAGGTACTATCGCAGGGTTGGATTTCCAGGGACAAGACATCTTCACTATCAATTGAGTACAAATATTACGCATTGATTCTAGTCAAATGACTAAGAAGAGATTCCGTATTCATTAACCAAACAGTTCGTGCTAATGTTGGCTGAAATTTAAAAAATGCTTATCTTAAAAACAACTTTTCTGGAAATTAGACTTCTCAAGTTTAGTATTTTTTTACAATAATTTCACCACAAGCAAGAAGACAATACAACCACAGGGGGTTACAGGGAGTGAAAGCGAAAGAGAATGAGAAAATTGAGAATGGGAATGATTGAGGAAAGGACAAAAAAGAAACAAAGTTTGACACTGCATTTAATTTTTTGAAGATTGTAGTTATCAGAGAAACAATAAATTGGAAAGGAGTTCCATAGAAAAAAGCTGTTAAAGTAAAAGTGGCAGTTGCATTTACTTAGTTTTAACAATAAGACAGTGAGACCTAGTTGCCAATCTAGTAACACAGTTAAATTCATGTCGACAGGGTACCACGAAAACTGCTAATCAGAGTAGTTGCCATGAAAATGTTTGTAGAACAGACAGATGGAAGTCACGTCATGTCATGGTGACTAGAGACGAGATGCCTGGTCTGGATTGATTGTGCGACAATCTCTTTTCTGGATTTAGTTAAGAATATCGAGACGCACATAAGTTATCGCTCTTTCTTGTACCGATAAGAATTTCTTTTCTAACCTTTTGTTTAAAGTGATGTGGAAAGTTGACATATTGATTGTATCATTATTTTTCCATCTATTTACATGTGCAACTCATTTTTGTTATTGAAAATTTTTAACTAGTGTGTTTTGTTACATTGTATAAAGATTTTTGTTTGTGATTAGGTATCACCAGTTTATAGGGTTTGATGAAGCACTGTCTTCATTATGATTGAAATGATGCATTCATCTGATGTCATTTTCTACCACTGATTTGAAAAAAGGGGTTGCCGACAGGTGATAAATTACACATCTCTGAATGAGCAGACACCCGCATGATAGTCTAGATCTAACAAGACTGATTAATAACATGACTCGAGTTATTAGTTTTATAGCATCTTACAGCGTTGGACAAAGGTTCTCCTAATCAAGGCCGGATGATAATATCGACTAGTATAAGCTGCTGCCTATACTAGCCTTTTTTTTTATTACTTCTCAAGTCTATCACTCTTTTAAGAATTGATGGTATTTTTTTCTTCAAATCCTTTTGTTCTTGGGACTTCGTAAAGCCAACATCATCTGCTGGTTCTAAATGCTCTCCAATTTTTTTATTGTTGATACTGTTGAAAATTTTCAACTAATGTGGGTTTTGTTAATTAGTAAAGCTCTTTTAAATTGTGTAGTGCCTGTCTATAGAGTTTGATGAAGGGCCGTCGTATTTAAGATTTATAGGGTTAATTCATTTGAAGCTCTTTTCAACAATTGATCTGAGAATGAGTTGCCTTCGGGTGATAGAAATCTGTGAATTAGTTGGATGCCATACGTATGGCACTTAACTGACTGACTGTTGAAAATGTTCAACTAATGTGGGTTTTGTTAATTAGTAAAGCTCTTTTAAATTGTGTAGTGCCTGTCTATAGAGCTTGATGAAGGGCCGTCGTATTTAAGATTTATAGGGTTAATTCTTTTGAAGCTCTTTTTAACAATTGATCTAAGAAAGAGTTGCCTTCAGGAGATAGATTAAACATCACTGAATAAGTTGACCTTAGAAAAGAGTTGCATGATAGATTAGACATCTTCGAATGAATTGATCCGAGAAAAGTGTTGTATATAGATGATAGCTTAGACAACTCTGAATGAGTTGATCTGAGAGAAGGGATGTATCTAGATGATAGTTTAGACAACTCTCAAGTATTAAGAAAATAGTAACTAGGGTTCACAAATTGGAGGAGAAAGTTATCAATGATAATGGTCTGACTTCGAATCTGTGGTTATCTTCCTTTAACCCTCTTTCTGTTTTATTATATTTTTTATCTCGTTACGGGATTCAGTCATCCAAACTGTGTTGTTACTTTAAAAATGAATGTGCCTTGGTATTTTAACATGTAAATATTATGTAACTATCACAGTTTTTCTGATTCTTAGTACTTTGTTTAGCATTGGGAATGCATCTTTCGATAATCTAATGCATGTTCGGATTTCGGTATCGCCTTTTCTATCCCCTGTTAAAGAAATTTTCCCAGATATTTAAACTTCTGGATTTGTTTGAAGCTGATATCTCAACTCGTAGTTCGGATCATAGGCTTTTTCTTCTACTAACAACCATACTTTCTGTCCTCTTATAGTTAATGGCTAGTGTTTTTTTTTTCTCGTTTTCCTTCGCTACCTTATCTAGAAGGTCATGTAGTTTTCTTTCTATGTCAGTCATCAAAACAGTTTCATCTGCATATCTTATATTGTCTGAGAAATCCGTAGCCGGAGAGATGTCTTAAAGAAATTGGCAATAAAAACAAAACAAAACAAAACAAAACAAAACAAAACAAAAACACTTATTCTCAGAATCAGAAAGAGACGATGAAAGAAGACCTGGAGAACACAGAATAGATCGAGTGAAAGTGAGATTGTGGAAAGCAGCCGGTCACCTACCTGACAAGCTTGTGTGCATGGATGGCGTCATGGAGGCTTGGCAAAGAGAGAAACGGTGCAAATGGTCACAAGGGATAGAAAGTTGTGGAGAGTCATGATCATCTATGTACTGAAAGAACACAGTACACAGAGCTCGACCATCAATTGTAAGAAGACAAAACGCACGGTTGGTAGCAAAAGAAAAAGCTCAAGATAAAAGTTAATTTAATATGATGTTGTTATTTATAAGAACAAATATATTTATGATAAAATTTAATTTTTTATAAGTAATTTGTGTTTAACTTTTGTATTAAAAATGCCCGATTTCAGTTTAGCTTATCGTTAAAAAACATAAAATAGAAACAAACGTGATATTTTATATTAAAATTAATGAAAAGTGATTTATTTAGAATGCTGTTATGTAATTTTGATGTCTAAATTAAATTTCATAAATCAAATTCTATAGTTTTTATATTGAAACAAAGTGTACAAAACGTTAATCACGCATTTTTAAGAGTCAATTTTTTCTACTATAATCATAAAAAAAGTATGACAGAATAAGTCAGCATAACAATAGTTATTTTTCTAACCAATAAAAATAAATAAAATAAAAAGTATTTTCATGCTTATTTTGTTCCAGAATGAATTGTTCCGAGATGGTTTTTGTTTCATTAAAACTGTTTTAACGCGGATAATTAAGAGAAAAGCGGACGCTGCGTTGGGCTCTTGCTTACATTTTGTATTTCAAAAATATTTCGGTTACATTTCAATTTGTCAGAAAACAGCTGCATCCAAAACCAGTCAAAAGGTTTCCCTTCAAATTCCGAAAAGTGAATATGGAACCTTACCTGTAGGTAATAAAAGAGGGCCCAGGAGTTAATTTGAGGAGTCGATAAACATCTGCTGCTGGAACCCATTTTAAAACAATGCAGAATAAATTTGACAACCACCAGACGAGAATTGAAAGTAACATCAAAGTCTCTCCCACATGAAGTTTTTGGTTGGTGCGATTGTTCTGTTATCACGAACTTTGCTTCGATAATTGTACAAATTATTTGAAAACTATTCTGAAGTATTTTCTTCTTTTCAACATTTAATATGTAGTTTTCTTTCTGGGGCTCTTATGCAGCATTATAATTTTAATTGTAAAAGGGTATATTTCATTTGCCTTGATTATTTTTGCATACACGTAATTGGCCAGTATTTGGCACACAATGCACTTAATTTGTGCAATTCATTCATTATCTTGTATGAAGTGAACAACAACTTTATCGATTGTTCTTAAATTCCGCTCGTGACGTCTGTCTTTGTTGTGTTCCCATAAATTAAATGTTACCTCAAACATTTGTTTGAACTATTTTTTTCATAGGGTCTTTTAACCAAATAAAAAAAAAATATTTAAGCATTTCGTACACCCTTGTTAACGGAGATGGGAAGTGATGGACCGAAATATATATTATTGTAATAAGATCTTAGTAAAGAAAAATATTCCAAGATAAAAAGAGTTAACTTTTCAAAATAATTATGCCCTTTATCTCTACTTTTTCCTTAGAATTTCTTAAACAGTTTACACTAACAGAGTATCACAAACCCAAACCTAAACCAAAAAAATCTTCGCTTACACTAAAGCGACGAGATTTGAGATAGGCCGCTAGTTCTGTGCAAGAGTTGTACTATGATTTTGCATTTAGTAAAAAACGCCATGTCTGAAAGTTTTTGAGTTGTTTTGGACAAAATTCGTAATGGTTGTAGGTTATGAAGCCTGAAAACGAGGAAATTAAAAGTATTTAAATGTCAATTGTGTTGAAGTTATAAACTAACTAGCGCTTAGTGTTATTTCCAAACTATTATAATACATATTTTGTGACTTTTTTACAATTACATTGTGTATTGGGGATGTTGTTTAACTCGATCTTTACTGTAGAGTATCCAACCGAAATATCAATGTCTATAAAAAGGAAGATCAAACTTGTTTAATATCAGAGCCACATAGAATAAAGTTCAGATATTTGAGAGCCACAAGAACATTAACAAAATTTAAATACACGTTTTTTGTTACATACGCCTTTTGTTAGAAAATCTTTATATAATTTTTATATATAATACTAGCAGTATAGCCCGGCGTTGCTCGGGTGTAATGAAAGCTTTAAAACTAACCCATGGTCCTGGAGCTTAGACTCAGCCTAAAGAATATTTGTGTGAAGTTTGGTGAGAATCGGATAAAAATTGTGAATTTGTATAAAGGACATACAGACAGATAAACATACACACACAAACGTCTTGCCCTATATATATATATATATATATATATATATATATATATATATTGTCGATTTTCAGCACTATTGTAAGAACTGCAACCTTGAAACTTCTGAATACCGTTTCTTATGTCTTTGTCTATGAGTGTCTCAAATTTGATTAAAATCGGACCACTCAATTTTTTCGATTATCGATTTTCGATATTTATCAAGGGTACCTCGATACAAAACCTAGTTAAGAACACTCGCAGACACTTATAGTACAACTGTGTAAATTTTTTAAAAAATTGGTTCAGCTGTTTTGGAGTCTATAGGCAACGGATACACACACACATAGACACACTCACACACACACACACACACACACACACACACACACACACACACAAAGTTTAGATTAGATTTAGATTAGATTTAGATATTAGGAAATATATAATTTATAATATTCATTATTCATTATAATTTATAATATTTATAATTTATAATATTCACTATTTATTATTATATTCATGTATATTTTTTAACTGTTAATCTGTATTAGCTTTAGTGATCGCAAAGTACATATATTAAAAATTTTTTAAATCTTGACTGATTGTTTTACCTATAGTGAGCGTATTTAATACGGTATTGAACTATGGGAACTTCAGGGAAAATGTGAGAATTTGCATTTCAGTTACATAAAAGTAGACTGCCAAAAAATAACTAAAAAATAAAATAAAATAAAATTTTATTTTTTATTATATTTATTTGTCTTAGTAAATATCTGGTCAAAACATTGAAGAAAATATGTAAAAGAAAAAACAAACCAATAAAATCAGATATTTTAATCAGGTCCCACCTTATAAAATTAGTCTTATAATGTTACAAATATTTTTTAATTACTTTGCCTCTCGCCATTCTTCCCCTCAGCACTAAAGAACAGTACCTCACTTAGATCTAGCATTAAAATTAGGATTTAAATTTTTAATTATTTTTACTAGGCACGAACTTACGTTTGAATCCATGGAAACTAGGCATGAACTTACATTTGAATCCAATGGGGCCTAAATTCGTAGCCAGTAAATAATTATAAAAGTTGAAACTTTCCTTATTGACCCTTTATAATAACTGTGATTAAAAAAAGGTGCTCAGCCAGCATATTTCCATGAGTTGCATGTTAAGGATCAAAGAGCCGTAGGTGGCTCGCGAGCCGCGGATTGACAACCCCTGGTCTAAAATAAATAACATCATTTCTTTCCAATAAATCGAAATTTCTTATTTTTCCAAAAACGGACCAGCACAGCCATGTAGCAATGCTATAACAAAGCAGCAGTGAAAGTGGTAATTGGAATTTTAAGTCTAAATTTAAAATTATCCCTTATGATTTCAATATAACGATGATATTAAATTCATAACGATTATGGTGATGATGTTTCATTTAACGATTATGATTTTTATTTTTAATAAGAACAGCCTTTATAATTATTATGATGACGTTGTTTCATGTGACATTAGTTATATGAAAAAGTGCTCACATTTTCCTTTATATAAAACTCACATATAATTTATGATTTTTATTTTTAATAAGAACAGCCTTTATAATTATTATGATGACGCTGTTTCATGTGACATTAGTTATATGAAAAAGTGCTCACATTTTCCTTTATATAAAACTCACATATAATTTGTAACGCAATATTTAGGAAAAATGATAAGATCCAACGCAGGATTCATTCATATTAATAAAGTCTAGTAGTGAGAAATGTGAGAAACGAAGACATTTTAAATATGTAAAACAGATGAAACATGAAATAAATATTTTATTTAGATTAAATATTAACTGAATTTTTATTTCACTCTTTGATTGCATTCCTTTTCGATATGGAAATTCCGGACTGTCGCGTTCTCTCTAACCACTTCTGCACATTACTATTTTCAAGAAGGACAATATTGAATTCAAAACCTTGAAGAAGTCAGCTGGAACTCCGTTATCTTTCCCAATAAGAATCTTGGCTGTGCATATTAACATCGGAATTATTATTATTTTATTTCCTTTGATTTTCTGGTGTACACTCATTTCTTTCCGGATTCCAACGAGAGACCTAAGGTCAGAAATGGCATCGTGACATTTTCCACTGAAAATTTTTTGGGAAGTGGGGTGGGGAAGAAAAACAGTAAATCCTAAGATCACACGCATTTTAATTAGATAAAACCCTTCATAATGTGTGGGCTGTATTTGTAAGTACAACTTTTTGTATTTCTTAAAGGCATGGGCTACCATTAATCCCTTCAATGAGTCTATTGGAATCTTTTCCAATCAATGCGAGAGCTGCAACTATAACTTAAAGTGTTGATGTCATCATGTGCCACATTTTGAGATTTCCATTTCAAGATACTTGTATTTTGATAGTTTTTTGTTTTTGAAGATTTTCAAAGATACATTAAAGTGTGCAGGGATTGCCATGTCAATAAGAAGGCATATTCTATTCTTGTAGTCAATGATCACGATGTCTGGGGGAATAGCTTTGATTGTTCTGTCTGGGTGTATTATTTATCTATTTATTTAAGGGGTGCTTATTGTTTGCTCATTTATACAAATCTTGAAAAATTGATCAAGCTGAGAACTTTTCAGCATTCCTGTTATACACTGTATTTTTCATATATAAGGCAAAGTAAAAACAAAACAAAACAAAACAAAAAACAACTCTTTCACAAATCATGCGTCGTATATTAACGGTAGGACTAACGGTACTAAAGTAACACTTAAACACTCACTAATCTTTTAATAACCCCTAAATTAAATATAAATGATTAGATTATGATTACAAATAAAAATAAACAACAGAACTAGACTAAAACGGCAACACTCCTTTTTGAGACTCGTCCTCTTTTGACCCCGAAATTAAATATATATGATTATAAATGATTCAATTATGATAACAAATTAAACTCATGGTAAAGAAAGTATCTGAAAAACACACACAAAAAACAAAAACAAAAAAACAAAACAAAACTAAACAAAACAAAACAAAAAAAAAGAACAAACAAAAACCAGACATAGGGAGGTAAGGTTGGAGGGTGCAACTCCCCAGTCACCATTTGGATGTGGGTTACAAATAGTAAGAACGAATCTTAACTCTATCCGAATCAGCACAGTCAGCGTTTGTTAACTTATCATTACCATCACAACTTCATGACTCTCTACAACTTCCTGTCCTCTTTGTCCGGCTTGTCTTTTTTATATATCTCCTAATCCAACCTGTCAAATTTTACATCTCCTGTGCTAGATGGCCGTCGATCCCATGAAAGGATTCCTCTGCCACTTGACAGATCTTGTTTTTAATTCTTGTTGGGTGTCCAGCTACTCTCTTTACTTGAAAAGCCTGGTGGGGGAGTCGGCTTAGTCGCCGATAAACTGATCATGCGGTAGGTAGTACTGGGTTACAGTAGTACGCATAGAATGACCTAACTTAATTTAGCACACACACACACACACACACACACACACACACACACACACACACACACACACACACACACACACAAGGATTAAATAAGAAACAAGTAGGAATATTCTTATTGATGTAACATGTTTTACTATTTGTGTGTTTAAATGAGCCCTAATGGAACTATAGTGATAGAGATATAATATGAGTTTCTTTGATAAAACATACATGGAAACTTACCAACCTCCATGCGCAACATACTTGTGGAAAATAAGCCTCATCAACCCGTAAAAAAACTGTTAAAAATAACGGAAGCATTAATAATAAAAGAAAAAAGACATCACGCAACAATATCAATTATGAACATGGCCACAACATGCTGACCGTGTTTGGGAAAAAAATCCCATCGTTATAAATATACGTATAGAAAAATCTACATCTTCAGATAATAAAATTTCCTTGATAATTGCTAACAGAATAGCCGAATGCGCTCGGATATTTAGAACATTTGAACTGTTTTTACAAACTTTATGTCCAGAAAAGACAAATCAAATTGAATAAAAAGCTTAATCCCAGTATCTTGTCAGTCCTCTTTAATGAAGCTATATATATATATATATATATATATATATATATATATATATATCTTATCATCATATTTAATAATGAACCATTATCATCATATTTAATAATAAAGAGTGAAATTTTATCCGTTTGTTTCTTTATCTATTATTACCGATAAAGAAACAAACAGATAAAATTTCACTGTTCATTATTAAATATGATGATAATGGGATGTACAATTTCTAGCTTTTTAAAAAAATACAGCACCATTTAAAGAAACAGCAACTAGAGCAAATGAGTCACGACACCAGATAAAAGTGTGCTGCACGATCGTCTTCACATTTGCCGCGAAATATTGTCACGGCAAACATATATATATATATATATATATATATATATATATATATATATATATATATATATATTAACGAAACTTGGTTATAAGCAACCAACAATTTGTAATGACTTATTTTGAACATTATATATATGTGTGTGTGTGTGTGTGAATAAATGAATAAGTATTCAACTTTTTATCCCACATTAGCTAAAAAGGCTTCATCAGTTTTCTTGCAATCTTCTACTTCTTATTAATTTGAATTAGGCTTCTTAACCAAAATTAACATCAAGAATGAGAATCAAGAAAACCTATGCTCAGCAGAAGAATAAATATGTCTCCTTTTTGCACATTCGACCCAACATTGGAGAAATCGCGAAAAAACACCAGGCGCTGGTTTCACACTAAATTAGCCACACAAATAGTTGAATAGAAACATTGAAATAAAGTAAGTTTATATTTGTGTAATTAGAAAAATATATATCCATGGTTTTATTCCATAAATCCGTTGCATTCATTTACGCACAAATACCATTGGGAAAGGTATTAATCCGTCTCTTCTCTCCAGTTATGGGTTAAATAATAGGACAGATTGGGTTCTATAGCCTTGGATGGCAACCAGTCTACCATAAAAAGTAATGGCAACTTACTGCGGGATAATCTTCTTTCGAGACATGATCGCCCAAAGCGTGTATCACGTATGGCACTTAACTGATTGATACCCTTTAAAAAGTTTGCTAAGTGTGATATTTTCATTTGCTCCGAGGTGTGCCGTTGCTTAAAAAGGGCTGAGAAAAACTGGGTTTGCAGAACAGTAATTAGGAGAAAATATTGAGAAGACAAAATATAGAGGAAATTGTGGCGAACCATGATCGCCTACGTTCTGAAGGAGATACAAGTGGAAGGACCTATTATAGTTATCTGGTCATCTGCAGTCGAGATTATTATCAATGGAAACGCCACGACTTTTTCGATGGCTGCATAGTATGTGCTTCTTCGTCAGATGTGAATTGTAAAAGTTGGTCTATGTTCTCTAGCTATACAGTAAGAATAGTTAGAATGTAAATCATGTAAAATAGCAATAATTGGGTTTAAGCAAACAATTCTACTTTTTGTCGTTGACAAAGAAACGCGGACACAAGTTATTGAAACAACGTCCTTGCCTTTTCAAACCCAGTGCATTAACCATCAAGCTTTCATTTGAAATCTGGTGCAGTGAACTTATAAACAAGATTATTTTTGGGGAAAGTAAAATCCTTTGATTTTTATCATTTAAACTCTGGACTAAAACTAAAAATGTTGGTTGTCTTTGATGAGTGAAGAACAAATGTTGCATGAGAGAAAAAAAACATTTTTCATAATTCATCGTTTTTAATCTGTTTTTAAAAAGAAACTCAACAAAATACTTTGCCGTTTTCAAATTAATTTATTTCATTTTTATTATTTACTCAATATTTCTTTATTTCACGAAATTTTCTTTAATTCATTCATTAATTATTTCTTTCTTTCTTTCTTTTTTCTTTTTTCTTTCGTCGCCTCCATTCGTTTTCATTTATCATCTACTTTTTTTCTTTTTCTTTGTCTCTTTGCTTTTTTGTTTATATAAATTACTAGTTTTCTTTCTTTTCCTTTCTTTCTTTTTTCATTCATCCATTCTTTGTATATTGTACATATGTCATTTATGAATTCTTTCTTTCTTTCTTTCTTTCTTTCTTTCTTTCTTTCTTTCTTTCTTGCGCACGTCTTTGTTTTTTATTAATAATATCTAAGTTACGATTTTTTTATCTTTCCTTTTTCTTTCTTTGTATCTAGCAAAGATTTTCGTTTTTTTTTTCTGTTTCATTTATTAATTTTTCTTTCTTTTTTTTGACTTATGGGCACGTTTTCGTTTTTGTTTATTTTGTTTAATTTATGAATTTTTCCTTCTTTTATTTTTCTCTTTTTTCTTTCTTTTTATCTTGCACACATTTTCATTTGTTTTATCGTATTTCATAAATAACTTTATTTTTTCTTTCTTTCTCTTTTCTTTCCTTCGTTGTCTTTTGCACCCGTGAACTTTTCTATACTTTTCATGTAAGGAATTTTTTCTTTCTTTCTTTCTTTCTTTCTTTCTTTCTTTCTTTCTTTCTTTCTTTCTTTGTCTCTTCCAAACTATTTCGTTTTTCCTCGATAGTTTTTCTTCATTTGACGAAATCTTTTTTTCTTTTTCCTTTTGTCTCTTCCACACGTTTTCGTTTTTTCTCTGTAGTATTTTTCATATTTTTGCTTTATCTCTCTTTCACTTTCACCTAGTACTTTCTTCTTTCGCCCTCTCTCTTCTCTCGTTCTCTACCTAATCCACGTTACTATAGCTTTTTTATCAAGCACACCTTCTATATACACAAGAGTATAGTGAAAAATTGTCGGCCTGACCCACTTCTCGAAATCTGACCAAATGACCAAACATAATTTTATTCATTATTTTATCAAAAAGGCTTCTAGGTTGGGCTTAGAACTCTTCAGTATCTTCTTGTATTTGGTTTTTAGGTGCCTTTTCAGGGTATAGGGTATCATGGCTCATTACAATTTCCTATCATAGTTCTACACGGTAATTGTTTCTTTACTATCCTTCGCTGACTATGTTCTGTCATCCATTTAAGTTCATTTGCTATGTTATTCGCTGTTTCCCTTTTGAATTCAATATGTTCTGTCAGTGTTAAATTCTCCAAGCTCTCTTTTCACAACGATTTCAACTGTTTCTGTCTCTTTCTGATTCTGTAAATGTGTTCTTTTTCTATCCATTTTACTTAAAACTTTCTCATTGCTCACATGTCCCGTACATAGTATTCTCAACGTCATTCTGTAGAATCACATCTCTATTGCCTCAAGCATTTTCCTTTTATCAACGTGATAGATGGTTGATCAACAGGTGAAAATTTTAGGTGGAATTATAGCTAAAATTTTCAGTCAAATTTGTATAAAGTTCATTGAATGTGATCTATCTATCTATCTATCTATCTATCTATCTATCTATCTATCTATCTATCTATCTATCTACTAGCAGTATTTGCTCGGGTGTAATGGAAGCTTTAATACTAATTCATGGTCCTGGAGCTCAGACTGTTTGAACGTTGGCACGAAAGACTAAAAAGCAATAGTTGTTTCCAGTTAAAGCGAAACCAAGACTGAAGGAAAAATGAATGGATGTAAGTCAAATTTTGATTTCCTGGTATCGATATCAAATAAGTTCTTTTCGTCGTAAAAGGAATTTTGAAGGCTAAATAAGTCCTCTGAGTAAATGGTTTCATGACTGAGACTAAGAACTACAATTATACCTACTTAGAGCCAAACCCGAAGTAAAAACTAAAATAAAAGGGCTGAAAAAAATACAGACATACAGGCAGATAAACAGACACACACACAAACATCTTGCCTTATATATATATATATATATATTATCGATTTTCTGCACTATTGTAAGAACTGCAACCTTGAAACTTCTGAATATCGTTTCTTATGTCTTTGTCTATGAGTGTCTCAAATTTGATTAAAATCGGACCACTCCTTCTATAACCCGACTTTTTCAATTATTGATTTTCGATATTTATCGGGGATACCTTGACACAAAACCTAGCTAAGAACACTCGCAGACGCTTATAGTACAACTGTGTAAATTTTCAAGAAAATCGGTTCAGCTGTTTCGGAGTCTGTAGGTAACGGACACACAGAGACAATATTCCATTTATAAATAAGTTTAGATAGTTCTATCTATCTATCTATCTATCTATCTATCTATCTATCTATCTATCTATCTATCTATCTATCTATCTATCATTACCAAGCGTTAGAATGACTTTTTCTTTGTTAAATCTAAAAGTCTTGCCCATCCCACTATTTTATGTCCTTTACTCTCACCTTTCTCTCTCTCTCTCTCTCTCTCTCTCTCTCCCTCCCTCCCTCCCTCTTCTTCCGTACGTTCATCCACGTTTGTTTTTTTTAATCATCTTTACAAACACTCTCATTTCTCTCCAGGTAATCTTTATTTTTACTCTCTACCCCTCTATACTATTTCAGTTTCTTCCCTCGTTTGTATGATTATAATTAAGATGTGTTGTTAAATTTAAACCGGTTAATATCGTCAGCAGATCAAATTAACATTTGATATGAAACCTTTATTAAAAAAACATTAAAAAAAACATTCCATAACCTTTTAGCATTCGGTTATAATATGGATTATACGTAGGCTGATTATCAGTTCATTTTGTAATCATGAAAATTCTGGGTGAATTTGCGATAATCAGTTTAATTAAAAGTTTAGAAGGCTTCGGAAATGTCAACGTAGAAAACCTTGATGAAAGGCTGCAAAATTATTTCCATCAGCCAATGTCCTCAGTTTCAGTGAAAGCTGTTGAGAAATAAATCGTTAGGAACATTTATCACAGCTCGGTAACAGATAGTGTGATACCTTTTATAATCTATATGAGTAATTAGGCATTGGACTACAGTCTGTGTAAGTCATTAGGCATTGGACTATGTTTTAATCTATATGAATCATTATTCATTAGATATGTGAGTCATATGCGTCGGACTGTAATTTATGTGTGTCATTAGGTATTGGACTATAATCTGTATGAGTCATTATTCATTAGACTATATCCTATGCTATTCATTATGCATCAGACTATAATCCATGTGAATCATTAAGTATTGAGCTATAATCTACATGAGTCATTAAGCATTGGACTATTATTGCATATTGCATTATTGTTAGTTTAAAGAAGAGCTCATAATGCGAATTACAACTCAAAGATACTAAAATGAAAAGTAATAACAATTTAAATCTGGGAAGTGTTTTAACAGATGGCAGTGTGCTATATTTCACATCGATACTACTTAGATATAGTGAACCACTAGGAAAAAACATAGAGGGAAATGTTTGAGGGAAATATTTTTTTAGATTAGAATACCTTAGAAAAGAGGTTCTCAACCGAGGTCCATATGGACCATGGGAGGTCGCTGTAGCATTGAGGGGGTCCTCACAAAGAGTAGTAAACAATGTAGTGATCCATGGAGAATTTTCTTTCGGAACACAGTTGTTACAACTGAGAATTAGGATTAGAATATCTACACTAATCTACGCCATATTAAAATACATAAAAGAAAAAAACAACTCTAATACTAGCATAAAAAGAGATCAAGTGATGTAAGTTAGCATGCCTTTTAATCTACTGGATGTTTTGATTGTATAATCTTCTTACCTTGTTGAATAGGGTTTTAGTCGTGTGCCCCTCTTACTCTCAAAAGCCCGTAATAGACTCGACATTCTGAAAAGAGATGAATATTTGACATTCTGAAAAGAGATGAATATTTTTTTAATATTCGTTGAACCGAATATTAAAAAAACTCTAGCAAAGCAGCCATCAACCACAAAGATCTCATTGAATAAATTGTATTTTTTAAAAATTTATTATTTATTCACATGGTTTATTATGAGCTATTTTACAAACGCACATAAATGTTCCATAGAATTTAGTTGTTAATACAAGTTTCTTTTCATTAAATTAGTTTTACTTCAAAATAAAGCATATACATTTACTATTTCTATAATACAATCCCTAAACTTATCTTTTATTAAAAATAAAATAAGCGTTTCTTTTCATTGAATTGTTATGCGGGTCCACAAAAAGATAAAAATAAAAGCAGAAAGAAAAGAATAAAAGTGGTCCATGGATAAAAATAAAGGTTGAAAACCACTGATTTAGAATTTCCTGAGGCCAAAACACTTTTCAAAAAAAAAAAAAAATATAAATAAAATAAAATAAAATAAAATAATAAATAAATAATAATCGATTTTTAATTATTTTAAAGGTGATGCTCTCTTCAAATTATTGATATAGTGTAAAATCGATGTCTGCCTTTTATTGAATTATTAGATTTAGGCTAAATTATTGAAAAAATGTCAAGTTTTAAAGTGTGTAACATCAATAATATATATATAAGAAAGATTAAGGCAGACACGTTATTTCATGGTAAATGGGAAGTGTGGCGTATTTCAGGCGAACCATCATCAGCTATCGTCTTTATTGTACAAAAGATTTTGCACGAATGAAATTCACAAATACCTAAAAAAAACAAACAAAAAAAAAACGAATAAAAATAAAGGTCGTTCCCTTAAAAGAAAAAATACATCATTTCGGCGAACACACACACACATATTCATACATAAGCATATATATATGTCAGTTAATCTGCTGACCCGTAGATTTGAAACGTAAAGAAAGTGGGCAGAGAGAGAGAGAGAGAGAGAGAGAGAGGGAGGTAGAGAGAGAGAGAGAGAGAGAGGGTAAGTATCTTAGAGCGTAAACGAAAAGGAAAGAAGGAGAACGAAGAGAGGAATAAATTTAAAATAGAAAGAAAAGATGATAGGAGAAAATGAAAATAAACATGAAAAATAAAAATAAATATTATATATTAACGGTGAAAGGATAAGATTTATATTTGCTCTAAATGTATTTATATACATATATATTTAGAGCTCTCTTAGAGAGTTATCCTACCACTGTATGTACAGGATACTCCTTTGGATTCTTCTATATCTACACCGCATGCTGATATATATATATATATATATATATATATATATATATATATATATATATATATATATATATCAAAAGGAACTGAAAGAACAGATAGATCTCTTCTAACATTTAAGAGTGCTCAAAACAAAGTAGAGCTTAATACTGTAATTTTGCTAAAAGCGTTGTATCACTACACAAAATTTTTCATGTTTCAGAACAATACTGTTCTTCTTCTTAGAATAAAAGGTGAAAATGATTTATTAAAAAAAGTATAAGATGAATTAATGGTTGTTTAGAAAATTAAGGAGTAATAGTTGGTGGAAGGATGTGCGTTGTGGTACAGTGGATCGGAACGATAAATCTGGGTGCCGAGTTCGAATTCAAGTTGCATTCGTTGCATTCACTTACGCACAAATATGGGAAAGGTATTAATCCGTCTCTTCCCTCCAGTTATGGGTTAAATAATAGGACAGATTGGGTTCTATAGACTTGAATGGCAACCAGTCTACCACAGAAAGCAATGGCAACCTACTGCAGGATAATCTTCTGCCCAGTCAGTCATGTCTCTTTCGAGAACAGGATCGCCCAAGCGTGTATCACGTATGGCACTTAACTGACTGAGTTGGAGGAAGTTAAACAATATGGTTGCAGGTGTGTTACTGTTGCTAAATTAAAAGTGAGAATTAGGTTGAACGATGAAGTTAACAATATTGACAATATTCTTCTTCTTAAATGAAGAATAAACGGATACAACAGGAATAGATAGGTTCGTCTATCATTCGGTCCTTTTGAACAGGAAGAGTTTTTATCTTTTATTTTCTGCTTAGGAGTTGGTTACTGCTCCCTTCAAAGGGTTTCTCATTCTATTCCACTCCCTGTAGTTCCTTGCATTTTAGTGACACTATCGTCTTCCTTGGAATTAAATGATTAAAAAAAACCAACATAATTTCATTAAATTATGTAAATTTTGTCTTTTAATTATTAATCAAAATATTCGTTTTTATTTTATTTCAAATAAAGTTTTTGTACGCCCATCCCACAAACATTCTGTTTTCCTACGCAAAATAGTTAAGGCTAATAATACTATAAAAATCAGTGATCGTTTTGGCACTGTCTATTTTATAAACTAGATCCCCTTTCTAAATCGATAACAAAATCTACATTTTTTGATTCTGACAAGTGTCGCCGTCTAAGAAAAATGTAAAGAATGTTAATCTTCAAAAATTTATTCCTGATAAAGTTTTTTTCTGTTTGTTACTAGCGAACCAGTCAGTTTAAGTAGTGCCTTCAAAATTTTAGCTTATCCTATTGTTATGTTAATTTACCCATGCGCAAATGAACTCTTCCAAACTATAAATAAGCAACAGTTTCTGCTTTGTGAAGGGAAGGTGATTCCAGCTGAGGCTGGAATGCGAGTCACCACTGAGTTGTGTCTCTGTCGTCGGGCAAAGTGCGGCTCAGTTGCATGTCTGTCCGAAAACGGGCATGCAGCTGAGAAAAATTATTCTGTGGAGTGTCAAACACCAGGGGGCCATTCCCCCAGGCTTTACCTCTCCCTTGGGAGCGAACTGAGTTTATTGCCCGGCGCCTGAGGCATCTCCAAGAGGTGAAATGCTGAGCGGGTGGGAATTTTTCTACGGTACTGCCGATAAACCCACCTAAAAATGTGACCATGCTTCGCATCCGTTGCACGGTTGGTGCAATAGTAAATATTAAGGCAATTCTAGCAGATAGCTCTGACAGCCTGACCAATAGTAACGCTGGGGATCTTATGTTGTATTTGTTTGTACTATTGTTCTTTGTTAATATATTTGTTTAACTCTATTCCGTCTTTGTGTCTTTATTATGCCCCCCCACCACCACCACAAGGCCACAACACATATTCAAACATACATGAAAAAATAATCAATTGGAATAAAATGTTCATACTGAAGTGGGCGTTTTAGTAGAGTAACGCTTATCGGCGAGAAAAGGCTATTGACTAGTTCAATTCAAATCCCGGGCTAGTCAGTTGTATTCACTTTCGTAATAATACCCTTGGGAAAGGTAAGAATTTATTTTCCCCACAATCTATGAGTTAAATAGCAGAGCCTTCTAGCCTTGGTTGGCAACAAGTGAAGCAAGAAGGTTTTCAAAACCGTGAAGAAGGAAACGGTAAACAGCTTCATTATTTTTCATGGCCATTCACAGTTTATAAAGGAAAAGAATCTGTAGAGGGTTATGATCACCTACAACCTGAAGGAACGTAGCATTAAAAATGGTTTGCAACAACAGAAAACTTCACAACCTTTTAGTGATCAGCTGAAAAGTTTAACATTATGATTTGATTTGTCTGTTTAACGGCATCTCAACTCATTTCGGGTCATTTAATGCTGAAATTTAATTTTCTTGTGACTTTTGAAGTAATACAAATATGTCATATGTTTTTCTGCTTTCACAAACGTATACAGGGTTGATGATATATATGCTTTTGTGCATATATAAGGTTTCCAATAATTGGACCGATTTTAAATGTGAATTAAGTTTAAACGTCTAATGATTTTTTCAATTTCTTTCAGATTTAACAACTTCAGTCTTTGTCAATTTTAACCATGAAAAGATTAACAATCGAACAACGTGTTAAAGTTATCGAAGCCTATTACGAAAATGGACGTTCAAACAAAAAAAGCTCTGTCGCATCATCTCTCGAAATAGTTATGTCAATTGGCCACCACGATCGTGCGACTTGACGCCTTTAGATTCCTTCCTTTGTGAGGTTATCTCAAAAGTAAGGTCTATGCTAATAATTCAACAGCTGAAGAGTGATGTTATAAGGCATATTGGTGAGATCGAGGAGCAACTATGCAGAGATGTTATCAAAAACTTTGACCATCGACAAAAGCCTTAGTGGATATTTGGGCGATATTATTTTTTATACATAATTGCCATGAATCAAATAATATGATCCAATGGTGAAATCAATAAAATTTCATCAATAGCACTGTTTTATTTACTGCTAACTTCGATCCGTCTTAATGTTTGTGCGAATATAATTACTGGAGGCGGTGTTATCTGTGTTTTATGTTGTAGTTTTGTTGAAGTTATATTTTGGAATACAGTTTGATTTCTTTCAGAAATTGTAGGATATTATATGGATTATTGTCATAAAAGAGTTCTTTTATGTTGTAGTTTTGTTGAAGTTATATTTTGGAATACAGTTTGATTTCTTTAAGAAATTTTAGGATATTGTATGGATTATTGTCATAAAAGAGTTCTTTTATGTTGTAGTTTTGTTGAAGTTATATTTTGGAATACAGTTTGATTTCTTTCAGAAAGTGTAGGATATTATATGGATTAATGTCATGAAAGAGTTCATGTTTGTTTGTTTTTCGGTTGGTTGGTTGGTTAGCGGTATATTAACCTCCATGGCTTATTTAATGACGAAATCTAAATATTTTGAATACAATTTTATTGCTTCAACTACATATCTTTTGAGCGCAGTTGTATGCCTTCAAGTACAGAAAAAATGTATTGTTAATCATTTTGCTGTAAAATGTATTGTTAGTAATTCTACTATAAAAAGTATTGCTGGTCATTTTGCTTTAAAATGTATTGGTGATCATTTTACTATAAAATGTATTATTATTAATTCTACTATAAAATGTACTGCTAATCATTTTAGTTTAAAAATGTATTGTTTTTTATAAAACGTATTGTTGGTAATTCTACTATAAAATGTATTGCTGGTCATTTTGCTTTAAAATGTATTGGTGGTCATTTTGCTTTAAAATGTACTGGTGATCATTTTACTATAAAAATGTATTGTTGGTAATTCTACTATAAAATGAATTGGTGGTCGTTTTGCTTTAAAATGTATTGGTGGTCATTTTACTATAAATTGTATTGTTGGTAAGTCAACTATAAAATGTATTAGAGTTCATTTTGCTTTAAAATATACTGTGATCATTTTACTATAAAAATGTATTGTTGGTAATTCTACTATAAATATTAATTGTTGGTAAATTTTTATTATTATAAAATGTATTGCTGCTTTGTGTTTTGTTTTTGTTTGGGGTTCATTATATGCCCATAGGTAAGAGGCTATCAGGTGCTATCATCCTGGGTCAGGGTGGACTTGGAAGTATCAACAATTAAGAGATGGTTCTACGCTCTTTAAAAACTATTTTCTCCTTGCTGCTGGATGCAGTTTATCGTCGTGTTCAGGACTGATAAAATTATGAACATGTTTAGTACTAAAGGACGTCGATTAATAAAAGAGAATAAAAAAATAACCAAGAAAAACAAAGAAGTCACGAAAACGTTGACGCAAAAGGCTGCATTATTAGCAATAAACATGTAATCTTGTATTTATCGTTACTTAGCATCCGACATTGAAGCAAACGTTATTCCTTATTAACATTATCCAGATTTTACAAAAAGAATTTCTTCAAGTTTTCTCTTGTTGTTTCAACTGAAGTTGTGTTTAGATAGAAAAAATATGTAGCCCACTATTTTTTAAAGCTCATGAACATTTTGATTTTGCAACTGGTTGAAATAATGAGCTTATGAAGGAAGTGGGGAATATGAGGGTGGATCAACAAGTCCGTAACCTGATGGAGTTATTAGGGGAAATTTTAGCTGAATTTTCTAATGTATTGTTCATTCAATTAATGAATTAATGGAGAACCGTTGAGTTAAATTTATTGACAAGTAAGTGAATTTTTTTAATCAGTTCACTCCAAGTAAGGCAAGAATGCCACTAAGACGCCAGGGGGCTACTGAAAGTAAAAGAAAAGGAAAAAAAAACTTTAGAAGGAACTGGAAACCTAATCCTAAACAGGAAACAGATAAACCTCTACTCTTGTTTAAAAGACCAAGGAGGAGTGTGAACCGGACGATTATGCTGAAAGATTAATATGTGCTCTATAAACTAAATACTTTTTGAGGCTTTATTAGACTACTTCAGCTTTAGTGCTGAAAAATATTTTTTATTGTGATGGATAGTTACAAGCGGGAGGGGAGATGAAATGTTTATTTTATTACCACAACACCTAGTAGTAATAATCTGAAATTTTTTAAATTAGATAAAATATTTCCATTTACTAATTTTGACTAATATTTCTTTAATCTTAATTTCAGTTGCTTTTTATTGCATTTATTCAAACTGTCATTCTGCAGATATCGCAACACTGTCTTTTTTATTATTACAACAAATTTGAAACGCAATAATATTTGTCATAATTTTTTTTTTCCAGTAGTAAGCGCTGTGTGCAACTAAATAAGTTCAGCTTGGAAGTTTAAATATAGTTGATCGGTTTAAGAGCGGGAAAATCAGCTCGTAGAAAATAGGAATCAGTAAGTTGTAAAAATGTTAAACTTACGCGAACTCATTAGGAACGCAGACGACCGGTGAATTTTTAGAGACTTTTACATCAATGTTATTCGTTTGTTTATCTGATGATCCAGTAACAAACAAAATAAATCTTTTCGGGTAGGAAGAGGGTAATCAACGACTGAAAAAAATTATTCAGTCATTAATTTGGAGTATTTGGTCTTTTAGGTTTGTTTAACGCTCACGGTTTTTAGATGTGAATTAATTAGCTAAATCTCGCCAAATTGTAATTAATATTTTACATTTCTGAAAAAGAAGCAATAAAAAAAAAGAAAGAAAGAAAGATGCGGTGTGCTGCAAAAACAAACACATTTCTTAATAATTTGCTGATTTATAATTAAATCCATTCAGTCAAAAGTAAATAAGTACATAATCAACAAATAAGAGAAATAAGTTATTACGCCAAAAGTTTCTAGATTTTTAGCTTATTTGTTAGAAATACGAAAAGTTTAAAAGCAAAACTTGGAAATTTTGCTACTCAACTTTTTCTTCTGGCATTTATTTGGAAAAGTTAGCTGCTTGGAGTTTTCTACTCTAAGATGAATACTAATATGACTTAAGTCACATCGATTCATATATACTGGTCATGTTTCGGCCTTCTGCTTATGATATTTACTAAGCCATACTAGGCTTTCTCTAATAATGATGACGTGGTGCTAAAAACGTTTACTTAAAATTAAAAAGAGACAGCTGAAATTTCTAGGACACATGATGAGGAAAGGCTGCTTGAAAAACTTAACACTCACAGGACATAATCAAGCTAGGAAAGATAAAAGGAAACAACAAGTAAATTACCTCATGAATTCGTATGAATGGATGATAGAGCAGAGATAAACAGGAATGATAAAAATTTAAACGTTCCCTTGAGCTACAAAGGACAAGAAGTTACGGAGAGTCATTATCGCCCACGTCCTGAATTGCCTTGTTACAAAAAAGAAGATATATTTTAACTTTTAAATTGCAAGCGTCTAGCACGACAGAAAGAGTCTTCGAAATATTGCAAAAGTGACTTGGAACTGTTTATGGTAGAAGATTATAATACATTGGATATTCCATTGGATATTCCATTTATAGTATAACGTTTCATTTACTCGTATAACGTACCTTTCTGAGACCTTTATCATGGAGTAATTTTTAAAAAGTTCGTCTCAGGGTCTTGTTAGAGATTTAGAGCTTCACTGAAAGCCTCGCTGTTATCTCCTGGAACCAGACTAAGATTTAGTAAAAAGCTTATAAAGAAAGAAACAAAAAATAGTTATTTTAGGTTGTCTGCCCTGCTATTTAACCCATAGCTGGAGGAAGAAGTGGCAGATTGATACCTTTTTCCGTGGTGTCTTTTGGTGGAAAGTATTTTATCTTTCTATCAACGGAATAATAGTGTAATTCTAAATCCAACTGCTGGCTCTTTTGCTGGTAAATGTTTGAAAATAAACTCGTTTAATTGCCTCCTTTGGCAGCCTCTACTCGATACGAAGACAGTTATTATTTATAGAATTTACATTATAATTATTTGAAAATGCTAACTATCATTCAGCTTAATTATTATTAATTAAAATATAATTAATGGCATTCTTTTATGGCTAACAGATAGGGTTGCAAACAAGTCAAGGAGCCTTCCATGCTTATTCCTCTGATTTGCTAATTAACAGAAGCGGTTCTGTTATTAACACTCAACAGACGAAGAGTTATCTCCTCTGAATAGACATATTTTGTCTATTTATATTTCATTAATTAAAATTACTGGAAAAACTGTTGTCAGATTGAAATAGAATTTGCTTTATTCTTTAAGTTAGATAATTCATTATTGCGCTAGCAAAAATTGTACTATGATGTACCCTTTTTTTCTTTTCATAATAAATAACTTACACTGTATTTGTATAGTTTAAAAAACTGGTTTTGATCATAATTCAGCATACGACGTGCATTTCCAAAAAGGAAGACCATAATTTGCATCATGATAACATTATTCCACGCAAAATAAATAGAATCATATTTTTTTCTGACTCAGTTTTATTTAGCTACTTTCCGTCGCTGCGTTTGTTGAAAAAGAATCCACCAAAAGCAAAAGTCTGGAAAAGCAATATAAAAAAGCTAAACTTGCCATTTCGATGAAAAGTTTACCAGGGTGTGCTTGGTTTTAAGACTCGTTTCTTTTTTTTTTTTTTTTTCGTGTTTTTTGTTACAAAGTCCGATCGTCCAACGATAGCTTAATGTTTAGGCCACTACTAGAGAAGCCATTAGTTTTGTAAGGATTGGTGAAAGAAACAGAATATTTCGCTCAAAAGTTCTGCTCTGAGCTAACATTAGAAAATAATGGATTAAAGAAACAATGGCACACGATGTCACGTATACAATACCCACCTTTACATATTAAGTTGGCCAGAAAGCTCTGAATCACTCGGTTTAACACAGTCTGATGGGATGACACTACAACGAATGCTTGCAGAAAATTTAGCTTTCAATGCTGCCATTAAAGCCTCATCGTCAAAGGTTGATGGCTGGAATGTGGTTGATCAGCAACGGTAAGATCCCCGGCGTTGGAACCTCTGTACCACCTCAAGATTTTCGACTGACTGCCTTCTTTATTATCGCAAATGTCCTTCATAGCAGATCTTGTAGAAATTCTTCGCTTGTCACAATAGCGAATCAAAACTCTAATTTCACCTTCTTCTAAGACTTATTGGTGATTAGATGAAGAGGAATATACTGCACAGGAGAAACAAGAAACCTCAGCGTGTGCAGGCTAGCAGTCAAATAAGTAAAGACGTTCTGGCTAATCTACCTAATGTTGCTGTTTCTCCAGAACATTGTATTGTTTTCGTCCCGCTTCCAAAGTGAGTCTGGCCAACCTAGTATTTTCTTTAAATATTTTCATGGCAATTGTTCTAATGACAGTTTATCCTTGGTACATCTGCCACATGAATTTAAACGTAATATTTGATTAACAACGAGGTTTCATTGTTTTATTATTTAAATAACTAGATGTAACCGGAAGTTGTATTCTCATAATTTCGTTTCTTGTACTTCTCAACTGTAGAACACTCTTCGGGTCAGTGACGTGTAGTGGTTTGGTGATGTCCGGGGGGCCAGTCTTTGATTGTATGCTCATAAAACTCAAGCAGAAGAGACCTATAGAGCCTAGTACTGATAAATGTGAGAAAGGAAGACATTTTAAATATGTAAAAACAGATGAAAAACCAAAAAATCACTTTATTCAAATTAAATATAAAGAAATTTTTTATTTCACTCTTTGATTGGGTACCCTCCCGATTTAGATGCCCCAGGCCGTCGCATCTTCTACCTTTCCTTCTGCCCGCTACTGCTTCTGGTTTATCTTTTCCTTGTCACCTACGATCTTCAAAATTTTAATTTCACTTCATTCGAATTTTGAATATCTTAGGTGACAGGAAGCAAGGAGCGAGAAAAAAAATAATTAGAATAAAACATATGGGTACAACTAATTAACTGATTTATGTTGTTTTTAGAATTTTGACAAGTGAGAAAAAAACAAGAAACCGGAAGAGAGTTCCACAGGTAAGAAGTGTGAGAAAAGAAACTATTAGAATAGAATTTACGGTTGCAATTTACTGATGTATGTAATATTTAAACTTTTGACAAGTGAGAGAAAAACAATAAGTCGGAAGAGAGTTCCACAAGTAAGACGTGCGAGAAAAGAAACTATTAGAATAGAACTTATGGTTACATCTGACTGATACATGATGTATTCAAACGTTTGGATATTGTCGGTGACTGAAAAGCAAAAAGCCGTAAGATAATTTCGACAAGTAAAAAGAGCGAGAAAATAAACTATTAAAATACAATGATGCCAGTCTAGTACAGCGCTTAAATTCCTAAATTCCAAGTACCAAAGAAGAAATGGTCCTGGGAATGACGGTAAACTGCATCCGGCAGCAAGGCTTCTGATGGGGGGGTTGTGAGGAGCATGGAACCACTTCTTAATTACTGTTGTTCACAGGTCCACCCTTACTGTTCTGGTATTTAACCCATAGCTGGAGGAAGAAATGTCAAATTAATACCTTTCCCAATGGCATTTATGCGTAAGAGAACAGAACGAATTCAACTGAAATTCGAACTCGGCTCTCCGATTTCTCGCTCGGAGCCGATATCCACTGCACCACACGCACATCCACATCCACATTATAAAAGGTAAATGATAAATATCGTATCGTATTCAATTCACAATTTTTATAATCTTGTAGATTGTTATGGTGCCCTATCTACATGGAATTGACTCTTCCTCCTTCAATAAATACTAACCTGTCTGACTTCCGGAGAGGCAGTCGTGAAGCAGTCGTAAGGCAGTCGTAAGGTAGTCAAGACGCAGTGTAACTGGACAGTTCGGACGTACATTTCTATTTGCTGACTACTAGCACTCTTACTTTGTATATATGTTCTGTTATTCTAATACACTGGTTGAACCTACCTTCTGGTTTCCGTGTCTTTCTTCTTGGCCCTAACAGGCCACAACATAAATAGTCAAAATACAGTAATAGCGGTGTCAAGAGAATAACCGTCCTCTTGACATAGTGTTTTTCTTTTGCGAGTACGGAAATTAAACGCCAATTTTGGACATTCGTCCCCACCAACCCATGAAAAAGAAAGCAAAAACAATTTCTCAAAAGGACTGTTTTCGCCTTAACACCGCTATTATGTAAAGTCTACATTGTAAATTACCTTCACTCCTTCGCAGTGTATATTGTTTTAAAAAGCGATGATTAGGTTTGTAAAAAAATTTAAACAGATGATGAAAATGAGTTTGTACATTTTTGTTCTTACGAATTTGTTCTAAAGCTAATACAATTTTATTAAAAGTAATGCAATGCAATATTTATCATTCACCAATTTATAAAGAAATAAATACAAAAACATTTTTTGTTCATAGATTTATAAACATTTACTAAATTATTTTTGTTGTTAATTCTCAAGAACAAAGAAAATGTATAAATCCACTTTGATATTTTTAGGTCTTATTCTAATCATCGCCTACCAGCTGATGAGTTCAAGTGAGTAGAGAGGATGAGTATTTTGTCAGTAAATCTTTTAACCTTAGAAATTGTTATTAGAAAAAAAAACAAAAAAAAAAACCTAGTCACAATTAGAACTATGCCTCGTTACGGTAAATGATATCCGGCAGCGTTCTGATTGGACAGAAAATACTTATGTTGTTTATCTGTCAATCATTTGATAAGCTACTAGAACTTTTCTCATTAAAGTTCGAGTATGTCATCAAATGAACAGAAAAGAAAAAAATCATAAATATTTTCTGTCTAATCAAAACACCAAGGATTAGAAAATTTGACACTCACGGTGTATTGTAGAAAAATGAAATAAAATCATTAAATAAAATAAGAATGAAGAATATAAAATTCCCATGAAACAAAGAAACTGAAAATTTTAATACTGTCATTGCTTTCGTCAAATGTCCGTAGGTGATGCTGTTTAAGTCTATAAAAAGGCAAACATTTCTTTCTTTTACCCTCTTGCTCCAGGATGCAATATTACGCGGAAAAGAGATATCGCTGTTAGGTCACACTCGTTTTCCCGATCCACTGACGACTGAATTTACTATATCAACTTTCCAAAGCATAACGTTCGCACGTGTCTTCCAAAATCTCCACCTCCACCTATTAAAATAAATCAACATTTTCTTTGGTCGTTCTAACTTAGCATGAGGGTTTCTCGAGTTCGACCATTATAACCAAGCTGAATTAAGTACAAATTTTTCTTTGATCTTTCACACTCTGCCAAGACTGACTTAAGCTCGACCATTATAACGGTCCTGATCCTTACTTACCCTAATTTCTGGACCAAATAAATGAAACGGATATGATCGCCCATGTCTTGAAGGGACATAGCATATTTATATATGCCATGTTCCTTCAAGACATGGAAAAATAAAAGACAAAAACTTGTTTTAATCGTATGTATTTTTAAAAAGAACCATTCTCATTTGACTATATCGGCCTGCGAAGAGTAAAAATATTTGCTATATGCAAATGTAATTTACTAAAGCAAGGTTAACAAAACAAATATTTTTCGAGGCAAATATCCACAAAAGACGATTATAAAAGTGCTCATGGAATTTAAAAAAGAAAACAAACAAAAAAGTACACACTTTTACAAAGCTTAAAAAACTAAGAAAATAAACCTGGTCTAAGCATAAATTGCAGATAAAGTTAATCATCAAATTTAATAATCAAAACATTTCTGGTATTTGAAAAAAATCACGAAAATGGATGAACTTTTAGAATAGCAATCAATACATAATGACGAGAAAAAGAAATGAACGTATATCGAAGCACAGCTTTGAAATATAATCAACTTTTCCAAATTAGCAGCAGACGCATACGCATGCGCACAAAAAAATCTAAACGTTGATTTAGAGCGTAAGTGAATAAAAGTTGTAAGCGGTTGAGAAAAATCAGCTTAAATCGAATCTGATGTTAAAATGAGTGTCATTAGATATAATCAACAACTTTTTAAATATTAAGACAGGAGTGGTTGTATACAGACACACGGATATATTGTTCAATTACACACATTTGTTAACAAATCTTCATATACATTCGTATTCTTACTGAAGGTATTATTATATGAGCGCTCATAAATTTAAAGAAGTTTGAATAATTAATTATATATTCTTCTATGCGCTGTGTTCCTTCGGGATGTTGGCGATCATAACTCTCCACAGTTTCTTGACCTTTGTAGCTCTTAGTAAATTTTGTCTTTTTGTTATCTTCCTTAAACTTTTACCTCAAAGCGCTTTTCCCCTCTATCCAGCTTGCGTCCAGTCTGTCTTGTGATTATCAGTTTTTCTAAGAACCTTTTTCTTTATTGTTCCTTCGCAATTTAAACTGTCAGTTTTTGTTAAGTATAATTGTTCTTAACAAGAAGAGACAGTTGAAATTGCTCATTTCACTACGCTGTTAGTCATTTAGAGAAAATGGAAAGAAAATGTTTGTGTCCTTTTCTCTAAAACTTAGTCGTTGCTCAAGTGTTCTATCCATGGTATTCTGAACATTATCCTGTAAAATGAAATTTCTTTTTTTTTTTTTTCAAATCTCTTCTTCAACTGCAAGGAGATTGTCCAGCATTCACTGACATATAGGAGGACTAATATTACGTCATTTAGTACCCTTTACTTTGTATTGCTTCAAATTTCTTCTTCATACGTGATGGGATTGTCAAGCATACATAGAGGTCTAATAATAACCTTTTAATTGGTTCTGCTGCTTCAATTCACTTCTTCATCTGCAGGGGAATTGTCCAGCATTTACTGACATTAGGAGGACTAAAATCACGTAGTTCAGTACTCTTTTCTTTGTTTGAGTTGCTTCAAGTCTCTTCTGCATATGTAAGGGGATCGTCAAGTATTCATTGACATACGGGAGGACTGATATTAGGTAGTTCAGTACTCTTTGCTTCGTTTCTGTTACTTAAAGTCTCGTCTTCATCTGCAAGAGAATTGTCCTTCATTCACTGATATATATATAAGGACTGATATTACGTAGTTCATTCTTCTTCTTTTTTTTTTGTTTCTAACAAAATTCTTCTGTTTCTTTATACTTTGAATAGTTTTTTTTTTTTGCAGCTATTTTTCACTATGCACCTTACCTTCGGATTTCAGTGTAGCATTCTCCGTCCTATGTTAAAACACTTCTCAAATATTTAAATCGTTGTTCTTGTTTGATCTTGGTATCATCGATTTGTAATTTGTATTATGCACACATCGTATTATAATTTGGCATGTTCCTCTATTCGCCTATTACAGCCTACCATTAACTCAGAAATATAATCGACTATCCCATTTTCATTGCTAATGAAAAACGGAAAAGAAAGACAGATGCTGTTTGGATTTTGTGAAAAAAAGAAAGTATAAGAAATAGAAAAAAGAAAGAAAAGACCAAAAAAAAAAAAAAGATTATCTGATGTCGGCGTTAAAATATGGGATACCAATACGGAAGAAGAAAAGAGAACGACTATTAAGAATATTATATGCAGAGAAACTTAATGATGTTAGAGTAGTATAAATCTGTATTTGTTTTCTATTTACTTTATGGGTATATACATATTTAATGTGTATTTGGATTTTTGAAATAAAGCTAGGTGATTTCTCTTGAATCTTCAGAACCGTCTCTCTTTACTAAGCTCTGCTAGCTATCTTTCTTTCTCTACCACTCTTCTACCGCTTCTGACTGTTCCGTACTAGACTACATCTCGAACAATATAGATACGGTGATTTCCTCTTACACGTTTCCTGATGTATTTGTTTGGAGACTTTTCCAAGTGGCTGGAAAACTCTATCACAGATTTTGCTGGTATCCATAATATTAAATTTTTCACTCAATCCCTTACGCAAGTCGTGGATTTCACCATGTGTTTCTCCAATAATTCTAATGGAGAATTCTGTTAGATTTCTGTTTCACTTCCATCTTTAACTCTTGCCATGTCATGCGCCTTTGCTTTCTTGGCAATTCTGATCATGCCGTGGTTTCCCTTAATATCTCCCTCCACACTCCCTCCCCCATGAACCTCCAACCAGCAGAATATCTTATTGCTACCAAAAAAAAAAAAAAAAAAAAGAAAAAAAGACGTTCCGCGATATCCAGTGAGACGTCCCTTGGAAAAAAACGATTTTAGTCTTCCACTTTGAACAATGTGCATCCGAGGTTTCCTCTTGGGTTAATGCTGGCATCAATGCTTTCATACCAGCTAAAAAGTTCCGACCTAAACGCCATTCCCACCCCTGGTTCCCCCCTGCTTGATCGGCGGCTATTACCCACTTCTTCCGATTTTATCGGAGCCACACGTCTGACAAGGCGCCTTTTTTCTTTGCTCGTAATGAGTGCAAGAGAATTCTAAATGATGCTAAGCTGTTGTTTGCTGACAGAATGAAGCAGCATATAGAATTTTGCAAGTTCAGCCCCAAAGACTACTGGTGGCTCTGTAATAATGAGTTAAGCAATAACAAGTCCTCAATCCCACCTTTAGTCAATAAATTTGAGGTCCTCACATCTTCAGTAGACAAAGTCGAGTGTTTTGCTCGCAGATTCTCCATCAACTCATTTGTTTCCTCTGGTGTATCGGCACCCAACTTCCCACCTAGAACTGAGGCTCAACAGAGTGACGTTTACATTATCCCCTCGCTGGTCTCTAAGATAACTTCAAAGGTTGACTTCTATAAAGAGAGCGGAGGTGACGGAATCCTAATAATCGTCCTAAAGAAACGTGCCCCTAAACTCTTCTCTGTCCTCTCCAAGCTCTATAAGTACTGTCCCTCTTTTTCTTGCTTTCCTGCTCGCTGGAAGCCCCCCTCGTTGGTCCCGGTATTTAAGATTTCTAGAGAAACCTCAGACCTCTCTAATCAGACTTCTCTCCATCAGACTTCTACCGGTTTTTGGCAAAGTTTTCGAGGCTATTATTATGGCTGAAGTGGTTCAGCATCTCACAGCCCACAGCCTCTTCACCGATAAATAGTATGGTTTCCGCTTCACCCGATCTACTGCTGATATGTTAACGACCATCACAGAGTATATACACCAGGCTCTCGATAAGCACTGTTGTCCTAAATATCTCCAAAACATTTGACAGAGTCTGGCATATTAGCCTTCCGCGCAAGCTACAGAGCTATGGCATAACTTGACGCTTGTTTGAACTAATCCAGTCATTTCTTTCAAATTGCTTAATTCTTCCAAATCCGGTCATACGAACGTAGGTGTCCCTTAAGGCTCTATTCTAGGTCCTAGAGATTTTCTGATCTTCATCAACGATCTCCCCGATGTAATCAGATCCCATTTACTCCCGCCTTGATAAGAAATTTGTCGCAGCTGACAAAGCAAACGTCGCTGCTGATCTTGAAGAAGGACCTCCAGTCTGTGGTGGACTGGGGTAAGAAATGACTCGTGAATTTTAATGCTTCCAAAACGAAGCTACTATTCTTTAACCACCATAAACAATCTCTACTACCCCGCTCCCCATCAGCATGCATAGTCTCCCTGAAAGCAATAGCAATACACTGCGCCTCCTCTGCCTAACTATCTCAGTCGACTTTAAGTGGAATGACTACATTGAATAAATATGCTGCTAAGAAGGTCGATTCACTGTGTAGGACCAGGAACTTTTTCTCGTCTGAATCCATCTTGCACATATATAAATCTACCATCCACCAGCACATTGAATACTACTGTCATATCTGGTCGGGTGCCACTGCTATTCATCTGGGGGTTCTCGACAAAATCCAAAGGAGAATCTGCAATGTAACCTATCCCGACCTGGTAGCTCAACTCCAGTTACCTTTTCAACAACGTAATGTGGCTCCCTCTGTCTTTCCTACAAATACTTTCACGGCTTTTGCTCTGATGAGCTTAGCTCCCTGCTGCCTAATCTGCATAAATTTACTCTAGCTAATAGACTAGCACCTAGGTTCCATCCTTGTACAGAGAAACCAATCAAATGTAACTGCAACTTCTACTCCATCAGCTTCTTTTTTCGCACTTCCCATGTGTGGAACTCACTTTTGTATACTTGTTTACGTGACAGCTACAATGTCTAAGAATATAAATGCAATGTCAATTGCCATCTCTTATCTCATTGAATCGCATCCTTTCCCTAACAACCCTTGTATCTTGTTTTTCTCCATTTGCACTCTACTCTCACGAAGCTCTCTTCACACAAGTGTTCTCATCCTTCTCTTACCCATTCTTCTACTCCCTCTGTGACATGTTCCTCTTTCTTTTTGCTCTCCTGTTATATAACACTCTGTGCACCAGTGGCAGTACTGCCTTGTTTAAGGTGAAATTATTATAAAAAAGCGTTTATTATGGAGAATATAGTGTTATAATGGCTGGCCACTCGTATCCTAGTATGCCTGTCTACCAGGACGGCTAGCCAATCCCTGTTTCAGACGCCTTGTCAGGCACATTTGTGTTTTTTCAACATCCATAATGTCCATCAGAAACTAAGCTGAGCAGAACTTAGTTAAAGCGCATTATCTGGTGTGATAAACAATCTGGACAAGTTTAAAGCACTCAAACCATCGGTTCAGGTTAGGCAGCTTTTGGACAGCTGATTGAAATGTCTGATTGGTCATTCCTATTCGTAAGTTTAGGATATTTCTTTTTCAATTTTTCGTGCATACACTAACTGCACAATGCGAAGTTGATGTTATTGTTTTCCCTTGAGGCAAGAATGGATAACCCCTTTGAAAGACCACCATATAGTAACCATTAACAATTTATTAGGCGCAGTGGAAGTTTTGGGCATTGTTTTGATGGTTCAATATCACTGGCCTACTCTCTTACTGTTGTCAAAGAGTATCCATTTCTCATCGTATGCAATGACACGATGCAAAAATGGTTCTTCTTTCTCAGTTTGTACTCATACAGTAAAAGTACAAGATATTGATTCATTGTAATCATTTTCATTAGGTCTATGAGTAACAATATATTAAAAATTATCGGGAAAGAAAAATAGTGAGGAATAAGTCACGATTTTTTTATCTACTAAAGCGGTTACTTCGTTCGACGACTGGATAAACAACCAACCTCAAAATGTGTCATTTTATGTGTAAAAACCTAATACCTTCCAACTTTAAACAATGACTTGTGTTCACATCTGTGATTGTTACCGTAATATTTTATTTTAAAGTTAAGTTCAAATATATAACGATGCTATAGTGTAATTCCCATGCGTATTTTATAGTCGTTGAAGAATTAATCATGAAAGCAGTGAAATTTTTATGAGTGCTTAGAGTTTTTAATAAAATGTGAACATCATGAGAAGACACATGGCTTACACACAACGTTAAACGCATTTTGTGTCAAGAACGTGGGCGTCGGTGTCAAGGACGTTGGCGTTCGCTGTCAAGAACGTGGACGTCGGTGTCGAGAACGTTGGCGTTCGGGGTGAAGGACGTTGACGTTCGGTCTCAAGGACGTGGATGTTCGGAGGATTAGAATAAACAAGTAATTTTCTCGCATTCTCTTGACCAGCGTCATTTGCAGCCATGGATCGGCCTTCTTGCGGAAGGTAAAGTTGGAAGGCAGAATCAAGAGGTGATATTGAACTAATTCTCGCATTGTCAATCACTTATTTTTTTTTTTGATATTTCCAATTCAACTGTTTATCTTCGAAAATATGAATCACGTTTAAGCCAAGTTTGACGGATTGATACCAAAGCCTTATCTAGTCTTCCTACATTGAATCATCCCTGAAAATCTAAACCAGTTGAATTTCATTTTTATTGTAAAGCTGCGGTCACATAGTATGCATTTTCACTCTATCAATATTACAAACTGAGTAACTATACGGGAGAGTCTGTTTATTTTCAACAATATCTTCTTCTTTATCATTGGTCTTAATTCGGTGGTGAATATGGAATACATAGACCAAACGGCAGTCTTTACCAAATGTACCCACAAAAACAAAGAGAAAAACAAAACAAAAAAACCCTGTGTCAAAAGGACATTTTTTATCTTGACACCGCTATTACGATGTAATCACTCTGCAATTTTTTCCGTAACAGTGTTTTGTTTCATTCATATTCTCTCACACTCAGTAATTCTTTGCATTTTAGTGGCTTTAGTGGCTTTACTGCCTTGCTTGGGAGAAATGATTAAAAAAATAACCATTTTCATATATTTGGATTTTATTAAACTTCTATAAAATAATTTTAAAAACAAGAAAACTTTCTGAGGGAGTATATAGTTATAACATTACAAGAAGACAGAATGCATGGTCATCAGTAAAAAGAAAAGTCCAAAAGTCGGGGATACTAAAATTATGCAAGTACAGAAATTTAAGTACTTGGGAAGTGTTCTAACAGAAAACGGAAAGTGTGACACTGAGATCCGAAGGCGTATTGGGATAGCATTTCAAAAGCTAAGCGGAGTATTAAGAGACAGGAAAATTTCGCTAGAAACAAAGAAAAGAGTACTGGATTTTTAGGTAATATCTGTCCTCTTGTATAACAGTAAATGCTGGAGAATTTCCTCAATGTTGAAGAAGAGACTCGAAGCAGCAGAAATGTGGTTCTACAGATCGACGTTGGGGTTCGATGGATCGACGTTGGGGTTCTATGGATCGACGTTGGGGTTCTATGGATCGAACATGTGAGGAAAAACGAGATTTTGGAGAGGATGGAAACAAAAAGGAAACTTATACTTAACATCAGGAAGAGACAGTTGAAGTTTCTGGAATGCGTAATGAGGAAAGAGAGTTGGGAGAATCTGATACTTACAGGTCGGATAGAGCGAAAGAGGGACAAGGGAAAACAGCGAGTAAACATACTTGATGGGATAATAGCTGATACAATTTTCTGACTCAAGAAAACACAAGAATGCTCAAGAATGCTCAAGAATTAACAATGACAACCTGTCTAGAAGAACTGGAAGTCAAATGGCAGCAATTGAAAGAAAAATGAAAAAGAGAGAGAAATGGTTAAGAAGTGAGTGTAGACAGGTGTATGAGCGTACGCGCTCGAGCAGGCACATGCGCGCGCATGCGCACACACACACGCACTATGAAAAAAATACTTGCACTAATGAAAAGTGCATATTAAAAAGAAAAAGAAAAACAGCAGTATAAACAGTCATTTGCTGATATACCCTGACGAGGGGACTGAGTGGTTCCCGGATGGTCCACCGAGGAAACTCTGGAGTTGGGATGTTGAAGAGAAGATCAGTTAAGGGATAAAGCTTTTACTTGTATGAATTCTCTCTCTCTCTCTCTCTTTATATATATATATATATATATATATATATATATATATTATAAATTACATTTTAGAACATGTACATAACTTCTCTATATATATCGCTACAAGCGCGTCTGTTTCTGCATCGGTACTCCGATGCAGAAACGGACGCGCCTTCGTAGCGATTATATATAGAGAAGTTATCTACATGTTCTAAAATATAATTTATAATAAATATTCACAGCTTTATACAGAAAATTATATATCGAGCACTGTTTTAAATTAATGTTTTGGACGTGGAAAGAATTCTTCGTTCTGTATTCACTCGGATATATATATATATATATATATATATATATATATATTGCTTTAGAAGAAGCTATAAGTTTAATGGCGACGAATGTAGGATGTTGGTGGTGCTGACACACATGAATGATGTGATGTTTTGCCAGAAATCTTTATGAGATATAAAGAATTGACAGTTGATATATTCAAAATAGTTGGATACTGTCCAGAAAGTATGTGGTGTCTCCAGATTTTTTTCATATTGTCAATTGCCAATTCCTTTTGAGTGCAGAACGGCATGCATTCAACATTTTCCATTCTTCTGCTTGTTGAAGGTCTTCCAGAGCATGAATCACTTTTAATGGATTCCCAGCCAAGTTTGACGTTTTGGTACCAACATTTTATCTGATCTTCTTTCATTGAATCATTCTTGGAAATCCTTAATCAGTCGAATGATTTCTGCAGACAAATGTACAAATTTCGAACAAAACTAGAGGTATTGTCATTGTGACCTCAGCGATCATAGAGTTCACAAACTCACTCAATGGCGTCTCACTTCCGGCTGAATAATCCCTTGAGAGTGAGTTTGCTCACGTAAGCACAGTAAGGGTTCTTTTGATTGGTTGTTGAAGTATATCAAGTTACGCAATTGTTTATCGAGATATTCAAAATAGCTAAAGGTTTTCCCTCAGATATCATATATACAATAAATTACATTAGACAATATCAAATTTTAAAATTATTTAAAAATAGCTTCCTCGAATACATCGTAAATAAGCGATAAAAAATAAAATTAAGCACACACACACACACACACACACACACACACACACACACACACACACACACACGCACGCACACACACACACACACATATATATATATATATATATATATATATATATATATATATATATATATATACACACATTTCACATATCAATAAAAATATACATTATTCCTCACCGGTAGCACGGCTCTGACTTTCATGCACAAATTGCGACTCTTAACGACGAATCAGCTGATCAATTGACGGCTTTACCTGTGTTGCTAGAGGTCGCAGTTTCAAATCTTGCCGAATGTCACACATTTTCCTAAGAAAAAATTCTCAAAAATATTCAGCTCGGTAGATATATATATATATAAATATACTGTTTAATTAAAAACAGAGTATCCACTCAAATACCAGTATCTATAAAAAATAATGCTGAAATGAATAAATTTAGAGAGAGAGAGAGAGAGAGAGAGAGAGAGAGAGAGAGAGACAGAGAGACAGACAGACAGACAGACAGAGAGCGAGAGCAGGACAGAGAGAGAGAGAGAGAGAGGACTCTCCCGTCGTTTTTTGACGTATAAGGCTCCAGCAGCTCAGTACTTAGAACTGAACAGCCAATCTATATGTATTTATGATTTGGTTATAGTGGTGAAGGCTTGTGTATACTCATTCACACAAAGGGCTGGCACAAAGTGTTCCACAAGTTCCCCAAACGATCCTCCTTCGGTTTTGAATTTAAAATTGTCCTTCTCTTCGATCGGTTCCCACCCAAGGCTATCTACTCATATACAGGGGGAGGGACAAAATAATGGAAACACTTTAGTACCATAATAGCATAATTTGGAAAATTTGATTAAACTGTCAAAAGCTCGTTTATTTTTATGTTTGTTGATTTAATATTAGTAGTACTTCATTTTTGTTTTTTTGCTAAAATTGTTTTTTTTTTTACAGATATTATTAAAATAAGTTTATTAAAATCAATAGTCAGAAGTATTTAAGAATTTTAAGTAATCAGCTTCATCCTATGGTTCAGAAATTGTTTCCCGCGGGAAAAACCATCTTTCAGGATGATAATGCACCCATTCATACTGCTAAAGTTGTAGTTGAATGGCACGAGGAACATTCTAGTTAAGTAGAATATCTTATCTGGCCACCACAGTCTCAGCATCTTTGAACATTTATGGTTCATTTTAGAAAAACAAGTAAGGAGTACATATCCTCCACCATCATCATCGAAAGAGTTAGAGACTATTTTAGCTGAAAATGTATAAAACTTCCCTTGGAAACAAGTCAAGCTTTATACGAGTCGATCCTACGCAGAAATAAAGCTGTCATTACTGCCAAAGTCGGTCCTACTCCATATTGAAAGAAATTTGCTTGAAATTTCAAGGTGTTTCTATTATTTTATCCGCCCTTTGTATGTACATATGAATTTTAGCGTTTCAAATCAAATAGATGTGTTGGGATTATTAATCTTTTGTGGGAGAAAAATGTTTGTTTTTTTTTTTTTTGTTTTTTTGTTTCTAACCTTTAAGGTTTCAGATTTTAACAATAGTAAAGTATATTACAAAAAGCACCAGATCGAACATATCTGGAAAGTTATTCCATACGATGTCACTAAATTCTTTAGATGAAGTATTATTCTTATACATTTATTTATTTGAAATCAGTCTGCTTTCCGTACAGTCACAATGTTTCAATTACTGTACCTCCTTCAATTGTTTAATTTGAAGAAGAGTGGAGCGTACAAAACTGGAGCGTACAAAAGTCCAAACATTATAACTATAACAACCAAGACGAGGACAACAGTTAAGATGAATCAATGTACAATAAGAGTTTCTCCGCGAATTCACGTGGTCGGACTCTCTGCCATCGGACAGAGAGGAACCCAGACGACGCTCAGCCGAATAGCAGAGTCTCGTCTGGGGAAAAACAGACAGGTGCCAAACAGACAGGTGTTTAGTGCAGTGTCTACGGGATATTTTTGGCCGAGCTTAAGCACTCGGATATCCCACAATAAAAATGGCATCGTGCCGAATTTAGACTCATTTATTCCTTGTAATATATAATGGGAAAAGACAAGAGAAGCAGAAAGAAAGCAAAGAGAGTCATCTACTTGATAAGTTTGAGGAAATGGGTGATGGAGGAGCAAATAGTACAAAGTCAGGAAAAATCATAAAGTATTGATGAGAGCAAAATAGTCAGGAAGCTGTAGAGAACTATAATAAGCACGTCCTGAAAGACATAGCACATACAAAGAGAGATAGAGGAAGAGAGGGGAAGAAAGAGAGAGATGGAAGAGAGAGGGAGAAAGAAAAGAGGTGAAAGAGAGAGAGAGAGAGAGAGAGAGAGAGAGAGAGAGAGAGAGAGAGGGAGAAAAAAGGAGGAGAGAGAATAGGAGAGAGGGGGAGAAATGAGGAGTGAAAGAAGAGGGAAACTAATGGTGAAGAGACTACTTTAGAAGTTTTGAGGACATGGATGAATTAAATTAATACCATAACGACAGACATGAGTCATAAAGCATTAGTGAGAGAAACAAAAGACAGGAAGCTGGGGAGAACCTTGATCATCCGAAAGGAGATGAGAGAGAGAGAGAGAGAGAGAGAGAGAAAGAAAGAGAGAGAGAGAATTACTTTAGAAGTTTTTAGGAAATGTTTGAGAGAAACGTACCATAAGGACAGGCAAGAATTGTAAAGAAGCAAGCATCATTGAGAACAGTCAAACACAGAAAGCTGTGGGGAGCTATGAGCACCCACTCCCTGAAGGGATATGGCGCTTAAAGAAAGAAAATGGTTTGAAGGATAGAACCTATTTTACAAGTTCTGAGAAAATAAATGAAGGAACAAGTAATATAAAGGAACACATTGAAGAGAGCAACAAAAGAAAGGAAGCTGGGAAGAGTCATAAATTCTGAATAAATTGATGGAGGGACAAGTACAAAGGGCAAAGGGGGTTGTAAATGAGCAAATATTGTTGAAAGTAATAACAGGCAGAAAGATGTGAAGAACCGTTAATGCCCGTCTTCAGAAAAGAAATGGTATATAGACAGAGAAAGGGAGAGATAAAAAGAGTGACTGCAGTAGTTGTTTACAACATATTTTATTTTAAACTGCTGCTCCGTAGCTTATAAATGTGACATTTTTTTCTTGACAGTTTTTTCCGAAAATGAAAAACTGCGTTTTTTTTTCTTCTTCTTCCATCAGGCCTGTTTTGCCTTGGACAATGTGCTATTTGATTCGGTAAACCTTGAACGACATAAAGCCCGCTTTGTCCGGATAGAGCGAAACGAATAGATAGATGCCGAAACGAAACTCTCAGATAACTAACGTAGTGAGTTGAGATACGCGATAACGACCCACAGACGCGGAAGACGTGTTTGTTTAACAGATTTCTCATACAAAGATTGGTTTTGTCGTGGAGATCTCACATCGAATTTTATTTTAACGAATAACCAGAGATGTTGCATATATTTTTGGATTCCGGCTACTTAATAGACAATGCCCAAAAGAGTCTTGCTAAAATCAGAAAGGGAAGAAAAAATAGAATATATGGCAAAAGAAGTTAGATATTTTGGGAAGATAGCGTCTATCGGCGCAGTGTAAAAATAAACAAAATAAAATCTGAAAAGTATTACTAAATAAAAAGGTAGTTAAGGATGAGGCTAAGTTCAAATAGCGTATTTTGAAGATATGAAGAAATGCTCTAATTTTTCTTAGCGTTTGTGGTTAAAATAAAGATCGACTTTTCAAATATATGATAACGGCATTAGAGGATTTTATAAGCGTTCAACAGAGCTAGTTTGACGTAAAATCAAAATTACAACCATGTGAGGTGAGAAATGAAGACTGAGAAATACACTTGATTAACTGAAAGAAAATGGTTTGAGACGTATTTGGAAATTATCTTTTTCTTATTAATAAATCGTACAATACGAAGAACAAAATAAATTTGAAAATGCTAGAGATAAAAAAAAATGATTCAATCACAACACTGCCATCTTTCTATGATCTATTTGGAGAGCAAATAATTCGAAAACCGATAAATTTATAGAATTCTTAATCTTGATTGGAGTTTTTAGTTGTCTAATTTGTTTAAAAAATTTAATCTGTATGCGAGAGATCAGGTTAATTGACAGTGTGCAATAAAGTCATCATTATTTACTGATTCAACCAAAGTAACTTAATTTTTATGGCTGTCATTATCATATGGAAAAACGACATCATAATAAAGTCATTATCATATAGAAAAAGTTGTCTATATTTGTGAGAAGAGGTAGTATTTACAGTATTTACATTATTCGGACTATTGTCCTTGTCTTTGTTGCCATTTGTACAACATTTCGGTCGTTGTACGCTCCGGCCTTTTTCAGGTGCTAGGAATTTCGAACCGAATTCTTTATTACGAACACTGGGGTATATGAACTCCATTTCTTGTGGGAAGCCACGATTGGAAGTCATGAGTCATCTCCCTCTAACCCTGCAAGTTATTTGTTCACCACTGCTGTAGCCTAGTATTGAACAAAGATGAGGACAATAGTCCGAATAATGTAAATACAGAAAAAGTACACATTGAACAGGATGCTGTTTTAGTACTGATTGCACTATTCAGAACGATTTTATGTATCTATTTTTTTATTTTAAAAACAATTTTATTTTAATTCTTTATTATTTTATTGTAAAACGGTTCTATATATCTTTGTGGATATAATTGTTTTGCTTACTTTAAAGGAAGCTTGTGGGTATGTGGGTATAAAATCAATGTATCAATTGTATAAGATTCAGGATTTGTTGCCAGATATTCATCTGATATTTCAACTATGATTTTAGGTCGTGGCGGACTGGCCAGCATGTAAGCTTTCCCAATGGCATATGGGTCACTGATGGAGTGCCTGCTCTTCATATCAAATAAAAATGCAATAAAGAAACAAACACCGACAATTGTTTTAGTTATAAGAACTTTATAAAGTCATCTGAACATTATCAGTTACTCAAGTCCAATGGGGTTTACGGCTATATCACGTTGAAAAAATGGTTCCCGTATAATGTACGATGTTAAGCAACGTCGAGTCTAGTTCGTACCTACATGGGTGAGCATTTGGGTATACGAAGTGATGTAAGTTTGGATGTACAGATAGTGTAATGGTAACGGCTCTGAATTGAAAGTCGGATATCCGAGTTTTAATTCCAGTTTTATTCACTTATAAGCGACTACCTTTGGGAAAGATATGAATCTACTTCTTTCGGCCACAGCTATGGGTTAACTAGTAAGACTTGTATCACTAAATCATTGATATTTTTAAAATTATTATTATACTCTAACCAATTTTTTTTGTTTTAAATAAAAGGATTGATAATCCATAGAAAACGTGTGGTGGATAGGAAATTAAGAATTAAAAGCAACTTTCTTCTTCACTTTTACAAAAATTCACAATGACGTATGAAATCCTGGTTTTGCCGAATAGAAAAAAGATTGACCACGTGCTTAAAGAAAAAGTCGAAACCAGATTTCGTGAGTAGATGCTAAATTGATTTTCTGACCAATGGAAGCGATTTGCAAGACTTGAGAAGAGTTAGCGATCCAAAAACTAAATGGCTATAAAGGCTTCGGTCACTGTCAGCCAGCCAGTCAGATGGGAGCAGCGAGAGAAACGATGCACTAAAATGTAATGGGAGAAAACTTAAAGTCGAACCGGACGTAAGGTCGCGTCGAGCATTCGTTCTCTTTCTCCTTCTTTCTCGTGTGCTGATTCCTTTTACTTCTTCTTCTTCTCCATTCTCAACACTCCCATATCCCTCATCTTATACTCGATAACAAACGGAGCAAATACTTCAAAGTCACCACTACATCAACAAACGCTAATACATACATACATACTTACGCATAAACTCTTTTATGTTACTACTACAAACATTTCTACAATACTTGATACCCTTAACTCATTACTTGTTTCTTATGGATCATTAATTTCTATAATTCATGTTATTCTTTCCTATCAATAAATTTCTATTTTAAAATGCAAAATGTATATTTTTATTTTTGCACTCATTCACACATTTCAATTTCCAGCTGTAGGGAGTTCGGTTATATATGGCACAAAGACGATTAAAAAACATTATAATCTCCCTATAGCTTTAAACGAATCACTCACTCAAGTTCAGTGTGAGAAGACATGTTTTGAAAAGATAAAGATCATAAAGACAAGATTAAGAAATTCCCTGTCTGAGGAGAATTTTTAATCATTCATGTTGGTATCCATTGAAAAGGAATTGTTAGATGAATTGGATGCAAAAGCAATTATTGGCAGATTCGCACAATTATCTAGTGAACAAAAACAATTGCTTTTAATATAGTAGACTGCATGCAATGTTCTATGGTGATTTGAAGTATCTGTTAATGTGTAAAGCGTGCTGTGAAGCATTTTAAAATATCAACCAATTACTTAAAATATAAAAATCAATTGTAACATTCTATATTTACATTTAGTATCTACTGCCAGTAATATATACAGTACATGTACATTGTAATTGCTAAGAAATACTCTTTTTTTTTCTATAATAAAAATTATTGTACCCTTTTTTCAAGTTCTATCTTTTGAAAATTGTATTTATTTTTTACGAAAATTAAACAATAGTGTTGTAGTTTGGGTGGGGCCCTGTGTCTGCTGGTAACCAATATTCTTTGATCCAGTCCGCTAGTGTAATGCAATGGATATCGGCTTAGAATGAGAAATCGGAGAGCCGAGTTCGAATTCCAGTTGAATTCACTAACGCGCAATACGCTTGGGACAGGCATTAATCCATCTCCTCCCTCCAGATATGGATTGAATAACAGAACAGATTGGTTTCTATCGCATTGGTTGGCAACCAGTCTACCGCAGAAAGAATGGCAACCTACTGCGAGAAAATTCTCTTCCTAGTCAGTCATGGACGAAAGAGACATGATCGCCCAAGAAAGTATCATGTATGGCATTTAATTGGCAATTTAATATCATGTATGGCATTTAATTGATTTCTTTTATGTGCCGTGCCCCTTCAAGACGTAGGTGATCATGGCTTGCTACATCTCCCTATCCCTTGTAGCTCTTAACATCCTTCCCTCACAAATACTGCTCTGCAATCTATTTGCTCAAGCACATCAAATATGTCAGTCATTGCTTTCCACTGTCTCTCTTTCCCCCATCTCTCTTGTGAGTATTAGATTCTCCAAGCCCTCTTTCCTCATTACATGTCTCAGAAACCTCAGCAGTCTTTTTCTAATGCGTAAGTTCCCTTCTCGTTTCTGTCCTCTCCAAAACCTCATCGTTGCTCACATATTCGGTCTATGATTTTCTCAGTATGCTTCTGGAGAGCCTTGTCTCGTTCGCTTGAAGTCTTTCTTTTCGTCTTTGATGAGATTATCCAGTATTCGCTGCCATATTGAAGGTCAAATATCACATAAAAATCCAGTACTCGCGTCTTTGTTTCCAGCGAAATTTTCTTGTCTATCAATACTTTACTCAGCTTCTGAAATGCATCCTTAGCCATGCCAATAGACCTTCGGATCTCAGTGTTGCAATTTCTGTCCTCTGTCATAACACTTTCCAGGTATTTGAATTTTTGTACCTGCTTAATTTTAATATCCCCAGCCTGTAGTTGGCATTTTGGGCTCCTCTTTTTACTGACTGATGACCATGCATTCAGTTTTTTTCTAGTCCGTTTTTTAGCTAAATTCTGTAGAAGGTTTTCCAGTTTCTTTTCCGTATTTGCTATCATCATTGTCTAACCTGCATATCTTTCATTGTTCAGGTTGTAGCCGCCAATGACGAATCCTCGCCGGGCTTCCTAGAGCTCTCAGAGTTCAACAGATCTGGTGAGACGAGACATCCTTGTCTTACACCCCTTTCTACCTTTGTATATCTGCTGAACTCGTTTCCTGTCTGTATGGAGGCAGTTTACTGCAAATACAGGTTTTTGATTACTCGAATGTCTTTCCCGAACATTTCAAGGTTGTCGAGCATCTCTATCAAGTCTTTGTGGCGTACTTTGTCGAATGCCTTTGCGTAGTCTATGAAAAACTGGTACACATCCTACATCTGTATTGCTTTTTCTGGTAGCATTCTAAAGATAACTATCATCTTCGTCGTTTCAGTGTCCTTGACGAAATCGCCTGTTCGTGTTCTATCTTTAGCCTGATTCTGCTGCGCGGTCAATTCATCAGAATTCGGATGATAACTTTTGTTATATGATTCAATAAGCTGATTGCTGAAGTTCACATTTCTTTCTGCCTAACTTTTTAGGCAGTGCTATGAAAATTGATCAGCTTAGGTCTTCCTGTATATCAGCACTATTGAAGATTTGATTTGTTATTTGTGTAATTTTGTCTACGACGAAACCGTTTAAGGTTGTCAGCATCTCTATTACAAAACAGCAGGATCAGACATGCCGTCTGGTTCCACTACTTCATTTCTATTCATTTTGGTCAGTGCAGCTTGTGTGTATTGTCAGTTGTCATGGAAGAGATCTTCTATATATTCTTCTCTTAAGAATTTTCTCTAATTTGAGCGTTCCATCCTTGAATTTTATACATCCTGTTGAGGAACATGTTTTTTTTTTGTATTATTCTCTTATTTTTTATGCATGTCTTCTTTATTTTGCATGCTCAATCTCTCTACTTCTGGGCAGTTGTCGTTGATCAATTCCTCTTTAGCCTGTCTGTATTTGTCCGTATTTGCTCTTTATTTTCTTGTGTAGTTTTCTTTTATTCCATTCCATGTCTGAGCGTTGTTTTCTGTCTCTTTTGCATCTCATCTGTGATACAGTTATACTTTCTTCTACGTCTGTTTTCCTTTCCGTTTGTTGATATCCGTTACGCTTCATTTAGTGCGTTCCATGTCGAGTTTCCGTTTTCAATTTGTTCCTCGTATTTTTTTTCACACTGTCCGTGTATTTTTTCTACAGTTTGAGGTCGTTCACGAGTCTGTTGTATTGCAGCGTGGGTCCTGAACTAGGCTTCTTCAATCTCCGAAGTTACTAAAATGTTTTATATTACTATACTTTAGTTCCTGTAGACAATGAGTGAAGCTTAGTCTTCTGAACCCTTTTTGTAACCAATGTAAAAGGGTAAGGGGGTAATAAAACAATCTATAATAGAAGAGCTGATTCTCTGTCCGTCACTGATTGCGTGTGACTTTGCGTGTGCGTGTGTAGTGTATATGCGCGTCACTGCGTTCTGCATGAGCGATTTATATGTACTTGTGCCATTTAATGTACACAGGCACACAATTTAACTGAGTTTGAAATAAAGCATCGAAATAATATATTGCTCTTCTCTTCAGTTTGGACAACCTCTACCCTGCGTTGAACAATAAAAGCTGGCGAAAAGAAAAGACAAGAAAAACATTTTTTAAATCCTAAAATGTTAGATATTTGAAAGGTCTTATTGCAGTTTTTTGGAAATTATTTAGTAATGAATATAATTATTTCTAGGGCATTTAAAAAAATTTTATAAACATATTTTTAGGTTTGTCATTGATTTAAAATATACATGCGCACACACAAATATACATACAGACACAATTTGAATTAAATTAAAATGTGTCATGATGGCTAATTTTTCTTTCTTACGGCCACACCACGTGGAAACATCGGTTCCCGTACGATTACCGATGCTAAGCAACGTCGATTGGGAATAACAGATGGTGCAAGATTGGATGTATGGGTGGTGTAGTGGCTCAAAATTATTAATCGGGGTGCCGAGTTCAAATTACCGTTAGCTTTTTTATATTCACTTACGCGTAAATTCCCTCGGGAAAGGTATGAATTTACCTTTTCCCACACAGCTTTGGGTTAATTAGTAAGACTTGCATCATTAAATCATTATTACCCTCTAAGAAAAAAAAAAAAAGAATTCTAACAATCTGAAAAAAAATATTTTCTGGTTTTAAATAACTTGTAAATGGTTAATAAGCCTTAGAAAACGATTTGATCAATCAATCTCTCTATCTGGCAAGAACTCTTAAATTATGTTTTAAGATCTAAATAATGTGAAAGTACAACAAAAGAAAGAAAAACAGTACTATACTAAACACGCCTGTTTGATATGCACCTTCTCTGACAACCCCAGAATGTACGATTATAAATGATTATATGATTATGAAATACTGTTTATATGATTATACATGATTAAATTTGATTAAATATGGGTTATATATGATTATAAATGATTATGCTTATAAATTAAAATAATGCTAAAGTATGAACACAGTTCTAGATTGACACCTAAATACTCTTGATTGGCGGCAAAGTCTTATAATTTTGCAATTGAAATTGCTAGATGTAATCATAAGTTCTAGGCTAACAGCTTCTATCGCACTTTTTTCTTTTGGAACTCTCTTCTGGTTTCTTGCTTTCTAGTGAACTGTAAACTTAGAAGAGGTAGCAAGTAAATGTTTGTTGCATATTTATATGTTACTTGAAAGTTCAGTTAAGTGCCATACGTGATACACGCTTTAGGCGATCATGTCTCTTTCGAGACATGATTGGCTGGGCAGAAGATTATCCAGCAGTAGGTTGCCATTGCTTTCTACGTTAGACTGGTTGCCAGCCAAGGCTATAGAACCCAATCTGTCCTGTTATTTAACCCATAACTGGAGGGAAGAGACGAATTACTACCTTTCCCAAGAGTATTTGCGCGTAAGTGAATGTAAAAAATCTCAACTGGAATTCGAAACCCGATTTGTCATATCCACTGCACCACAATTTCACGGCTTTCCTATTTTGATATTCTGATGATTCTTAATTCTTCAATTAATGATTGTGTAGGCTCATGGCGCCAAAACTCTATCCTTGTCGGACTCTCTACCTTCGAACGGAGAGGAACTCAGACGAGGTTATGTTGAAGGGCTGAGTCTCGTCTGGGGTAAATAAACGAGAGCCAACCCGACTCCCCGTATGCAGGGTCTCCGGGGAATTTTTACCCAAGCATATGGAACGCCCCATTGTAAAATAGGCCTGGGCTACATCCCACCTTTGTAAGTAAATTCATGGCGAGTTTTGCGACAATGAAATATCCGTAAAAATTCACCTATTGCATCGTTAAATATTTGATCGAAACTTTAACAAAATATTGCAATAACAAACACAAATATGAGTGATGATCGTTGTTTTAAGAAGTAAGCATGTACAAATGAAAAAATTTGAAATTGGCAACTTTCCCATTTCACCGAGACAGACGTTAAACACTTTTATTTCACTTTTTATTTCACTACTTCTTTCTTTCTTTCTTTCTTTCTTTCGATTTTTCAATGCAATCAAGTAACGTCTCTGATATTTTTTCACGCGGGCAAAACGGAATAGTCCATTACTTATGAGATATTGGCAGGACGTAAAAAATATGGGAACTCAGGAACTGACTAACAAAGGGAGAGGCAAGCATAATTATAATAAAGAAGAAAATTGTTAAAATTCTTTTAATGATATTAATAGTCTTATTAATGTTATGCTTTTTATGTTTCAGGCGCAATTAATGCTGCTCTTGTTTCAGGCCGCAAACACTTTGTAGGCACAATAATGCATATTTAGAAATTTTGATTGGTTCGTTTTCTACGGCTTATCAACCTTTTGTAGGGTATCTAAAGCCATTTAAAAAATAATAATTGTTTAGTTGTTACTTCCACCCTTGTGCAAATTAATTGAAACAACTGTTTAGTTTCCTTTCTTTCACCATACGGTCAGTTTTAGGCCTACTGGAGTGGTAGGGTGTAATCGATTTCTATTTTTTTCCACAGATTAAGTCATTTGCAGTGGTGTAAAGTAATATGAATCTGTTTTCGGGGTGTATGGTGAAATTTGTTTGGCCTTGTAAAATATTCCATCATCCGTGATTGCATCAGATTTTTATCACGCCCAGACACTATTGTCTCGACTGTCAATTAGTTGCCTTACGGCTATTGTATGCGACGGACGTAACTCCAAGAAAATGTACGAAAACTGTAACACTGCACAAACACATTGTCAAGCCTTACTGAGAGATCGCGTATACTGTTAATATACTGTTGCCTTTCATCTGTCAGTTGTGTCATCAAGGTGAAGAAAAAAACTGGATCCATCAGTCCAAAACGTAAAGACAAATGCGGTCGGAAGGGAAAAACAACGCCAGGAGACGACGTATACGTGATCAAGAAAAGTGTGAAAGATCTTAGAAAGACATTATTCGTTTTGTTTTAGTTAATTTGCACAAGGATGTACTAATTAGACCATATATTGAGAGATGGAGAAGAGGTGGCTTTATACTTTTTCCAAGGATATTTGCGCGTAAATGAAAATAACGAATTTAACGGGAATTGAAACACGGTTCCCCGATTAACAATTCCAAGCATTAACCATGTCACCACCTGCACAACGAAGCGCACAGCATCTGGTATTGCAAAGCCATCTAAGTACTAACCAGGATCAATGTTGCTTAACTTCAGGAATCGGTGTTTAAAAGCCATATGACCGTAGGCATGCTTATATGTGTTCAAAGTATAATTACGAATCAGTATAATGTACGAATATAAAAAATAGACTTATAAGTAATGAATAATCAACCACTGAATATTTTAATTAAATAATTTAAACAAAATATGGATTGAATATGCTTTATCCGAAATTGCAAAATTCGAAAATCTCCAAAATCCGAAAGTATTTCAAGTGCTGACATGACTTACCACTGCTGAAAAAATTCAGAAAGCACCGAGAAAATGGAAAAGGGTAACTTGCTCATGCTTGGCTTCCATTCGTAGACTAACCAATTTTCTTTCCTTTTTAAGTGCTATACGTGATATACGCTTTGGGCGATCATGTCTCGAAAGAGACATGGCTGACTAGGCAGAGGATTATCCCGCAGAAGTTCGCCATTGCTTTCTGCGTTAGACTGGATGCCGACCAAGGCTACAGAACCCAATCTGTCCTGTTATTTAACCCATAACTCAGAACGGCAAATCAGGGAGCCGAGTTCGAATTCCAGTTGAATTCCTTGCATTCACTTACTCACAAATACGCTTGGGAAAGGTATTAATCCGTCTCTTCCCTCCAGTTATGTGTTAAATAATAGGACAGATTGGGTTTTATAGCCTTGGTTGGCAATCAATCTACCGTAGAATGCAATGGCGACCTACTGTTGGATAATCTTCTGTCCAGTCAGTCTTCTCTCTTTCGAGACATGATCGCCCGAAGCATGTATCACGGATGGACTGATTTATAAAGAAAAGTAAAAATGTCGTTAGTCTTTTAATTCTGAAGGATTAACGACATTTATTACTTTTGTTTATAAATAATTGTAAAATATAATCCGTGTATTTGAATTGATAAAGTCTATCAGAGTACGAAACGCGTCGGCTAAGTCAAGTTTCCCTTTTATTTAGAAAAAACACTTCAGGCTTTAAATACTGTGTAAAAGGGTTCATAAGCCGAAAAAATGAATAAATCAATGTTTGATTAAAAAGAATCCACGATATCTCTCTGTTTAAATTTTAAATTTTATTTTTACAATTATCGGATAATATGTTTAGTATTGTTATAGAAATTGTGGATAAACTGTCCGAAGTCTGGTGTCGTTGTATATATTATAAACTGAGACTCACACAAGAGATTGCACATATAAATATAAACATACTCTGAAAGGTTAACTAACTAACATTGTTATTTGGATAACATTGATTTGCGTAATAAAAATCTGACATGGTGTAGTTGAGTGTGAGTTGCACAAAATCTGACTTTTTTCTTCCCTTTTATTGTTAAATTCAGAGAAATATTCACAATTTCCCTTACTCATGCATCACGCCTTCTTCGCTAGTATCTGTGCACATAAACTTTTAAATGTGCGCAGAGGGGACAAAAAAATGTACGCGTGCGCACACATACACACAATATAAAGATACACAATACACACAATATACAGATACACACTATACAAATACAAAATATACACAATATACAGATACAAATTCAGAGATTATCGCAAGCATATATATACAGCCATACACAAGGCCATGCTCATATTTGTGAAGAGGAAAAGGCAGTTAAATTTGCCTTTATTGATAATAGTAAAACAAATAGAGAAGTAATTATAAAGACAAATTGAATGAATGGATGGAAAAAAAAAGAGTTGGAAAACACATGGTTTGAAGTAAAGTCATGACGAAAAGCAAAACAACACTAATATTAACAAGATGACAGATATTAAAAAAGTGAAATCCAAGCCCCCGAGGACACATTTTCATTATGCTTCTTCAAATTCTATTTTGATGTAACTTGCTGGGGAGAAGTTAAAGAAACTGCTCCATGCCACCTGCTATCACTAACACCTTTGTCTCTGTCCTTTTCTACTTCCATTTAAATTACAAAAAAACAAACAAACAAAAAACAAAAAAACAAAAACAAAAACAAAAAAAAAACAAAAAAAAACAAGTCTCCAGGGAAGAGGGAACTTTTTTTCGTTCAACAAAAATAACTAAGCAATAAATAAATAAATAGTTCAATCTGATAGAATTTCATGAAAGTGGGTCAGCTGTAAAGAAATCAAGACTATCGTCTGCAGCAACCATTTTTCGATGTTTATATTCCCCTTCTCTCTCTCCCTTCTTTCTTTCTTTCTTTCTTTCTTTCTTTCTTTCTGCAATTTCTTCTCAGGGCGTGCTTGATCGTGGCTCTCCACAGTTTCATGTTTTGTTTTCGGCAGTATTTGCTACTTTACGACCTCTCGATGTTCTTGTGGCATGTGTTCCTCGGTGGGTGTCTCAAACTGCTTTCTTCTACTTCTGTTAACTTCGATGCGTGTTAAATTCTCCATGCATTCTTTCCTCTTAATATATTTCCAATATTTCAGTTGCTTCTTTCAAATTGTCAGCAATAATTTCTTTCTAGTTTGTAAGAGATTAAATTTTCATAATAAAAATAAATGTTAAATACTGTCCATTTCAGAGTTATCTTCAGTGAAGATTGAAGGATGTGCTTTGTAGTGCAGTGGATATCGGCTCGAAACCAGAAATCGGAGAGCTGAGTTCGAATTCCACTTGTTGCATTCACATACGCACAAATACCATTGGGAAAGGTATTAATCCGTCGCTATTCTCTCCAGCTATGAGTTAAATAGCAGCACAAATTGGCTTCTATAGACTTGGTTGGTAACCAGTTTACCATAAAAAGTAATGGCAGCCTACTGCGTGAAAATCTCCTGGCCAGTCACTTATGTATCGAAAGTGATATGATTGCCCAAACCATGTATCAAGTATGGCATTTAACTGACTGACAGTGAAGAGGCGAGCCACCTGCTCCCACCTCAATTTATTTTTTACTAAGTTGTTTTAAATATTTTTTCATTGCTGCTTTTGTCGCTGCATTGTGTCAAATATGACATGAAATCATTTTAATGTGGTAGTTATAAAGAACTAAATATAAGCTACAAGAAGGCAAATTACATAGTTATCAGCCAAAGAATGAGCCCAAAATGCAAATTACAGGTTGGGGATACTAAAATGAAGCAAGTACAGAAATTTAGATATCTGGCAAGTGTTCTAACAGAGGACGGAGCGTGTGACAATGAGATCAGAAGACGTATTGGGATACCCAAAGATGCTTTCCAAGATTTAAGTAGAGTATTAAGAGACAGGAAAAATTTGTTAGAATCAGAGTACTGAACTGTTACCTGATATCTATTCTCATGTATGGTAGCGATTGCTGGATAGTGTCCTCAAAGACGAAGAAGAGACTTGAAGCAATAGAACATGTAAGCAACCACGAACAAAATTGTCCCTTAAAGAAAATTACCTCTTGGCGGTTAAGGATAAAACGGAAAGGAAATTCGATGTTTACAAATACCAGATCACCCAGGTAAAAAAAGTATCACGTACCTTAGAGATAAATTAGTTTGTGGTTGAAAAATCTGTTGCTGGAACAAACTGTTCCAACAATACTGAGATACCTGGTCACCAATAAAATGTAAGGCAAGTTCTAACAAAATCCCCAAAATGGAAATTCCCAGGAAATGGCATATTAACCAACTTTTGGGTCTATCATGTCATCAGTCCTCTTGCACAAACTTTGCCAAATGCTAATTAATAAACCCAAAGGAATTCCAGAATAGATCACTACAAAAAAAAAAAAAAAAAAAAAGAAATGATCCCAAAAATTATAGGCAAATAACATGTCTACTGACTACATTTAAATTGATGATCACATCTGGCCTGTCGAACTGTACTTAACTTTTCTTGATTAAAACAACATGCCTCCTCTGAAATAGAAGGGATGTCGAAGAGGTTCATATGGTTGAAAAAATCAACTATTGATAAATATAATGATCCTACAGGATCATTGCAGGATAAATGATAGAAATCTCAGCAAAGCATGGCTAGATTGCTGTAAAGCTTTTAATAACATGCCACACTCATGGATTCTTAAGGATTTGGAAATGTACAACGTCTCGGTGATAGTAAATTTACTTAAATATAGCATGGAAATGTGGAAAACTACATTATACCTAAAATCACACGAAAGGTACTGCAACTTCCAATTGTTTATATATTCGATAAGGAATCTTTCGAGTAGATTCCCTGTCACACCTACTGTTTTGTTAACCCCTAATCCTCCAATCTTACATAAACTAAACAATAATAACTATGGATACAAAGTAAACAAAAAATGTTAAATTACTCATTCTACACAGATAATATTTCCCAAGGACGACAATGCGTTGAAAGGTACCCTCGATACTGTAAAATGTGTCGATATGGATTTCGGATTAAATAAATGTGCAAAAGTAACATTCAAGAAAGACACTCAAAAGATCTAGATTTTTTCACAAAGATTAGGGAACTACAACAGGAAGAAACCTATGAATATCTAGGAGTGAGCGAAAGAGATTGAATACAACATACATAAATGAAGAAGAAAATAAGAAAAGAATACTAAGCGCATGTGCGTCTAGTTTTGGATACTAAGTTGCATTCACAAACCGAATATTAGTCATAAATACTTTGGCGGTCTCAGCAATTCTAATAATAATAACTGCTATTATAACTGCGAATAGGTGTCAAAACAAGAAAACTTCTGCCTTGCCACCGCATGCATCGGCCTAAGGCTGATGCCAATCGTCTGTATGTGTCCAGATTCAATGGAGGCAGAGCATTAGTTCAACTAGAACTGTCTTACACAAAAATAATAATCGGTTTTCAAAAATGCCTTGAAAATACAGAAAACTAGATAATGATCTGTGTCAAAGAACATAAAGGAAATAAGAAACTTTATTCAGTAATAAAGGAAGCCAAAAAAAAAAAACATAAAAAAGAAAGTGAAGGCAAATGCAATGTTCCAGATGCAGAAACGATGGCAAGATAAGCCTTTTCGTGGTCAATATTCTATCGGTACCAAACAAGATGATAGAGACACACCTTGTGCTTATCAGTGACTATGTAGAACAGGGCTAAAAGCTGAAATCGGTTTTATTCTTTTATTTTATTCAATGCTGGATAACCTGTAATTACCAAGTACACATACTGAAAAGTCGTGTCAGCCCAAAATGCTGATTCTGTGATAAACATCCAGAAACAAATTACCGTCTTGTATCAGGCTGAACGGTATTGGCACCAATTAGATGCAAAATTTGCTATGACAGAGTGAGCCAATATCTGCATTGGAAAATCTACACATTTTACGGAAAGAAAACTGCAAAAAAAATGGTATGAACTCAACCCTGACCTAGTTACAAAGATAGGACATGTAATAATTTTATGGGAGTTTGCAATACCCAGAAACAGAACAATCAAAGCTAAGAGACAACAAAAACAAAATGTGGTAAGAGACAACAAAAACAAAATGTGCCTTCTTATTAACATGGAAGTTCTTGCAGATTGTAATGTACCTTTGAAGATCTTCAAAAAACAATCAATATACAAATATCTTGAAATGAAAATTTCAAATTTACATAAGAACATCAATAATTCCAAGTACAACAATATTTTGGAAAGGTGATCATTAATTTTATTAAATAATTAATAACCATAACTGGAAAATCTTCTAATTGCTATTGTAAATCATAAGAGAACATACTAAGAGAAATTTTCCTTATCCTCCGAATATGAGCAAAGGAAAACGGAAGTGATTAATTTATTAACTGTAGTTGGAAAATCTTTATCTTTAAAAAGAAAGCAGGGACGAAAAATAACACCTGGTATTTCTCTATTATTGTAAACCCGGAAAGAAGAAGAAGAAGAAAAAAAAAACAAAGAAAAGAGAAATGGATTTGTTTAATGTCATAGAGTCGATTTCGGCCACCCAAGGAAAGATAAATTTAATTGTTATTCTTTTTCTGGAATAGGAAAGGGAGATTTCATTTTGTGTCCGATTGTCTCACTAGCATGAATTGTGAAAAGAATTAAGATAACAAATGTTTTGATTCCGAGTCAAAGTAATTTAGAGAAAAGGTATTTTCACTGACATCAGGGTAAGACTGATAACAAGCATTCTTGTCGCTTGAAAATATAAGTGACTCAGAGAATGGATATCAAAAACAGGCGCGAAGAAATTGTTATCTGGGTAACAATGTCAATTGACCCTTGTCAACTTGTTTTGGGCGAAGCCAGTTCAAAAAGGTTAATACCTACTGTTTTAAGAAAAAAAAAAATCCCCGAAATTGTTTCGTGAGAAAGAAAAATTTTGAGAGAGAAAATTCGGTTAAGTCCAGCCCAGAAAATGAGTTTGGGAAGATGACGTCATAAGATCGAGAGAGATTCCATTGGTCCTGTGAACAAGCCCCGAAAGGGGGAGACGACTAACAGTATCCAATTGGCGTCATGGAAAGAAGATTAATCCCATTGGGTAAACCAGAGGCAACAACGAGTAGCAGCTAACCTCAGGATTTTATTGGTTACCGAGACGGAGGATTAAACACCCAGCAAACGTCGGCCCCACACCATGGCATGGGCATAAATACAGGGTCCCGAGGGACCAAAATCAGTTGGACTGGAGTTGGGACCCAGCAGTTCAAGTTCAGTTCCAGTTACCGGCGTAAAAATGTAACGAGGAAAATAAGCGCCATGTTGTTGGGCGCCAACCACAGAGGCCTGATGCCGGCTAATTAAAGACAGACAAGTGATTTTGCTGACAAAGTTTTTGAGTCGAAGTTTGAAGTTGAAGTCGGAATGACAGCGATCAACAGAAGAGGCCTGATGTCGGTTAACCAGAGTTAAAGACAGAAGAGAAATTCCAGACGAAGTTTTTGAGATCGACAACTGAATGCAGTTTACAGTTGCAGTTGGAGTAGTTGCAGCTCGAGTGGCAGAGAGTTCGATTTCCCGGTCCAGAGACGAAATGACTAAAGACAGATCCCAGTTGAAGAAGTAAAGAGACAGAGAGATGATTGCCATGCCGTTGGATGTCGACCGTAGAGAAGTCAGTCACTCATCAACCAACCAGAGTTAAGAGACAGACAAGAGAATTTGCAGACAAGTCTGAAATTGCTAACTGAAAGAGAATAACCCAGCACTTCGGCAATTTCCGTAACATTCCGGAAAACAAGCAACAAGTTGACTAAACTTAGACTTCTGTTGGAGCAGCGAGCTGCGGCCAGCCAGATTTCTCGTTATGGCTTAGGAGAACAATTCGATTTACCTAAGAAACGTCCGTTCCACTACCAGTTGATAGAAGCAGGGATGGGAAATTATTCAAGAGACTATTGTGTATAATCTGTATATAAAGACGTTATTTTACGACACTTTTCAGCCATCGGTCCACTTATTTCCTTTGATGTTACATTTCTTTCTTTTATTATTCATTTGTGTGCACACTTCCCGGCTTGGTTTAGTTCGGCAGAGAGACAGCTAGTGGAAAACTCACGTGACTACCTTGTGATTAATCAATACAACGTGAGACAAGGGAGAAAACCGTGACAGAGTCAATCTACGACCAGCTGACTGGATCGAATCCAACAGCGACCGGCCGGGATGGTGCCACACAAGTACGAAGATACATCATACGAAATAACCGATTGACAGGGGCTGAAATTAATGAGATAAAACGAATTGCAACAGAATAGACGAATCAATCAAATATGAAAGGGAACCGGAATCAGAAATAAAAAAGTAGTAACATCACACAGGTCATAATGTAGAAACCGTGATACACACAAATCACTGTGAAGATAATGCTAGAAGTGCTAGAAAGGTTTGATCTGAGTTAGAAGACGGCAATAAAATTATTTTACGGAAAACAAGAACAGTATACAAGAAACCAAGGAAGAAATCAAGAACCATATAAGTCAGAAAAAAAAATTGCAATGGAGGAACGAGAACAACTCCCAAAATTACAACCAACAAAGCATAACCTCAAAACTATTAAGCTCTACAATGCAGCACTCAAATTAATTTTATGATGAAGAAGACACTCATATAAATCTCAATGAAGCAATATGTGCAGCAGCAATTATCTGTACTCGATGAACTGACAAGAGAAATAAATGTAAGAACTAGAAAAGGCGAAGTTGAAAGAAAATACATTAGAAATGAAAATGAAATCCTATCAACTAAAGAAAAAATAAAGCAAACAATGCAACTGAAGGCTAATGAGATTAAGACGCTATGAGAAAAGATCAAGATTCTACAGACAAAACAAGATTTTTCAAATCGATACAAAGACATTTTACAGGGAAATAGGTAAAGAAAGAATTGAAGTGATAGTCCCCTCCTAAAATGGAAGAAGTTATACAGTTCTGGGAAGAATATGAGCCTGCCCTAAAGAACATAACCAAAAGCAAACTGGATTGCGCAAGAGATAGAACGAACGAAAAATGAACCAGAACAGACATGGGCTGGAATCACAGAAGATGATGTTAAATGTGCACTGAAAAAAGCACACAATTGGAAATTTCCAGGAACAGATAAAATTCCTAACTTTTGGCTATATTATTTAAACACAGCACATAAAAACTAGCGAAAGAACTTCAAGAAATGGTTAGCGATCCCACTAAAATTCTCGCATGGATGACCAAAGGAATTACATTTCTTCTACCCAAGAATAGTGACACAAACAACCCGAAGAACTACAGACCAATTACATGCCTTCCGACAACATACAAACTATTAACATCTATTTTAACAAAACAGACATATTTCTTCTTGGAGAGAAATTACATGCTACCGCTTGAACAAAAAGGGTGCAAACGTGGCTGTTACAGATGTAAAGACCAATTACTTATTAAAAGGATGATTTTGGAAACTGCTACAATGCAAAGAAAAATGTTAGCACTGCCTGGATAGATTATCGTAAGGCATTCGAGAGTGTACCACATTTCTGGATCTTAAAGACTTTCAATATATACAAGGTATCACCCGTCATCATCAATTTCATCAAACCATGTATGTCGATATGGAAAACAACACTTTACCTCAATCATATAAATGGAACTTATAAGTCTGGTAAAATAAACATCAAAAGAGATATATTTCAAGGTGACTCTTTGTCTCTCTTACTATTTTGAATATCATTAATAAATGTGATTATAAAATAGCTAGTTAAAAGAAAATAAGCCATCTATTTTACATGGATGATTTAAAATGGTATGCTAAGAATGATAATGAGCTGGAAGGTCTTCTGCAAACTGTAAAATGTTTCAGTGAAGACGAATCGAAGGTAAGATGTTGTTTGCTGCCAGAAAACGCATAGCATCCTTCAAATTCGGCGACAAAGACTACTGGCGACTCTGTAAAAACGTGCTTAACAAGAGTAAGTCCTCAATACCCCCACTAATCAATGAATTTCATGTCCTCACCTCCTCAACGGACTAGGCTGAATGCTTTGCTCGCAGATTCTCGACCAATTCGAGACTGGATTCGTCTGGAGTTTCTACACCCGACTTCCCACCTAGAACTGAGGCTCAACTGAATGACGTCCACATTACACCCTCGCTGGTTTCCAACATAATCTCAAAACTTGACCCTCACAAAGCGAGCAGAGGGGACGGAATCCCAATCATAGTCTTGAAGAAATGTGCCCCTGAATTCTCCTCTGTCCTTTCTAAGCTTTACAACTTCTGCCTATCTGCTTCCTGCTTTCCTGCCTATATTTAAGAACACTGGAGAACCCTAGGACCCTGCAAATTACCGCCCTATCAGCCTTCTTCCGATCTTTAGCAAAGTGTCTGAAGCCATTATCAACGCCGAGGTGGTTCAGCATCTCACAGCCCACAGTCTCCTTTCGGACAAACAGTATGTTTTCCGCTTCACCAGTTCTCCTGCTGATATGCTAACGGCCATCACCGAGTATATATACCAGGCTCTAGACAAGAATGGCGAAACCCGAACCGTTGCCTTGGATATCTCTAAAGCGTTCGACAGAGTCTGGCATGCTGGCCTTCTACGCAAATTGCAGAGATATGGTATAACTGGACATTTGTTTGAACTAATCCAGTCTTTCCTCTCTAACCGCACATTGAAGGTGGTATTAAACGGACATGCCTCCCAGAACTACCATACGAACGCGGGTGTCCCTCAAGGCGCTATCCTAGGTCCTACGCGCTTTCTGATCTACATTAATGATCTCCCCGATGCCATAAGATCCCAAGTACGTATGTACGCAGATGGCACCACAGTTTACTCTCGCCTCGATCAAAAATCTGGTGTGGGTGACAAAGCGAACCTCGCTGCCGAGCTTGAAAAGGACCTCCAATCCGTAGTGGACTGGGGTAAGAAATGGCTCGTAAATTTTAATGCTTCCAAAACGATGCTGCTATCAATTAACCATCATAGACAATCGCACCTACATCCCATTAGCACGAAACAGGCTTGCCTCCAAGAGAGTAAAACACTACGCTTCCTTGGCCTCACACTTTCAGCGGACCTTAAGTGGAATGATTATATCGAATCCATTGCTAAATCCGCTGCTATGAAAGACGGTTCTCTGTGCAGGGCCCGGAAGTTTTTTTTCCGTCTGAATCTATCCTGCACATATATAAATCTACCATCCGCCCGTGCATCGAATACTGCTGCCACATCTGGTCGGGTGCCCTGCTGTTCTCCTCGAGGTTCTTGACAAAATACAATGGAGAGTCTGTAATGTGATCGATACCGACTTGACAGACCAGCTGCAGTCACTTTCTCACCGGCGTGACGTGGCTTCCCTGTGCCTCTTCTATAAATACTCCGATGAACTTAGATCACTGGTGCCCCCTAGGTACGAGTTTGCACGAGATACTAGATTAGCAACTAGGTCCCAACCTTTTACAGTGAAACTGATAAAATGTAACTGCAATTTCTACTCCAACAGCTTCTTTTCTTGCACTTCCCGCCTGTGGAATTCCCTTCCACATGCTTGCTTCCCCGACAGCTACAATCTCCAGGAGTTTAAATGTAAGGTCAAGAGACACCTTCTAACACACTAACTCGCTTCCATTCTCTCAAACACTCTTCCCACCTACCCAACCCTCATCCTCGGTATCCCTACCCGTCTATCACCCTCCTTCTGATATTTCCTATATTTAACCACTCTTTCTCATCACCTTCTCCTATGTAACCTCTTGCACAATAGTGGCAGTGGAATGCCTTGCTTGGGGTGAAATGATAAAAAAAAGACATTGGAATGCAATTCAATTTGAATAAATGTGCTTAAGCTACAGTTTTACGAGGTTCGCTACAATAAACATCATCAATTAGCTTAGAGCCTGCTGTAACAATAAAAGTTTTAGAGCCAGAAGAAGCTTATAAATACCTAGGTGTAAATAAGAGTGAAAAAATTCACCATAAAAAAAATGAAAGAAATAGTGCGTAAAGAGTACAATAGAAGGCTACGACAGATATTAACAACTGAATTGAATTCTCAGAACATAATTATGGTTATTAATAACCTTGCTATCCCAGTGGTCCAATATAGTTTCAACATCTTGAACTGGACTCTAAACGACATCAGACGAATGGATTCTAAAACAAGAAAGCTATTTTCTAAACATTAGATGCATCACCCAAAAGATGATGTAGACCGTCTATACATACCCCGTAAAGAAGGTGGAAGAGGTTATATTCAGTTAGAATTGTCATACAAGACAACAACTATTGGCTTACTAACATACATAGAAATAACAAAGGACTGGATGATACAATTAGTCAAACAACATGAAAACAGAAAGAAAAAAGATTCAATAATGAAAGAAGGTAGTAAATACAAACAAGATTTACATTTAGTAGATTCTATAGAAAAGCAAAACAGAAGTCAAGAACCAACTATTGCAGCAAAAAATATGAAAAAGAAAGCCAAGTGTAAAGCTCTTGAACAGATGAAACAACGCTGGTAAGACAAACCTCTGCATGGCCAATATCCAGAACGTGCCAATAAATCCAATGTTGATAAAGTTAATAATCATCGATGGTTACGTGCATCTGGATTAATGTCTGAGACTGAAGGCTTTATTCTTGTAGCACAAGAACTTTCAGGCAAATATTATCCATAATAATGTGGATCCAAAATGCAGGTTTTGTGATAAATACCAAGAAACAATGGACCATCTAATCTCAGGATGTTATGTCAATCAGTCAGATAAGTGCCATACGCGATACACGCTTGGGCGATCATGTCTCGAAAGAGACGTGACTGACTGGGCAGAAGATTATCCCGCAGTAGGTTGCCATTGCTTTCTGCGGTAGACTGGTTGCCGACCAAGGCTATAGAACCCAATCTGTCCTGCTATTTAACCCATAACTGGAAGGAAGAGACGGATTAATACCTTTCCCAAGGGTATTTGCGCGTAAGTGAATACAATTGATTCAACTGGAATTCGAACTCTGCTCCCCGGCTTCTCGTTCCGAGCCGATATCCACTGTACCACAACGCACATGTTATGTACTTGTCCCAAACGAATATAAAAATCGTCACGATAGAGTTGGGCAATATTTACATTGGACAATGTGCAAACACTATGGAAAATATGTCAACAAACACTGGCATGGACACCACCCAGCTCCAGTTACAGATATAAAAGATGTCACCATTCTACACAAACAGAAAAAACTGAAGCAAATAGGCCGGACATTGTTGTTAAAAACCAGAAAGAAAAAACTTGCCTAATAATTGATATGGCTTGTCCAGCGGATTGTAACATAGCAACCAAGGATTTTGAAAAACTGTCAAAATATAAAGACCTGGAAACTGAAATAGAAAAAATGTGGAAATTGAAAACAAGAATCGTGCCAGTGATAGTAGGTTCACTTGGAATCTTAAAAATTGGAACAAAACAACACATTGAAAGAATCCCTGGAAACCCCAGCTTAAGAGATATACAAAAATTGTCTTGTTAAGTACAGTCCACACACTAAGAAAAACTTTGTCTATGCAACGCTAGGAATGTTAGAGGAGATAGATAAAACATGAAATGGTGCCATAACAACACACCACGACCTGCCTTAGGTCTTCCCGCAGACTTGGTAGGTAGTGCGACCATAGCAGAAATCAAAATATGATGAAAAATGCCAACATAATAATAATAAAAAGAATAGTACCAGTGATAATAGATTCGCTTGGAATAAAAAACGGAAGAAAAGAGCCCATTGAAAGAATTCCTAGAAATCCCAGCTTAAGAGATATACAAAAAATTGTCTCGTTAAGTATAGCCCACACACTAAGGAGAACTTTGTCCATATAAAGCTAGTTATGAAATGTTACCATAACAATACCCCACGACCTGCCTTAGGTCTTACCGCAGACTTGGTAGGTAGGGTAACCATAGCAGAAATTAAATTATGATGAAAATAACATAATAATATTAATAATAGTATTGAAGTCCCAGGAACATGGTTCCTTTACTAATAAGATCTACAATATTTCTTTCAGTAATAATTCAATGTAATTTCAACTAAAACTTAAACATAAAATTGAAAAATAAAATCTTCGAAGGTGAATTAATAGGTAGAATATTTTTAGGGCAGAGGTTGTGGTGCAGCGGATATCGGCTAGGAACGAGAAATCGAGGAGCCGAGTTCGAATTCCATGTGGGCGAGATTAAGGAGAACGTAACTGGGCATTTCATGTTGCTAACGGAATAGGATTTTCTACGTTTTTGGAGGGGGTGTTGAGATAAGTGTGACTGTTTGCAAGAGGAGTATTTTGAAAATAAAGCGCTATTACACTAGTAAGGCCACTTTTTTGTTAATACTAACCCTGCTGGATACTTTCGAATAGACCTCGTAGATACTAGTTTGCTTAGTGATTTTCTTTCGCTTGCATGCATCTAATTATTTTTTAAAAAATAACCGGCAAATTTCACCATAATTTTTTAAAAATCGAGTTCACCCGATGAAAGGCAGTGAAGCAACTTGAAAGAATTAGAAAACAGAAATATTATTAAGGAGCAGGTACAATAGAATAGTCACCGGGAAGACAGTAGATAACGATTGGCATCGCATTAAGTTGGCTGGAATGAATCCGGAATAGAGTTCCACAAGCGAGAATTTTGACAAAAGAAACTATTAACATAGAGCTTACGGTTACATCGAGACAACTCAATTGATTAGACTTGTTGCTAATCTAATACTGCGCTTAAATTCATAAATTCTAGGTTTTCCGAACAGAGGCTCAATAGCCTTTTGCAACAGAGTTTTCATTTTCTTTTCCTAATACTGTCTCAATTGTCTTTTGCAACAGGTTTTTCATTTTCTTTTCTAAATAAAGTCTAAATTGTGTTCTGATTTTCTGTTTTCACTACAGTCTAAACTGCCTTTTGCAACATGGTTTTCATTTTCGTTTCACGCTACAGTTTCAATTGTCTTTTGTAATAAAGTTCAAAATTCTTTTCCAAGCAGAGGCTCAGTTATCTTTTGCAATACAGTTTTCATTTTCTTTCCCAATAGAGGCTCAGTTATCTTTTGCAATACAGTTTTCATTTTCTTTCCCAATAGAGGCTCAATTATATTTTGCAATACAGTTTTCATTTTCTTTCCCAATAGAGGCTCAATTATATTTTGCAATACAGTTTTCATTTTCTTTCCCAATAGAGGCTCAATTATATTTTGCAATACAGTTTTCATTTTCTTTCCCAATAGAGGCTCAATTATATTTTGCAATACAGTTATTATTTTTCCCAATAGAGGCTCAGTTTACTTTTATTTTGTTTTTAATCATTTCACCCCAATCAATGCTGTACTGCCACTGGTACACAGAAGATTGCATAACAGGAGAGGGATGAGAAAGAGGAACAGGTAACAGGTGTTGAAGAATGGGTAAGAGAAGAATGAGAATAATGGCGTGAAGTGAGCTGTATGAGAGTAGAGTGGAAAGGGAGAAGAACAAAATACAAGCGTTGTCAGGGAAAGGATACGAGTCAAGGAGTTAAGAAATGGTAATTAACGTTGCATTTAAATTTTTGAAAATTGCAGCTGTCAGGGAAGCATATATACGGAAGAGGCAGACACTGCGAGAAAAGAAACCAGTTGAGTAGAAGTCACCTTTACATTTGATTGGTTTCACTGTAAAAGGGTGGAATCTAGTTGCTAGTTTAGTAGCTCGAGTAAATTCATGCAGAGGTGTCACCAGGAAGCTAAGCTCATCGGTCAGAAGCTGTGAAAGTATTTGTAAAAGAGACAGAGGGAAGCCACATTACGTCGGAGCGACTGGAGCTGAGCTACCAAGTCGGGATCGATTGTATTGCAGATTCTCCTTTGGATTTTGCTGAGAACCCCGGAATAAATAACAGGGGCACCCGACCAGATATGGCAGCAGTATTCAATGCACGGATGAATGGTAGATTTATATAGGTACAAGACAGATTCAATCGAGACAAATTCATAGCCCTAAACAGTGAACTGAACTTCCGAGCAGCAGTTCTAGCGACTGATTCAATGTGGTCATTACACTTAAAGTCGGCTGAGAGAGTTAGGCCGAGGAGGCGCATTGTATTGCTTTCAGTGAGACAAACCTGATCCATGCTGATGGCGGGTAGTAGAAATTGTCTATAGAGGTTAAAGGCTAGCAGCTTCATTTTAGAAGCATTTAAATTTACGTGCCATTTCCTACCCCAGTCCACTACAGACTGGGGCTTCTTTTCAAGATTAGCAGCGAAGTTTGCTTTGTCAGTCTCAGCAGATTTCTTATCGAGGAGGGAGTAAATGGAGGTATCGTCAGCGTACATGCCTACTTGGGATCTGATTACATCAGGGAGATCGTTGATGAAGATCAGAAAAAGCCTAGTACATAGAATAAAGTCTTGAGGGACACCCGCATTCGTATGATAGGATCTGGAATAATGGCCGTTCAATACTACCATTATTACGCAATTTGTAAAGAACGACTGGATTAGATCAAGCAAGCGTTCAGTTATGCCATAGCGTTGTAGCTTGCGCAGAAGGCCAGTATGCCAGACTCTAACAAATATTTTGGGGATATCTAGGGCAACAGCTCGAGCTTCGTCGTTCTTATCGAGAGCCTGGTATATATACCCTGTGATGGTCGTTAGCATATCAGCAGTAGATCTGGTGAAACGGAAACCATACATTTTATCGGAGAAGAGGCAGTGGGCTGTGATATGTTGAACTTCATCACTGATAATAGCCTCGAACACTTTGATAAAGTTCGGTAGGAGGTTGATGGGGCGATAATTAGAGGGATTTGAGGGTTCTCCAGAGTTCTTAAATACAGGAACAACAGAGGAGGACTTCCAGCAGGTAGGAAAACAAGAAGCAGGGAGGCAGTAGTTGTAAACTTTAGAGAGGAGAGAGAAGAGAGGAGAGTTTAGAGGCACATTTCTTCAGAACGAAGATTGGGATTCCGTCACCTCCGCTAGCCTTATGGGGGTCAAGCTTTGAAATTATGTCCAAGACCAGCTAGGGGGTAATACAAACGTCACTCAGTTGATCCTCAATTCTAGGTGGGAAATCGGGTGCGGATACCCCAGACGAAACAAATGTTGTGTTGGTGGAGAATCTGAGAGCAAAGTACTCGGTCTTGTTCGCTGAAGATGTGAGGGCCTCAGATTTATTGACTAAAGAAGGGGTTGAGGTCTAACAGTTGTTTAACACATTTTTACAGAACCACCAGTATTCTTTGGGGCCGAATTTGCGGAATGCTATACGCTGCTTCATTCTGTCAGCAAACAATAGTTTAGCATCATTTAGGATCCTCTTGCACTAATTACGAGCAAAGACAAAACAGCGCCTATTCGGACGCGTGGCTCCGATAAAGCCGGAAGAAGTGATTCTGTGAGCAACAGCGGCCGAGCGAGCAGAGAAGAACTGTGACACGAATGGGGTTTGAGTTGGAACTTCCTGGCTGGGATAAAAGCATTGATGACAGCTTTAACCCAAGAGGATGTACACTTTTCAATGGGAAGAGTAAAATCTTTGTTTCAAGGGACGTCACACATGAAATCGCGGAACGGCTTCCAGTCTGTTCTTTGGTAGCAGTAACATATTCTGATGGTCGAAGGTTCATGAGGCTAGGGGAATTGGAAGGAGATATTACCGGAAACCACCACATGATTAGAGTTGCCAAGAGGGCAACTCTGATCATTCTTTTCTCATTACAGTCTCAATTGTCTTTTGCAATACGGTTTTCATTTTCTTTTCCCTCTGTTGCCTCAATTTTCTTTTGCAATACAATCTTTTTCTTAATACAGTATCAATTGTATTTTGCAATACGGCTTTCTGTTTCTTTTTCTAAGACAGTATCAATTTTCTTTTGAAATAGTTTTCTTTTTCTTTTCCCAATAAAATCTCAGTTGTATTTTGTAATGAACTTTTTGTTTTCTTTTCTCAATGCAGTCGCAGTTGTCTTTTTTTTTTTAAAGAAAAAAAAAGCTAGAAGTATAAACAGTCAATCTGAAGTCAGGATGCCGAAGGCAACATCATTCAGCTAAGTGAAAACCTTTTAGTAGTACTAAATCTATCTATCTATCTATCTATCTATCTATCTATCTATCTATCTATCTGAATAAATTCCGAAATTTCGTTGAATAGCTACTTCAGCGAAAAAACTCTCGCTTCATCAGCAACCATCCAAAACAAAAATTTATCGAGTCATGAATCCGTATCTCTGCCCCTTTTCTTTGTATGTCTCGACGACAATTTTAAATAAATATTTTCTTTCTTAATCTTCCACATTTTCTTCTTTTTTTTTCCAGTGTATGGATATGCTTTTGGGCTCCTTCCAGTATGTGAATTTTTGCAAATAATTTGAATTAATAATTTTTTGTTTTGGATCGTTGGTGATGAAGTGAGAGTTTTTCGCTGAAATAGCTATTTAACGAAATGTCATTTTCTGAATTTATTGATATAATACACATATTTGGCTCTGTAAAATAGATAATGCTATTTACACCGAGCCCTCTACCTGGTTCATTTTTAATATTGATAAAATCAATATTAATAGGATCTGGTTTTGGGGATTTTACCTATATACACTTCCTGTTTTGGATTTTTATATATATATATATATATATATATATATATATATATATATATATATATATAGGGAGATAAAGAGAGAGAGAAAGAGAGAGAGAGACAAATAAATACATGTTTGTGGGTATATGCTTATATATATATATATATATATATATATATATATATATATATACATATTTGCATATATATATGTATGAGTGCGTGTGCGTGTACCTCTGTGTATTATGTACCATCACTAATTTTCGATATCTAAGTTATAAAATAAATTTTTAAGAATGAAAAAGCTCTCTTGAAACTTTTATTTTAGCTTTATAAGCTAATTTATTTATTTAGCTGGTGCATTTTAAATATAAATTATATTGATTGGAATCTCAACATTTTGAGCGTTTTCAGTTAAAACATTAAAAACAGACATTTCTTAAAAAAGTTGACAGGTTTCTAGACAAAATTAATTCTCGGTTTATAATAATAAAATATATATTTGTGACACGTTATTTTAGGAAAATTAGAAAATTTAAAGTTAAATCAATTTGATTTGAAATAACTATTACTTGTTTAAAGTATAAAATATGGTATACAAGCATTTTTCTAATCATGGAGATCTTGTTTTCTGACGTGTTGATTGATGACTGACAGCCAGACGTGTTGACAAGTTAAGTGTGGTTGACCGGAATCGACATAAATTGATGAAACCTAAGTGAACGTTTTGCTTTTTAACTACCTAGTAATAAAAAAAAACATAATATTATCTGCAATTATCTAATATTTTATTGAATTTTACTTATTTTAGTTTTATCGCTGGAGTGGAATGAAAGAATTGAAAAGTGTCCGAAAAAAATTATAAGAGTTTTTTTTTTCCTGGAACACCCTTTGAAGCACGTTAACCTTTTAATCAAAATGTCGCTTCAGTCAGTTAAGTGCCATACGTGATACACTCTTGGGCGATCATGTCTCGAAAGAGACATGACTGACTGGGCAGAAGATTATCCCGCAGTAGGTTGCCATTGCTTTCTGCGGTAGACTGGTTGTCAGCCAAGGCTATAGAACCCAATCTGTCCTGTTATTTAACCCATAACTGGAAGGAATAGACGGATTACTACCTTTCCCAAGGGCATTTGCGCGTAAGTGAATGCAATGAATTCGGCTGGAATTCGAACTCGGCTCCCTCGATTTCTCGTTTCGAGCCGATATCCATTGCATTTTTTTATTTTGCTATTCGGAGCAGAAATTCAGGAACAGTGTAACTGATTGAAAAAAAAAAAAAAAAAAAAAGAGACAGATGATTTATATTCTCCAAGCGGCCCTGTGTTTAAATAATAAAACAAAGTTTCGCAATGGTATTTAATTTCTAGAAATTTCATGAAATTACGTAGAGGGAGGGTTACAGATGTAAAAAATATATTTTTATGAAGATTTTCTAAAAATAATTATATAATAATTGAAAAATAATTTAATTCACCTGTAAATAAGTTCTGAAAATTTAATTAAAATCAGATAATTATTTGATTTTTTTTCAAATTTCCAAATTAATGTGTTTTTCACCGGAAACAAAGGAGTTTTACTATGATTACATTTATCATAGTAAGCTCAGGTAAAAATCTGGCCACACGTTGACCAAAAAAAAAAAGAAAAAAAAAAGAAAGACTTTTAGTTAAGATTTCGAATGTGTCAGAAAGGATAAAATTTTGTTTTAAATAATTAAAAATACATTTTTTTTTCTTTTAATAATAACGCAAACAATTTGACGGAAAACGTTTTATTAAGTTTGGGGCTTTCTTCTACATGCTACACTGTTTTTGCAGCGAATTATTGGATGTACCTAAATTGTGTGCATATATATATATATATATATATATATATATATATATATATATATATATATATCTTTAAAAACGATCGACAAGGAAGATTTTATTAATTTTTTATTTAATTTTTCCAGTATTCTGACATGCTTCCTTTTTGCTGGAGATAAGAAATGTAAAAACGTTCCATAATTTTCGACTTCAGTCTCCAGCGCTTTCAGTCTCTCCACAGGCCATTTCCAAGTGGAAATTTTTAAATTAAATCTTCCTTGTTCGTTGTTTTTAACGAAATATGTTTAAATGAAAGATTGCTGACCGAATATACATTATTTATATATATATATTTATATATATGTGTGTGTGTGTGTGTGTGCATGTCAGTATACACACACACACACACACACACACACACACACACACACACACACAAACGCAAACATCCATATGCAAACGCATGCACCCTCACACCCTCGCACCCCACACGCATCCCCCGCTTCACACAAAATCAAGATCAGAGAGAAATCAGCAGATCAGAAACTTTTTGATAATTTTACAAAGTTATTTTTGAATTCTGGAAACTTTTGAATGAGATGTGAACGTACTTTAATTTTCTTTAAGAAAACGTTTGTATCTGAAATATTAAGTTGAACTGATTATGCCTGAATAGAAATTGTGTGTGTGTGTGTGTGTGTGTGTGTGTGTGTGTGTGTGTGTGTGTGTGTGTGCGGTTAACAATGTCTGGTAAGGACAACTATTTTCCCGAAAGACGTCTGCGACTCGCATATCGGTCACAGTTGATTACATAATTCATGTGTGACAAAGTCGAAATCATTTCCCAGAAAGGCAGAATCATTTCGATTTAAGAAAGATCCAAATCTCGTGAGAATGAAGTTTTACGAATGTTTGTTAAGAGCTAATTCATTTTTAATTTGTTTTGCTCTCTAGAATTAAAGTTTTCTTTACGGAAACCTCATTCCAGAATATGACCGCTGTTAGTAAACACAGATGAAGATTACTGTTAATCGTCGGACATGCAGAAAAACACAGATGCATTGGTTGCATATTTACGATAGACTGAATATAGACAAAAGATAGAAATATCTCCTGAAAATGAGAAAAATGGTAAATTTCACATCTATCTATCTATCTATCTATCTATCTATCTATCTATCTATCTATCTATCTATCTATCTATCTTCCTTGGAACAATGTGGCGTATACGACTACAGTTACGCCACAATAGATTTTATTGCATTGGTTTTCGTAGTTGCCACTCTGACAGCTTTTCCCCAATAACTGCCAGAGTTTTGCTACAAAAGTAAAAACAAACTTCAGCGTGGGTGCCTCCTTAAACAATTTACTCTTGACTTCTTCAAATGAAGGGTCAATCGTTATCTTTTCAATTTATGGTCACAATCTTCATTTTCTATCACCTCCTGGTCTATTCGTATCACACCTCATTCACTATTTCCAACTATAACTGTAAACATCTACCTTGAGAAGCTCTCGAAACTTGTATTAGATCAAATTGGATCTTTTGTGTTAATTCACCACAAGAAATTATAAATGTTAAATAAAAATTTGTTTAGCTTGCCTCAGAATGAAAAATTATCATAAATCATAAAATTATTCACATTTCTTAGGTGAGAATGACATTCGCGTTACTTACAAGGAAGTTTTTACAATTAAAAAAAGAAATGTTTTGGCTTATTTATCGGGGTGAGCGCGACCGTAGACCCCACACTTAGAAATAGCACACATTTGGGGCGATCGCAAAGGTCAACCCAACCAGAGTGCAATGGAAGGGCCACTCGCTTGGGGAATTTTGGTAAGAATTTTAGTAAATATAAATTCTTTCTATTTTGGGGTGAATTAATATTTTGGTTGAATAAACAGAAATATTTTGACAAATTTAGTAAAAAAAAAAAAGGAAAAGAAAAAAGTTTATTGATTAAGCTATCTGAATTCAGAAAACATTCCTATTCGACAGAATCTGTTATTTTAACATCGTCGAGAAAACTTTTTTTATTATTTGCCAGCACTTATCATAAAACTTTTAGTATCTCTTTATTTTGTTTCACTACAAGTTCGTTTGATTTTAAATGGAAAATAAAAGTGAAAAAAAAAAAAGATCTGTAAAAAGATACTTTTTCATAAAATTCGCATCAAAGTTTAATAATCTTAATCTTACAAACACACAAAAATCCTTTCTACACAATCATAAAACTAACGTGTTTTTTCCTCGTTGTTTCCTAGACTTTAAGCGCAGTACTAGATGATAGATCTCATCATTTTACAGTTGAAATGGCTAGATTTAACCGTAAGTTTTATGTTAACAGTTTTTTCTCTCACACTTCTCGCTTCCGACCTCTTGCTTTCTATCAACATTTATTATCAAAAATTTAAATGCAAAAATTTTCCCTCAGTTTCTTTCATACTCGGTGTCCTCTTCATATTTGCATTCTCGGAATGAGAAATCGGAAAGCTGAGTTCAAATTCCAGTCGAGTTCGTTATATTCAGTTACAAAAAACCTCCGGGAAGGTATGAATCCATCACTTTTCTCCAATTATGGTTTGAATAGCAAGACAGACTCAGTTAGCCTTGGTTGGCAAACCGGTCTATCGCAGAAAAAATGACAATCTACTGTGGGAAAAATCTTTTGCCTAGTCAGTCATGACTTGAAGGAGACATAATCGTCCAAGAATGTGCCACGTATGTCACTTAACTGACTGATTCCCTTACAAGTATTTAAATATCATTCAACGATAGCAGTGGTTGAATGATATTCTAAAGTCCGTCATTGAGTGAATCTAGGCAGATTTTAAGCTTCACCTCTAATTCAGTTCTCAAGTAAATTTAAAACAGTTTACAGAGTTAGATCGGGCACCTTCTTAGCTACATTGTAAAAAAAAAATTGAATTTTGGTTCAGTAGAAAAAGTTACATCAAAATATGTGAAGTCCGAAAAGGAGACTAACTACATAAGTAGATAAGTGAGTGAGCGACTAACGTTTCTAATAAATCTTATCCTTTATAACTTTTTTTCTGTTTAATATTATTTTTGCATGCAGTTTTCAACATTTAAATTATAATGATATATTTTATCATTTTTATCAATCAAACTTTGCTTATCACTTGTCATTTTATTAGAAATGATTATCAGAATTAATTATAAATAATCAATTGTTTATTGTTTTTTTTAATCAATTGTATATAATTTCTTTTTAATAATTTTGAATGCGGTTTTTAGTATTGAATTTTATATTAAATTAATAACAATGCCTGGAAAAATCATGGGTTACATGGAAAAATGTACGCATGAAAAGTAATATTCATAAAATTATATTACACCTGGAAGAGAACAGGATAAGTTATTAAACCTGAAAATATAAAAGACAAGATACTCTAGTGAAGTAAAAAATAAGAATTTTCTTATTTAAAACTAGCAGTATAGCCCGGCGTTGCTCGGGTGTAATGAAAGCTTTAAAACTAATCCATGGTCCTGGAGCTCAGACTCTTTGGACGTTGGCACGAAAGACTAAAAAGCAATAGTTGTTTCCAGTTAAAGCGAAACCGTAGACTGAAAGAAAAATGAATGGATGTAAGTCAAATTTTGATTTCCTGGTATCGATATCAAATAAATTTCTTTCGTCGTAAACTGAATTTTGAAGGCTAAATAAGTCCTCTGAGTAAATGGTATCATGGCTGAGACTAAGAACTACAATTATACCTACTTAAAGCCAAACCCGAAGCAAAAACTAAAATAAAAGGGCTGAAAAAATACAGACATACAGGCAAATAAACAGTCACACACAAACATCTTGCCTTTAATATATATATATCATCGATTTTCTGCACTATTGTAAGAACTGCAACCTTGAAACTTCTGAATATCGTTTCTTATGTCTTTGTCTATGAGTGTATCAAATTTGATTAAAATCGGACCACTCCTTCTATAACCCGATTTTTTCGATTATCGATTTTCGATATTTATCGGGGGTACCTCGACACAAAACCTAGCTAAGAACACTCGCAGACGCTTATAGTACAACTGTGTAAATTTTCAAGAAAATCGGTTCAGTCGTTTTGGAGTCTATAGGTAACTCTCTCTCTCTCTCTCTCTCACACACACACACACACACACACACACACACACACACACACACACACACACAGTTCCATTTATAAATAAGTTTAGATTTAGATATTGCAGCTAAAAATAAAATTTGAATGCAATATTTTAAGTAAGAAATTTATTTTTTACTGCACTAGAATATCTTGTCCTTTAATATTTTATGTTTAATAACTTGTCCTGTTCTTTTCCAGGTTTAATATAATCTTAAGAATATTACTTTTACAAATGGTTTTGTAATAGCTAGTCGGTTAGGCTCATTAATATCATTTAACCGCCACAAAGTAAAATGCCATTATAATCTTTTGCTGATGTTTCAATACCGAGAATTTTGCAAATAATGAGAATATGTAATTTCTTTCTACTTGATTTTTAAGGATCACTGTTTCCATGTTAGTTGAATTCTTTCGAGTACTTATTCTTTCTCGTGCGTTAATTATATTCGCTAAATATTGCTTGATGAAGGCGATCTACCTCGCTTTAGGAAATGAATCCCTGACGTTAGAGAATGGAAGTGCAAGTATAGGTTTTTTCCCCACCTTTGGTTTCTCATTAATTCATTTTTATACTTGGGAAATATAGAAACTTGAACAACCAAGCTGATGCATATGCACGCAACTATCAAAGACCGCATATAGCGGGTTTGATTAAATATGGATCTGGAAAAAACTGGACACACTAATTTAGAATCTGGTGTACGGTTCGTTCTATTGGCAATCATTTCAACGTTTAAAGAAGTTTTGTCATTGGTACACTGAGATTAGACGGGAAAAAAAGAATCTCTTTCTCGTTATTATCTTCGCATTATTTCTAACAAAACGATTGCGTTTATGTTCATAAACGAGTGATATCTTCGATGGCATCAATCTTTAGGCGGGTCTGATGAAATGCTGCTGTTAATTTGCCTTGTCTAGTAACTGATCTGCAACTGTGTGGCTTGTACAAGTCTGGCTGATTAAATATGGTTGCGAGATTGTGCCGGCAATGTCGTCTCGATAGGGTTGAGAAAACGAAGCAATGTAGCTCTCTCGCCTAATGAGATCACCTTTGTTTCGTTGATGGTAATACAGCTGTGATGCTTAGCTGTCACCTGATTGTTTCAGTTTGGGAGTTGAACTATAAAAGGGTCTTTTTGACGTCGTGTGTGGGCGTTTGCATCGAGCTAAGTGATTTAAAATGTTAACTTAATCTTATTTTTCTGTGCAAGTATAATAAAAGAGCTGACAATGTGATTTTCAAAATGGTCGGCTGTTCGACTCTAATTTTAGATTCACCTAGTCTGAATGAAATCTGATCTGATTCAGACAACATTTAATGATGTTCTCAAATGTAGCAAACGTAGTTCAGCCAAATTATCCGAATGACAAATTTCTTTTCTATTTAAAAAGACAATGAGCAGTACCAGTTGGAGAAAATGGTGTTCTAAATTTTGTGCATTCTGGTCCATTTCTAAACATCAAAAGTAAAGTAATTTATGTTCGTAGCTTGGGAGGCCTTTAAGTACGAGCTAAGGAAAATTATGGGTTATTGATGGGAAGATTCAGCCTCTATTACTCAAATCTCAAACCTCGTATGCCGACATAATACAGTAGAAGTCACTAATTTCAGAGCAACATTAATACCCCCCCCCATATATATATATATATATATATATATATAACAAAACCGCATTAATAAAGAAAAAAATGTTTTATCAGAAAATTTTAACCAAAAGTCATAAATTCCAGTCGTCCATTCGGAACAAGCCAGTCTTGCGATCAACTAGCGCAACGTGGAGCGAGACAAGGATGGGCCAAAGTGATCAACTCTACGATCAGCCGACTGGACCGAGCTTGAGTGCTGACTCGCTGTGAGGGGGACGTCATTTATATATTATAAATATTACATATAAATGTAAAAAACATCAGGTGTTTTTTCAAGTTTTATGTTCTCTGTGCAGCACATTGTTGTATAAATTTTTCTAAGAATTTCACTTTTTACACACACACACACACACACACACACACACACACACACACACACACACACACACACATGTATGTGTGTGTGTGTGCGTGGGAATGAATTCTAATAATAAACAAACATTAAATTTATTTGATAAAAAAGTTTAAAAACTCATAGCACTATAAGTTGACACTTGAAAACAAGAGACTTGGAAAAACCCAATATGACAACCAACGAAACATGAAGACGAAATACTTAAGAAATGAAACGAACGCGGCACCCAGTGGCGCGTGATGACCTGATACTCGAATATCCTCCAAAAAGGTATAGTTACAGACATAAACTTATTGGCCCACAAATATTGTTTTATAATAGTTTATAAAATCCGAAATCACTCAAGCCGCATTGTTCAAACTTGCCTGGAAACCAGGAAAATTGTTTGAACCAAAGAAAAAAGGAATATAAAAGAAACGAGAAATTACTTATCTAATGGACATTTGATATCCCCTGATGAGAGGTCGGAGTGATTCCAGGATAATCCGTCTACAAAACAAAAAAGCGTGATACTGAAGATGACTTCAATCAGCTAATTGGTTGAATCTTTTCGCTTTAATTCTTTTACTATAGATTCTAATATCTTGTAATAGTTCGAAATAGATTGTTTGCACATTCAGGATTTGAGCCCGTTTTTTTTTTTTTTTTTTTTTTACACCATCACAAAGGCACTCTATGAGATTTAGATCCGGTGAGCGTTGTAGCGTTGCAATGGACGGGTCAGTTCATACAAGACACCATGTTCGTTCTCATGGGCAACTTCATGGTGGGGAGGCAAGTTGAGGGTATTTGAGGGAACAAACCCTCTAACGGGCGTGTTTTCCTTTTTGTGTGGGGGCCGGGTGATCTCTTTTATTTCTCTGTGCCTCTCGGGATTTTTCTGCTAGGAACTACTTCTTATAGAAAACAACGTTCTTTGTCCTGCCAACTCTGTTTAAAAAATATAATTCATCTAGTCCACTCCACTAAATTGACCCCCTTTGTCAGGGTCATTTGACATGGTTACCTCAGATGGTAATCGTCAATACAATAACTTTCGAAACAATTTCTCTAACATCTATCTGCTGACACTGATATTACATCAATGTGGAGGTCAAAGAAAACTCACTCCTTGAACCATGAACCAATCTATCACTAGTTTTTTTTATTTGTGACATGGTGAGATGTTCTGCTGGAAGTGGTCACCAGAGAATTGGTGCACTACAATCATAAAATGAGTCACGTGGTCAACCCCAATACCTAGGTTGGCTGCAGTATTTCAACGATATTTTATTAGTGTTTAGAATACCAATGTATATCAAGAAAATATCTGCCATGCTATTACACCACAACCACCAACACAACCATAATAAAAGCTAGCCACCGTTGATAAAAACCAGGATTAATCCAAACTTTCAAATTCTGTCCTTAATCTCCGTATGTAAAAACAGAAATCGGGACTCATCGGGCTAATCAACTTTTTAAAATCTTTTATTGTTCAATTTTTGAGATCTTTGGCAAATTGTAACCACAGAGTTAATTATTTAATGAAATTAATCACACGTTTTCTTGTTCAAACCAAGATACAATTTTAAAGATGATTTTTAAGAAAATCGTGGACAGAGCGAATGAGAAATGAGAAAATGAAATGCAAAATGAAATGCAAAATGGCCAGGGCGAGTCCGAAATTAAGTTTCAAGTACGATTGACAAGGTGTATCCTAAATAAAGAAGGTTTCATAATGGTCAGAGCGTGTCATAAATGAACAAGTTTTAAAGATAATAAAGAAGTTCAGTCAATTAAGTGCCATACGTGATGCACGCGTGGGCAGAAGATTTTTCCGCAGTAAATTGCCATTATTTTCTGCGGTAAAGTGGTTGACAACCAATGCTATATAACCCAATCTGTTCTGCTATTTAACCCATAGCTAGAGGTAGAAGAAACGAATTAATACTTTTTCCAAGGATATTTGCGCGTCAAAATTAAAGCAGTTTTAAGGATAATGGAGAGGGCGTACCCAAAATATAGAAGTTTTAAGGACAATGCCTTGGGCGTATCTTAAATTAAGAAGTTTTATGGATAATATTTAGGCCGTGTCATAAATAGACAAGCTTTAATAGTAACAGAGAAGGCGTGTCGTAAATGCGGAAGCTTTAAGGTTATAGGACAGGCCGTGTCAGAAATGAAAACGTTTTAAGAATAATAGACGGTGCGTGTTATCAATGAAGATGTCTTAAGACAATGGACAGGGCGTGTCATAAATGAAGGTGTTTTAAGGATAAAGGACAGGGTCTGTCAGAAACAAAGAAGTTTTATGGACAATGGAGAGATCTTGTCATAAATTAAGATTTTTTAAAGATAATGGACAAGACGTGTTAAAAGTGAGGAATTTATAGGATAATGAGTTGGGTGTATTATGATTAAAAATGTTTGAAGAAAAATTGAAAGGGCGTGATAAAAATTAAGAGTGTTTGAAGGATAAGGGACGGGGTATATCATAAATGAAGAAGTTTTAATGTTAATAGACAGGACGTATAATAAATGAGATATTTGTAAGGATAATAAACAAGGTATATAATAAATAAAGACGTTATAATGTAAATGAACGGAGTATAATAAATAAAGACGTTATAATGTAAATGAACGGAGTATAATAAATAAAGACGTTATAATGTAAATGAACGGAGTATAATAAATAAAGACGTTATAATGTAAATGAACGGAGTATAATAAATAAAGACGTTTTAAGGATAATGAACAGGGCGTGGCATAACACATCACTCAATAAATCCCGAGCCTAACTAATAAAACAACAATTTTTAGGCAACATTCGACTTTATTCATCAACATAGTCTCCTTCTAGGGTGATACACTGATTTCAACGCTTCTCTACCATTTCGATGCCTTTTTTGTAGATCGATTTGTCTTTGGTCTCAAAGTTTCCAATTATCACTTATCGTTGGAGCCAAATCTCTTTTCCTGGAGCATTTCTTTTAAGGTATGCAAACAGCCAGTAGTCGCTGGGGCCAGATTTGGAGAATAGGGTTGATGTGGAAGCAATTCGAAGTGAAACTTATGTAGTTTTGCGATCGTTGCGATCGACTTGTGACACGGTGCGTTGTCTTGGCAAAAGATCACTTTTTCTTCTTCATTTGTGTCCGTTTTTTGGCGATTTATTCTTTCAAACACACCATTAATGCTATATAATATTCGCTATTGATGGTTCTTTCTTTCTCAAGGTGATCGATGAACAAAATACTTTGCGCATCCCAAAATACATAGGCCAAAACCTTGCATGCTGATATTTGCCTCTTTGGTCGCTTCGGACGGCTTTCACTTACCGCTGTCAACTCAGTTGACCGCAGATTTGACTCCGGTGTAATGTGGTGGATCCACGTTTCATCTATTGTCACATATTTACGCAAAAACTCTTTCTTGTTGCGTTGAAACAGTTGCAAACAACGATCTGAATCGTCGATGCGTTGATGTCTTTTATCGATTGTGAGCAAACGCGGCAACCACTTTGAATACAGCTTTCTCATTGACAAATGTTCATGCTAAATGGTGACTACACTGCCTTCTGATATATTCAACTCTTCTGCTATCTCACGCAACTTCAATTTACGATCGGCCAAGACGAGTTATTGAATTTTTTGGTGTTTTCCGAGCCAACTGCTGATTTTGGGCGACCTGAGCATTCAGCATCATTTATGTCTGTACGACCGCATTTAAAGTCAGCATAACACCTCTTAACCGTTGTTTCCGATGGAGCAGAGTCCAAATAACACTTAGCAAGCCATTGCTTACCTTGAACAGTATTTTTCCTATTAGAAAGCAATGCTTTATCAACACACGAAATTCAGACTTTTTGTTTTGAAAATTTCCAACAGTAGCTTAACTTAAATAACTGTAATTTGTAAACTAATAATCTGAATGAGCCCAAATTTTGTCACATGCCATTTGAAGGTTAGCACTTCATAAAAATCATATGGATTTTTTAATTATTGGCACCATTTATATGTTAGGCCCGGGACTTATTGAGTGATATATTAAATGATGATTTATGGATAATGAACAGAACGTGTCATAAATGAAGACATTATAATGTATATGGGGAGGGTATAATAAATAAAGATGTTTTAAGGATAAAAAAAACAGGCCGTATCATAAATGAAGATATTATAAGGATAATAGACAGAGTGTCTCATAAATGATGTTGTTTTGATAGTGTGTGTCATAATTGAAGACATTACCAGGATAATGAACAGGGCGTGTCATAAGTGAAGAAGTTTTGAAAATAATGGACTGGGAATGTAATAAATGAAGCAGTTTTAAGGATAATGGACAGGGCGTGTCATAAATGAGGACGTTTTAATCATAATGAACAGAGTGTGTAATAAATGTAGACGTTATAAAGATAATGGGCAGAGAGAGTCATAAATGATGTTTTCATAAAATGGACATGTTTTAACCGACATGAATAAATTTTCAAGGAAAATTGATGGGCAAAATTATAAATTAAGAGTTTTTAAGAAAATGGGTAGAGGTCGTTTTAATGACTGTAGACAGTACGATTCATGAATTAAGAAGTATGAAATATAATTAATAGGGTTGGCCATAAATGCTGAAGATTTAACGATAGTGGCAAGGGCATGTCAGAAATAAAGAAATTTTAAGGATAATATACAGATCGTGTCATATATGAAAAAAATTCAGAAAATTGTGAGGGCGTGTTAGACATGAAGTAGTTTTAAGTATTATGTCATTGCGTGTCATGATTGAAGAGGTCTTAGGAAAATATACTGGACGTGTCCTAAATAAAGACGTTCTAAAGATAATGGATAGGAAGGATCATAAATATAGTTTTATGGAAAATGAAGAGGGTCTGTCATAAATGATGAAGTTTTTTTCAGAGAATGAACAAGGTGTGTCATAAATTAATAAGTTTGCATTATAATGAGCAGCGCCTATTATAAATGAAGACATTTTAAAGATAATGGGCTCTTTATGCCATTAATAAAAGTTTTAAGAAAAATGGACAGGCATATTATAAAAGATATAAAGATTTATGGATAATTGATAGGGCGTATCGTAAATCTTAATTTTTAAAGAATAAGGGGCAGGGCTTGCCAGACACGAAGTAGTTTTCAGAAAATGGAAACACTGTGTTAGATAAGAGGGGGTTTTAGGGATAACATATAGGGAGTATCATAAATGGAGAAAATTTATGAAAATGTATAGGGCGTGTCCGAAATTAAGAAATTTTCAGAGTAAGTTCAGTGTGAGTCATCAAGGAGTATGTTTGCAGTATAATGTAAGAGGTTTTAATAAAATGGACAGGGCGTGACATAAATGTTGAAGTTTTAAGGACAGGGTGTGTCATGAATACATAGATTTTAAAGATAATTGTGAGGATGTGTCAGAAATATAAAAAAAGTTTTAAAGACAATGAACACAGCGTGTCATAAATAAATAAAAAGTGTTAAGGATAATGGACTGGACATGGCATAGATGTAGAAATTTGAAGCATAATGTGATAAATAAAGAGGTTTTAAGAAAATGAACAGTGTGTGCCATAAATAGTAGTTTTAATGATAATGCAAAGGTGTGTTACAAATGAAGAAATTTTAAGGATAATTGACAGAGTTTATCAGAAATGAAGAAGTTTTAAAGATAATGCATAGAAATGTAACGGAAATTATGACGTTTTAAGGATAATAGATATGGCATTCTTAGAAATGAAGAAGTTTTAAGGATAATGGACAGGGCGTGTCATAAATGAGTAAGCTTTAAAGATAATGGATGGATTTTTAGGATAATTGAAAGGGTGCCTCAGAAATGAAGAAGTTTTCAGAAAATGGAGAAGGTGTATCAGAAATGACCGACGACAACTAAGTTTCCTGTATTTTCATGCAGTCGTAGTCGGTAACTGTTAATTGTGAAAATGTTATATATATATATATATATATATATATTAGTCAATATAGAGCTAAAAACCGGCAAGTTTATCACTTGTTCGTATAAAAAAAACACCAGTAAGAACACGTCTTCTTAACTATAATAGCTAATAGCCAGAAAGATATAAAATAGCAGTATTAACGTACTTCTTAACCCTCTAGGGCCATTCGTATCATATTTGATACACTATTTCCCTATAAGGAAACATTTGGTATTTCCCTATAAGGAAACATTTGGTATTCATTGACTGAGCAGTCAGTACTGCTTTCATTTGAAATTTATAAAATATTTCTCTTAAAAAATTTTTCAGGAAAATATTTCTTTCAAGGCTTGTTTTCATACTGTATCAAATATGATACGAATGGCCCTAGAGGGTTAAATAGACCACATCAAAATTCCCCCTCCGAAAGAATATTTCTGAGCCAACTAATACACATAAAACAAACAATACTTTTCCCACCTACAACATTGATAAACAAATAAAATTATTCTTACAAAAAATACATGATACTAGTATTAAAAAAACACACACACAAGAAAACATCAACATATTTTATTGCAACCAAATGCGCATTAATTATAAGCAGGGCGAATTTTTTATACGAAAAATTATTAAACACCATGTTTCTGTCGTAATTCCTCAAAATCATGTAAAATTTATAATATATTATAGAAAAATGGAAGACTGCAAACATTGTTGTTTATAATCAAAATAACCCCATCAAATCTAAACTAGAGATGAATAATAGAGTCCGGTACAAGATGTGTTTCTTGTTATAAATAAATTACGTATATTGGCCATACTACCACTTCTCTGATTAGACGTCTTACATGTCACCTATCTAGTAATAATAGTGCAATAAAAAAAATCTATTAACCCATAACTTACAAAAACCCTTAAGAACAATTTTGGTTGAAAATACAAAAATACTATTTAAATCCAAGTATCAAAGGCACCTCACTATAAGAGAGGCACTATATATCAAATAGTTTTCTCCTATGAATGGATATAGTGTCTACTGTACAATGAATGTTAAAGTCCTTACTCCAGTTTGTAGATATATTTGTGTCGGAGTCAAACCTAGAAATTCAAGAATAAGTAAAATATTTCAAATTTTATTCCCCAAATATAAAACAACTTAAACACACTGCAGTGCAATAATCTTTATTCGTCTTTTGCCGGTGACCATCCGAGTTAGCCATTTAGATTTTATTTGTCACTATTAAGTAAAAAGAAATTTGTTTTATGTTTGCTCTTCTTCGTCATTGCTTAATACAAAAGACACTGATTTTAAGAGTAAATTTTCACAGGAATAAGTTATTTATAACAAAAAATCACAAAATTGTAAACAAGTTTTTTGAAAAATGCAAGGTTTGTTTCTGACCAAACATATATACATATATATGCATACATGTATATGTATATATGTATGCATGCATGCATGCGATAGAATGCATGTGTGCACGTGTTTCAGTACGACTGTCAATGCCACCTTTATTTAGGCTTTCTATTTTTCTATTTTATCTTTAAAATGTTGGTTGGTCAATTATAACAGATGTTTTCAAAGTATAATGCCCCCCCCCCCCCCAGTTTAAAAGCCATTGATTTATATTATATGATTGTGATAGAAAGAATGCCCGAAAGAAAGAATGAATGAATAAATAGATGGAGGGAAGGGGAAAAATGGACGGTAAAAGTAAAAGTAACGAAAGAAAAAAAAAATACAAGTAAAAAGAAAGAGAAAGAAGTTAAAAGAGATAAAGGAAAGAAAGACATACAGACACAACGAAAGAAAGAAAGAACAGATGTACAGAAAGAAATAAAATGAACGGCAAGGAGAAAGAAAGAAAAAAAGAAAGAGAAATAAGTTAAACAAGAGAGATACAAGAAAGAAAGAATCAAACAAACAAAAAAAGAAGGGAAAGAAAGAAAGCAATGAAGAAAGAACTCATGTGAAAAAAGAATGAAAGAAAGATAAAACAATAATAAGCAATGAAAAGAAAAAGAAAGAAAGAAAGAAAGAAACTGATAAGAAAGGAATAAAAATGCGAAAGAAACTGAGAAAAAAGAAATAAGAAGAAAAAGTAACGGTAAAGAGAAAAGCGACAAAAAAACAAAAAAAAAAACAAAAATAAAACGAAAGAAGTAGAAAAAGAAAGAAAAATGTAAATAAATAAATAAATAAATAAGGAAAATGAAAACTTATTGGAAAGAAAGAAAGAAAGAAAGAAAGAAAGAAAGAAAGAAAGAAAGAAAGTATAAGTGCAATGCTAATCAAAAATGAATACAAGGAAGAAAGTAAAATAATAGGAATGAAGAAAACGAGAGAAAGGGAAAATAAAGAAAGAGAATGAGGAAAGACAGAGATAAGGAAGTAAAAAAAAGAAGAAAGAAAAAGAAAAAAAAAGAAAATGTAATCTTTGTTAGGAAAATTAAAAGTGGGAAAACAACAGAAATAAAGCAAATGAACATTTATTGTGAATCGGTGTGTTTCAGGCCCCAAACAAGCCGAGTGTGTGTAGTTTTCTCGTTAGCATGGAAGACACGTGCAAAGCCCGAAGCAGACAACATCTGAAGGAGAAAAATGAAAAAGGCTGAAGAATGTATATTGGTAACAAAAGCGGGAAAGAATTCACATTTATATTTCGAAAAAAAGTGATCAAATTCTGCAGAATGGAGACATCTTTCGCCCCAAAAAGATTAAAAAAAAATATCGGGTATTCAAATGCTAAAAGATATCAAAAATATAAACACGTTTTACACACACACACACACACACACACACACACACACACACACACACACACACACACACACACACACACACACAGATATAGATAGATAGATAGATAGATAGATATGAAAGGCAGTATTCTGAAATTTGTCTAATTTTTGTTGGAAGTATCTGTTTTTTGTTATCGCGGATTTTGTAAGCATGTTTTTTTTAAACGTTGAGGATGCAATGGTGCAGGTAGTGGAGAAGTTTGAATGTTTTCACAATATATTTCTCTTCTTCATTTAGATTTTCAGGCTGCTTATTCAAAGGGCTCTGAGGTAAAATCCTATGATTAGTCCATAATTTATTCTCTGGTTATGGTAAAATTTGGACCAATCACAGGATTATATCTCAGCGCCCCCAGAATATAGGGCTTTAAATATCTATCTGAATGAGAAATATATATCGAGACATCATTCAAACTTCTCCACTATCCACACCATTTCATCCTGAACGCTACAAAACATGCTTACAAAATCCACAATGTCCCTCTAAAAAACAAAAAACAAAAAAACAAAACCAAAAAAAAAAAAAAAAAAAACGAAAAAAAGAAAACAAAAACAAAACAAAACCGGATACTTCCAACAAAAAATTATACAAATAAAATAAAATTAAATTAATATTAAAATAGTCAACTACTTAGATATTACCCTTAGCGTAAATGACGGCTCACACCAGGAAAAATAAGGAAGGAAAATAATAACACCAGTTAGATTAATATCTATTCTAACCATCCATAAACTATTAAAGCAAATACCCAACATCATAAACACGAAAATTAACCGTTTATCGTCCAACGTCAAATTTTTCAATGAAAATAAGGAAATATACAAGGCCCTTCACAACAGCGGTTACAAGAATAAATTGATCTATGAAAAACTAATTATTAACCCTGAATCATCTAATACTAAAAATAAATGTAGAAAAAGAAAATTAATATGGTTACTCCACACCCCAATTCTGTGGACTATCTAATATTAATATAAGAAAATACTTTCTTAAACTAGTAAATAAGCATTTCAATAGCCACAATCCACTACACAAAATCTTTAATAGAAATACTTCTAAAAATTAGCTATTCCTGCACTCCAAATATGGACAATATTATCAATTCACATAACAATCACATTTTAAAGAGTTTAAATAATACTAATCCAAAAACAGGAATTTCAACTTCTTGTAATTATAAATCTGTGAACCACCCACGTCTATTGTACAGGTGTAGAGGCTCATCCCTTGTTCCCTGTTTAGGATGTGGTTTCCGGCTTTCTTTTTTCCAATCTTTTCACTTTTCTTTTTCTTTTTTTTTTCTTCTTTTTTTTTTCAATTGGAGTAGATAGATTAAATTATCGCCCGGTTCACACTCCACCCACGTCTATTGTACAGGTGTAGAGGCTCATCCCTTGTTCTTTGTTTAGGATGTGGTTTCCGGTTTTCTCTTTATCAAATCTTTTCACGCTCACGTAGCCCCCTGCACATCAGTGGCGTAACTGCCTTGCTCGGGGTGATATGATAAAAAAAAAAAACAAACAAAAAAAAAACAAACTGTCCAGTGGAAAGCAAGTGTAAATCTACCCAGGTAATCTACCAAGCCTAAATCTCCGCAAGCAATAACATAAAAATTACCAAACTTATGTCGGTATCTCCGCTGGGGAATTTAAACAACGTTACTATACTCAAATACTAATACTTTCTAACCCTAATCTAAAATTTCAAACATCTCTTTCCTGATGATTTTGGGATATGAAAGAAGAAGGACTAAACCCTACAGTTGGTTGGAAACTGATAAGCTCAGCCCGCACCCCAAGAAACCTTTACGATAGATGTAATCTATGTTTAGTTGAAAAAATTTTAAAAATAATGTATCCTCATCAAAACCTACTTTTAAATTTACGTAAGGAATTCATAAGCAAATGTCGCAATAAATCTAAATTTTTAAATGTTCAATTTTGAATTTTGATTTTTTAAGTTTAAATTTTAGATTTAAAATTTAAATTTTTAAACTTTAATATTAATTTCATAATTTAAATCTAATTTTAATCTAAACCCTCCTATTCATAATCTAATACTAATCCCAATATTATAGATGCTTTCTTTTCTTCTATCTTCTTTCCAAAAACTACAATATTAAGTATAATGACCTATAGACCAACTCTTTAACCCTTAAATATTTCTAACCCATTTATTTCTTTTAGTTTTTGATGAATCTTAGTTTATAATTTTGTTGTTCTAATCCTTGAATATTTTCCCTGCCTAAAATATTCTTTTAACTCTTTATTTTTACCCTTTATTGATGAAATGAAAATTGTACAGAGATCTACTTTAAAATTTATTTTATTTATATTTATAAATTCCAATAATAATTTTTCCTAAGTCAGGTAATTTTCTTAAAATCGCAATAGTGGCAGTGGAATGCCTTGCTTGGGGTGAAATGAATAAAAAAAAAAAAAATTCTAAAACCTTTTTTATTAAACAAGTTTTCTGGAAAACAAGTTTTCTGGAAAACAAGTTTCTCAAGCCCAGTAACTGTTATTAATCTTTCCTTTATTGATGGGGGTTTCGTTTCAATCCTTGAAGTAGTATGGAATGTCAGCATCTTGCCATTATTTTCTCTTTGTGTTATGTGTGCTATCCATTTTAGTTGTTGCTGCTGTTTAGTCTTCAAGTGATGTGATTTCTGTTATTTGTTCAGTCAGTCAGTTAAGTGCCATGCCTAATACACATTTTGGGGATCATCTCAAAAGAGACATGACTAATTGGGCAGAATATTTTCCTGCAGTAGGTTACCATTACTTTCTGCAGTAGACTGGTTGTCAACCAAGGCTATAAAACCCTGCTATTTAACCCATAGTTGGAGGGAGAAGAGATGTATTAATACTGTTCCCAGGGCTATTTGCATTAAGTGAATGCAACAAATTTGATTGGAAGTCAAACCCGGCTCTCTAATTTCTCATTCTGAGTTGATAGCCACTGCTCCACAATGCGCCTGTTATTTGGTATAGTTCCTTATTTGTCATTATTTGGCACCTACCTACAAGGCTTGAAGAAAGATAGTCTTTGCCAGGACCTGCATATGTTTCACTATCTCAAAGCCATTTTCTTTAGGCCAATGACCATATCACATTGAAATACCAGTTTCTGTATGATCACTAAAGTGGTTCCCCTTATTTATTGTTATTATTATTATTATTCTAATTTATCACAACAGAGAGATAGTAAACACACACACACACACACACAACATTCAATTGACACCAAATACCACATGAAATAAAAATAGGTTTCCAAAAAATAAATGTAGAAACGTACATCGCAAATCCGCTAAGGTGTTATAATTGCCAACAATTCAGACATTGCCAAGACCTATGCACACATCATCCAGTGTGTGGAAGATGTGGAGAGAACAATACAAATACAAGCTGTCAAAAAAAACTTCAGCTGTGCAAACTGCCAGGGGAATCATGGAGCCTACTCTAGAGATTGTGAAAAGTGGAAAACAGAAAAAGAAATCACTAAAATAAAATATGACCTGAATGTGACAAAAAGCAAGGAAGATGGTAGTGACTACTAAATATGCAGAGATTCCAAAAAGAAAAATACTTTCGACACTAATATACAAGACTGCCACAAATATAAAAAAAATGCAAACAACAAACTTGACATCTTTAGTCTAATTAAAGAAATGAAAAAGCTACTAGAAGAATTAAAAAAACAAAGCAGTAGCTGAAAAAACCCCCAAAAAAACCAATCACTGAAAAGCAAAACCTGATTAGATCCAAAAACCCGAATACAACTCCCAGATAAAACCATCACAGGATCCAACAACACCTCAAAATCTAACAAACACCAAACATACCCAGGCTTACAGCCACTTCATGTTGAATACACCAGTTCTCGCTCGATCACCAAAACCCACATCTTTTGAACAGGTGAAGAGGCTCATCCCTTGTTTCCTGTTTAGGATGCGGTTTCCGGTTTTCTCTTTTCCAATCTTTTCACTCTTTTCTCTCTTTATTTTTATTTTTTTTTCAATTGGAGTAGATAGACTAAACTATCGCCCGGTTCACACTCCACCCACGTCTATTGAACAGGTGAAGAGGCTCATCTCTTGTTCCCTGTTTAGGATGTGGTTTCCGGCTTTCTCTTTTCCATTCTTTTTACCCTTACGTAGTCCCCTGCACATCAGTGGCATTATCGCCTTGCTTGGGGTGATATAATTAATAAATAATAAAGAAAAAATTAATAAATAATAAAGAAAAAAAAAATATAACCTAGAGCCAACGGACCTACCTAGGTTTCACCTAACGGGTCGTCAGGGCGTGTTAGGGTTCTCGTTTCGGGTTATTTTTCTTTCGACGAGTACTTTGACTGATGTTCAAGTACTTAGTTCTTTTTTTTTTTTTGTTTCCATTTTTTTTTCCTCTTCACGTTTATACTCGGTGGGTTTTTCGAGACGGGTTTAAAAACAAATTTATTGTTATATATATATATATATATATATATATATATATATATTGGAGTAGACAGACTAAACTATCGCCCGGTTCGAACTTCACCCACTTCTATTGAACAGGTGAAGAGGCTCATCCCTTGTTCCCTGTTTAGGATGCGGTTTCGGCTTTCTCTTTTCCATTCTTTTTACCCTCATGTAGCCCCCTGCGCATCAGTGGCGTTATCGCCATGCTTGGGGTGATATGATTAATATATATATATATATATATATATATATATATATATATATATGTGTGTGTGTGTGTGTGTGTGTGTGTATATATATATATGTATATGGATACATATGTGTATGGTGCATATATGCACATATTTGGTGTGTTGATGTATGTATACTTCTTGTCTGTACATATATAAATGTGTATGTGAGTGGTGTGTGTATGTAATTATACATGTATATATATATTTACGTATGAATATATATGTACGTATTTTATATATATATGTATATATATATATATGTATATATGTGGTAATGTGTGTAAGTATATATATGTATATATATATGGGTGGAATGAATGTGTGTGTATGTATTTAAATATGTGTAAGTGTATATGTATATGTATGTATGTGTGTGTGTGTGTGTGTGGTGTGTGTGTGTGTGTGTTTGCATGTTTTTTAGTTATATTTATATATATATTATTTGCCAAATTCCCATTTTAGATCTACTATAATTTTGCCCCATTTTTATTTTTATTTAATCAGTAGATTTTAAACCAACTACAATAGTATCCGTAGTGATTATTGTACTATCGCTTATATTTATACCCATTTGGTTTGCCTTTTTTCTTTTTTTTTTTTTTGTTCAAATCAATTCACCCCAAGGAAAGCGATAACGCCATTATGACGCAAAAGACCACTGGAAGCGAAAAAGAATGAAAAGACTTTAGAAGGGATCGGAAACCCCATCCTAAATAGAGGAAAAGGGGTAAACATCTACTCCAGTTCAAGAGACCGAAGAGGAAAGTGATTTGTTTTTTTACGGCTTATCAATCCTTTGCATGTTATTTAAAGTAAAAAAAAAATATTTTTAGATTGTAAAGATTTTTTTTTTTTGGTTAATAATGATTTACTGATACGCGTCTAACTAATTAACCCATATCTGGGGTGGAAGAATAGGTGGATTCTTATTTTTGCAAAGAGACAGTACATATAACGTAATTGACTAGAATTGGAACTCGGTTCTCTTATTTCTAAGGCTGAACTGCCATCCATTACACCACCTGAAATACAACCCTACCACACCCGGTATTTCTATTTAGGTACTGACCTTGCTTAATTACGGTAATCGTACGGCGGTTTAACGTAATACGGTCGTAAGCCTTTTTTTTTTTTTTTTTTTTTCTTGCTGGCTAAAGAGGTGGTGAAATTATGTTTTTTGCTATTCCTTCTTGATCAAAGACTTCTACGAAATAAATTATACGGTAATGATAATTCTTTATCTCTAAACTTTAGACAGAAGACGAAATGTAATATCGCCCGGTTCACACTCCACCCACATCTATTGAACAGGTGAAGAGGCTCATCCCTTGTTTCCTGTTTAGGATGCGGTTTCCGGTTTTCTCTTTTCCAATCTTTTCACTCTTTTCCTTTATTATTATTTTTTTTTTTTCAATTGGAGTAGATAGACTAAACTATCGCCCGGTTCACACTCCACCTACATCTATTGAACAGGTGAAGAGGCTCATCCCTTGTTCCCTGTTTAGGATGTGGTTTCCGGCTTTCTCTTTTCCATTCTTTTTACCCTTACGTAGCCCCCTGCGCATCAGTGGCGTTACTGCCTTGCTTGGGGTGATATGATTAAAAAAAAAAAAAGATTTGCAGAAATTAAATATATTTTTTTAATCCATCAGTTTTCCTATCAGTTATTTTATTTCTGTTTTTAATTAAACATATCTAATCAGTTCTTTAAACAGAACGTAATTACGTGAGTTTGGAAGCAAACCTTGCCACTTACCTACCATGATTATTGTGTAAAATCACATTAGACAGAAATGTCACCTCCCCTCTAACTTACACTGCCAAACCCATTGATATAGTTTTTTTTATATTTTGGGCGCAGTTTTGTATCAGGCCACCTTGTCCGTATCAGCACGATAGTGATGCGTCACTTCTTTAGTTCGACTTGACCTACTGGCCCACTGACCAAATTTAACGTACTCAGGGCAACGAGACATACTTCCTTCGAATGCTTAAAGCTCAACGTTTTATCTCTCTCTTTTATTTTCTTTTTTTAGGCCAGTCGAGTTCCTTCTCTCTTTCTCTTTTTAAACGTTGTTTCTATGACAAGTTTTCGAGAACATTGGTATATTCAATTTCATCCGTTTAGATAAAGAACAGGAACAATGATAAGATAGAAAAGAAGGATAAATAAATGGATTGATAAAACGGACTGTCACAGATATGAATCAATTGAACGAGAAGCAGACACTTTCTTTTATTCTCGTTCGCACACGCATACACAAAGGCACTCATATTTGTGGGCAAACATAACCCAGATATTCTAACAAGAACAAAAAATAAATAAAAATAAACAGAACATTAACAAAAGAAATCGATTGGAAAATAATATAATTAACAAAAAGAAAGAAAGAAAGAAAGAAAGAAAAGAAAAGAAAGAATGAAAAGGAAGGAAAATGATAGGAAGAAAGATAATAAAGGAAGAGGGAAACAAAAGTGAGAAAGAATGAAAAGAAAGAAATACTGCAAATAAAGGAAGCGAGAAAGGGAAGAAAATGAAATAGAGAAAGAAAGAAAAACGGAAAAGGAGAAAAGAAAGAATGCAAAGAAAGAAAAATGAGACGAAGAAGAAAGAAATTAAAGAGAGAAAGAGAAAAACAAAAGAAAGGAGAAAAATAAAGAGAGTATAACCGGAATAAAAAGAAAGGAAAGGAGAAAAAAGGAAAAAAAAAGAAAAAGAAATATGTAAAGAAAGAAAGAAAGAAAGAAAAGAAAAATGAAATAAAACTAAAGATAATAAAAAATAGAACGAAAAGGAGTATGAATGAAAAGAAAGTGAGAAAGAAAATGAAAAATAAAGAGTAGAAATATGTAAATAAATAAATAAATAAAGAAAGAAAGAAAGAAAGAAAGAAAGAAAAAGAAAAAGAATAAAATAAAATAAAAACAAATATAAAAAGGAAAAAAGAAACAAAAACTAGAATGAAAAGGAGGAACAAAAAAGAAAAAGTATGAAAGAAAAGAAAGAAAGAAAAAACTTTAATAAAAGAAAGGAAGAAAGACAGAATAAAGTGGATGGTAAAAAAATGTAAAAACTCGATTTATTGAAGGCTTTCATATTTGGGTGAGTCATTGAAAATCTCGGTTGAAGGCTAAAACAGTGGAGAGGTTATGGCCTTTTTGGACTAAATAATTGTCAAAACCTCTGACCAAATTCATTTACATTTTTTTAGTATCAGAAAAGTTTTTTTTTTTACAAGAATTTGTTTCATCACTCCTCTTCTCTTTTTGCAACACCGACGCTGTTTGTTTAACGGCCATTTTGAAAACGTTGATAACATTTTTGTAAGATTTATTAATGGCGAATGAAACTAAATACAATTGGGAAATAAATCGCACATAATTAGACCGAAAAATGTAAAAAAAAAAAAAAATAACAAGGAAATATCTTAATATCATGAGATCGAGATAATTGTTCCAATCAGGGTTGACATAATCTACTTCTTTGTCAATGCACTTAATTCAGTGATGAATATTAATCACACAAATTGAACATTAAACAATGAAAATTTCGCATAAAAATTTAGCTAATAAATTATTAAACCATACACAGACCACTAACCCACCTTCACTGTATTCCTCTAAGGACGTCAATGGACACATCTCTTTAGAAATAACAAGCTTGTTATTTGCCAAATGTATTCTATTTAATTAATTTCTATAATAGAAAAAAAAAAACAAAACAAAACAAAACAAACAAAAAACAAAAAAAAAAAAAAACAAATCAACGAAAGGTTAAAACTCTTTTGTACTACAAAATGGCGACCAAAAATAGATACATCCTACTTTTTGGCATTTCTCGTGTCATATTGTCGTGTATTTTTTAAGTTAGTGTTTGTTTTGGGCAAGTATTTCATCTCATAAAATCTGTATTATTATTTTGACAGTTAATGAAACACGACAATCTACAGGGTGCAATTGGTAAATAGTCGCCATTTTATATTTTTAATTTCGCGCATGCGCGTTGTTTGTTTTTGATTTTGTCGACTACAGAGTATATAAGGTCTGTTGGGTACCTTATGTGAGAAAAAGAGCATCATGACGCAATTTGAAAACGGCATTCACGCCGGAAGCTCTAATACAAACAGTTCTAAAGGATGAATCTAATGGTGATTACGAAGGTGTTTCGAGATCACTAGCGATAGCCAGTTATACCTGCATTCATCTTCCCACAGGGCCTCAGGCTCAACACAACACCCTACATCAAGCGCTTTGTAGAAGTAGTATCACCATGGGTCAAGAAGGTGGCTGCTGCAATACCCTATGTCTGGAAACAGAACTCTGCTCCATGCCATACAAGCAGGGGAATCCAGTTATTCCTGTCAGACAATTTTTGCGACAACATCACTCCTTACATCAGGTCACATAACTCTACAGACTGCACTGTCTTGATTATTATGTGTAGGGCACAGTTAAGCGAGAGACCGACAAAACTCCTTATAACACCAAAGATGAACTGAAAGCAAGGATGATGACAGCGTTCCTCGACTTAAACAAGAGGACCGTCCAGAAGAGTTGCAGAAGACTGAAGGCGTCTGGAGGCCGTGGTTGAAGTCAAAGGCGATTTTATTGAATAAAGTTATTCATTAGGATTTTTTAGTTATTTTTGTGTAGTTTTCTTAAATATATCTGTTAAAATAAGATATCAGTGTTATTTTCATTTTAGCGTCTCTTAGACGACAATTCATCCATCGCACCCTGTATGCCATGAAAATATCAGATACTGTCCCGTCTTCAATGGTATTTATCAATATTCAATGTGAAATGCGATACAAAGTGATAGTTTCTAAAGCGGCTTGTGTCCAGATTTGTGCGCTTGCATTCTTACAATAAATAGAGCAACCGTCGTTGCGTATATCTTTATTAAATGTCAAATAATGGTGTCTGTTTACTTAGATGATGTTTCTGTACGCGTAAAGGTTAATTTGATGTAAAGACATTAGTTGTTTTTGCTATCAGATTATTTTTCACCGTTCAAAATTCTTCATGGAAAACATTTTGGAAGAATGAAAAAGAACAAAATCTAAAAACAAGAAAATAAAAAACAGAACTGAATTACTGTAAAGAGGAAGCGTTCTTCGGTTTCATTGGGTCATCTGTGTTCTTGTAGAGTTCCTGTTTTGTGCAATTTATTACCCCAGTTTCAGCTACTTTGACTCCTGTATGTAAAAACTGCTCTACTTTGAGTGATCAAGGGACATCCGCTTTCTGTCGCAATAGATTTCCAAAATATATTATTTCCTTTTTCTATACATGTTCATTCCTTTTGTCTATAAATGTCTATAACTACTCTAAAAATATTAATTCCTTTTTCTACATATGCTGATTCCTTTTCCTATAAACGCTTATTACTTTTTCTTTAAATATTTATTCCTTTTCTGTATATATTCTTTCAATGTTCTATACATATTCATACCTTTTCTTATAAATAATCATTCCTTTTCTATGAATGTATATAACTTTTCTCTAAAAATATTAATTATTTTTTCTCTTATAGTTTCAATCTTTTTCTATGTTTTTCCTTTTCTTTACGTTTTCATTACTTTTTTCTACAAATATACATTCCGTTTTTCTATACGTGTTCATTTTCGTTTCTACAAATATTAGTTCCTTTTTCTTCGTATGCTCATTCCTTTTCGTATAAACGTCTATTCTTTTCTGTAAACATACATTTTTTTTTATAAATGTTCATTCCTTTTTCTATGAGCGCATATACCTTTTCTATAAACATTAATTTTTGTATATATGGTTATGCTTTTTCTAAATATGTTAATTTCTTTTTCCATAAATTCTCTTTCTTTTTTTATAGGGTGCGATGGATAAATTTCCGCTATTTTATATTTTTAATTTTGCGCGTTGTTTGTTGTAGATTTTGTCGAATGCTCATCATAGTAGAGTCAGTTAGGCACCGTCGGCGAAAAAATGCACCAAGACGCAATTCACTTTGCCAGAAATTTGAAAACGCCATGCTGTACTGCTTGGAATTCACACAGGAAGATTCAATACGATCATTTAGGAGTATTTAAGCCTTAATGTGAGAACAGTGCAGAGGATGCGGAAAGAGTTGGATGAATCTAATGGTGATTACGAAGGTGTTTTGAGTGATCACTAATGATGGCAAGGTTATGTCCCCATTCATTTTTCCACAGGGCCTCATACTCAACACGGAAACCTACAACAAGTTTCTTGAGTAAATAAGTACTGGCCTGAGGCAAGAGGGTGGCTGCCGGAAGATCCTATGTCTGGCAATAGGACTTTACATCATGCCACACAGTAATGGCTGCTAGACAATTTTTGCGATAGCATCATCCCTTAAATCTTGCCACTTAACTTACCAGACTGCAATTCCATTGATTATTATGTGTGAGACGCTGTTGAGCGGGTGACCAACAATTTTTATTGTAACACAAAGATGAACAGAAAGAAAGGATTATAGCAGCAAGGAAACCGTCCAGAAGAGATGCAGGGGATTCCAAAGTCATCTAATGCCCGTTGTCGAAACCCATTACGATTTTATTGAATACATTTACTCTTTAGTATTTCAAGATATTTTTGTAATTTTGTTAAATATATGTTAAAATAAGATATCAGTGCTATTTTCAGTTTTGCACAATTTAGACGACAATTGCATTTTGTATATAATTTTTTTTTCTTTTCTCTCTATATAATCCCTTTTCTCTCTATATATCCCTGTAATTTTCCCCTATAATTTTCCCCTGTAATTTTCCCGTATAATTTTCCCCTATAATTTTCCTCTATATCTATAAATGTTCTTTCTTTTTACTGTTTTATCTTTTATTCGATTGTAGTTTTTAAGATTCATCATCAATGTTTCAGTAACCTTTTTCTCTCTCGCTCTATAATAATACATTTTCCTTTCTATTTCTCTCACCCCCATTGTTTCTTGGCCTGTCCCCTTTCCCCCAAATCAGTATCCAATTATGATGCTTTACATTCTCAAAAGCAAAGTAGAGAAGAACCCGAACGCAAGCAATACACGAAAAGGTTCAAAAGAGTAAAAAGACTGATTCGTTTGCTTTTTACGGGTTTGCAAAATTTTGGAGATTATTTAAAATCAGAATTCTTTTACAATAAAAAGATAATTATTTTTACAATAAATAGATAACAATGATTTACTGATATGAGTCGTACTAATTAACCCATAGCTGAGGAGAAGAGGTGGATTCATACTTTTCCTCAGTATTTACGCGTAAATGAATATAACGAGTCTAACTGAAAATAGAACTTGGCTCTCCTATTTCTAATGCCATTACACCCCTGCATATCCAAACTTACAGCACCTGGCATTCCCAAGCGGTCACCCATCTAGATAGTGCACAGGCTCGACATTGCTTAACTTCGATGATTGTACGAGAATCGATGCTTCAATGTGATATGGCTGTAAGGCCAAAAGACTTAGTTCATCAAAAGTTACTAGATAAGGTGTATTCAGTCAGTTAAGTGTCATCACGTGATATACGCTCGGGTCATGTCTCGCGTCATGAGTGACTCGGCAAAAGATTTTTAGGTTGTAATTTCTTTCTGTCGTAGACTGGTTGCCAATCAAGGCTATAGAAACCGATCTGTCTTGCTATTCAATTATTTTATCCATATCAGTCAGTTAATTGCCATACGTGATACATGCTTGGACGATCATGTCTCTTTCGATTCATGACTGACTAGGTAGAAGATTTTCACGTAGTAGCTGTCATTTCTTTTTACGCTAGACTGGCTGCCAACCAAGGCTATAGAACCTAATCTGTCCTGCTATTTAACCCATAGCCAAAGAGAGAAGAGATGGATTCATGCCATTCCTTAGGGTATTTGCGTGTAATGAATGCAATGAATTCAATTGGAATTCCAAGCTAATATCCATTCCACCACAACGCACATCTAAGTAAAACTTGGGAAGTTCCCAATAAAGTCTCTGAAATTAAAGCACAACTTCAAGTAGATATCTGCAAAGCTACTTCTGAAAATTTATTAGATGTATACTCTTCCGAGCGTATCAAAACATGCGATGACAAAACGGTTGTTTCCGTAATCTAGCGAATCAGAAACAATAGCCGAATCGATGACAATCCATAGAAGCTGTGCAAAACTATGACAATGGTAAAATGAATTATAATATTACCTACAGAAGTGGTTCCCAAACGGTGCGACGCGCCTCATTGTTGCGACGCGCCTCATTGTTGCGACGGTAGAAGATAGGTGAGGCGGAGTGACTGAAAAACAAAGATTTAGAAACAGTTTCGAAAAGTTCATATGCCAAAAATAAATAAGATTTCAAAATTTAAAATATTATTATAGATCACTTGTAATTTGTATGCATATATACCAGTCTAAATAGTTATATATAATTATTGGCCGATTTTATCATTGTGATATTTTTTGCGTTATATTAAGTATCAAGAAGATAACAACTATGGCCTGCAAATTAGAGGAGAGAGTTATCAATGATAATGTCCTGACTTCAAATCCGCAGTTAACTCTTTAACCCTCTCTCTTTTTTATTTATTTTTAAATGAACTTTTTATCACCTAAAATTTGATGAGGCGCATGCAAATTCTCATTCTGAAAACGCGGCCTAGAGAAAAAAAAAGTTTTTGGAACTTGTGAGTTAGGGTAATAGGGTAATAACGTAGTTATTAGGATATTACCGTGGATAATTTATGATCATTCTTAGAGCAACAGCCTTTTAGTCTTCGCCAAATTGCCTTTCTTCGGATATCATACACTTATTCCAGAGTCTATTCAACCATTCTTCTAAGTTCTATTTTCGGGATCGCTATCAGCTTCCTCATCATATTCTCCTTAATCTTGACTGCAGTCTTTTTGACAGGAATTTCACTTGTGGGCGGGAATAGAAAGCGAAGGGAGCCAAACCTGAATTACGAAAAAGTGGCTGTCTGATACGGCCGATGGAAATTCGAGCAAATCATTATCTTTGATATACAAATGATCGAACCTCTAATGTGCATGCTTTTTTGAAGAAAATACCTCGCGTTGATCAATAAAGGAATAGTACTTTTGCGACACTACTCGATTTGTACTCCTAGGATCATTAACCAAAATCTTGAACATCTTAATAATTCATTTTTTGTTTGTTTTTGTTTTGTTGCATAGCTTATCAACCTTTTGCAGGTTATTTAAAATCAGAATCTATTTTTAGATTTTTAATAACGTTCTTTTTTTTTCTTTTATATAATAATGATTTACTGATATTAGTCCTACTAACAGCTGGGGGAGTGAGCAGAGGCGGATTTATATATTTCCCAAGGGTATTTGCGTATAAGTGAGTATAACGAACCCGAAACTTGAACTTGGCTGTCCGATTTCCAATTCCAAGCCGTTATCCATTACACCACCGCACATCCAAGCTTAATGCACCTGGTATTCGGAAGCGTCCATCGATCTAGGTACTGACCAAGCACACTGTTGTTTAACTTCAGTGATCGTATGAGAACAATCTTTTCAAGGTGATATTGCCATAAATGACTGGGTTCGAATCTTCGGTCAGACTATCACGTATTCTAGTCTATAGCATTATTTTTTTTTCTTTCTTGGTGAACGGGTCTTCGTAAATATTGAAACCTTTAGACAGGGATTATACACCCTTGTGTAAATTAATTGAAACAGCTGCTTTAGTTTCCTTTCTTTCATCATACAGTCAGTTTTAGACCCATTAAAGTGATAGGGTGTAATCGATTTTATGTTCACAGATTACGTCATTTGAAGTGGTGTGTAGTAATATGAATCTATTTTTGAGGTGTATGATAAAGTTTGTTTGGCTCATGAAAAATATTGCATCATCCGTGATTGCATCAGATTTTTATCCGCCCAGACATTATGGTCTCGACTGTTGATTAGTTGTCTTACGGTTATTGTCTGCGATGGTTACTCCAAGGAAGCGTACGAATATTGTAACGCAGCACAAACACACTGGCAAGCATTGCAGAGAGATTGCGGATATTGTTGGTATTAGCCTTTGAACTGTCAGTCGTGCCGTTAAGGCGAAGAAACAAACTAGATCCATCAGTCCAGAACGTAAATGAAAATGCAGTCGGAAAAGAAAAACAACGCCAAGTGACGACGTATACATGATCAGGGGAAGTATGAAAGATCTTAGGAAGACATTATTCATTAGTTTATATAAGGGTGCATGAGTTTCTCCTGTTTTCAAAACCAAAATGATGTGATTTTGGCAGGGAATCGAAAAACTGTCCCTAAATTGGATAGAAACAATAGAACATGATGGACTGCCTTTTGATTTTTAACATCTTTGCTTTGCTTTGTCGTTTTACAACAAACTGTTAATTAAAGAACGAAAGTATTTTTAATATGCATTAATACGCAAAGGCATTCAACAAAGTACGCCACAAATAATTGATAAAGATACTCGGCAACCTTGACGTATTTGGGGAAAAAAAATTAGAATAATCAAGAATCTGTGTTTGCAGCAAACCGCTTACATACGAATAGGAAATGAATTTAACAGATTTACAAAGATAAGACAAGGATGTCATTTCATCAGATCTATTTAACCTATGCAACGAGGCAATTCTGGGAGAACTAAAAATCCTGCTAGGAAATTTCATTAACAGCCGCAATCTGAACAATATAAGATAAGCAGATGATACAGTGCTTATAACAGACACGAAAAGGAAACTACAAGACCTCCTACAGAAAATATCTAAAGAACACAGAAAGAAAGAACTACATATAAAGTACAAGAAAACTGAATGTATTGTCATCAGTAAAATTAGGAGCCAACTATAGGTTGGAGGATACACTAAAATCACGCAGGTACAGACATGTAAATACCTGGGTAGTGTTCTAACGGAGGACGGAAAGTGTGACCATGAGATCCGAAGGCGTATAACTTGGCTAAGGATATATTCCAGAAGCTGAGTAGAGTATTAAGAGACAAGAACATTTCGTTGGAGTGCTAGATTGTTATGTGATGTCTGTCTTTCATCATATTAGTGAATGCTGGACAATCTCCTCAAAGATGAAGGAAATACTTGAAGCAGCCAAAATTTTGTTATACAGAACAATGCTGAGGATACTATGGACCGAAAATGTGAGCAACGACGAGGTTTTGGAGATGATGGAAACGAAAAGGAAAGTTGTAATTAACATCAGGAAAAGACAGGCTGAAATTTTTGAGACATTTAATGAACAAGAAAGGTTTGAATAATTTGATACTCACAGGAGAGATAATGGGAAGAGAGACAGAGGAAAGCACCGCGTGACGTATTTGATGGGCTTGAGTAAATGGATGTCAGAGCAGGGTTTGAGAGGGATAACACGAAAAAGGGTTTTAAGAACTGTTACGAGGATGCATTTATATATAAAAATAATATAAATAATGTATAAAAAGTTATAGCAATAGATTCTATTGAGTTCTAAGTGTTATTCCCAAAAAGTTTTAATTCATGAAGTAGTCGTAAAAGTAAGGAAATTAGAAATAGAATGGTTGGAAGATGCCAGAATGTTCCAGTAAAATCGAGAGAGTTCTAAAAGTTCTAGAAATATACAAATTAAGTGTTAGCCCTATAAAAATAGGTTTTGGGCAGAGAGTAGTCAGTTGTTACCAGGGTTTGTTGTTGTTATCAACTCCGGTCTGTGATTCAAGGATTTATACCAGCCAGAAGAATCTATAAGAAAAGTTGCCGACCAACTAAAACCTGAAAGAGAACCTCATGGAACAAAAAGGGTAAATACATATTTTTGACTCTTTCATTGACCATACTTAAAATTATTCTTTATATACTCATTTGAGGATTTTCAAAAGGTATAACACTTAACTTCTACGCCGACTTAACTGGATAAAGATACTTGACTCCTTACCTTTCCTTTCTCTCCTCGTAACACTCGCCAGTAGTAAACTCTATGTTTCTTGTTTTAAATGCAACAAAAATTGTATATTTGTAAATATTTTATTCGGTGTGTTTTGTAAATTAAATATTTGTCTGTGATTTATTTCTGAGTTTGGTCAGTCATTTTTTTTTCCTTTTGTTACACTTAACACGTAACAGAACTACAAGGGATAGGGAGATGTACAAGGTCATGATCGCCTACACCCTAAAGGGCCACAGTATATAGAAGAAGAAGAATATATATGAATTATTTGAATCTGTTTAGCGAGTTAATCGGTAGGCATTTGGATTTTGCTGATGTGAGTTAGACCTAAGGATTTTGCTGATGTGAGTTAGACCTAAGGATTTTGCTGATGTGAGTTAGACCTAAGGATTTTGCTGATGTGAGTTACACCTAAGGATTTTGCTGATGTGAGTTACACCTAAGGATTTTGTTTTTATGTGTATATTTGAGATTTTTGTGAAATCCGCACATTTATGATAAAAATATGCAACATTATAAGTCTCAATCTTGTTATTTCTTTTTATCCATAACCTTTGTCCTTTAGAAGAGATACAAAGGACAGGAAATTGTGGAGAGCCGTAATCACCCACATCCTGAAGCGACTAGGCACATCGAGAAAAAGAAGAATCCAATCTTATTTTCCTGCTATTTGTCAGGGTGCCTCTAAATTTTGACATATAGGCAAAATGCATATTTTCAATAAATCAAATTTTCGACATTTAATTGAATTAAAATATTGATAAATAACATCTTCAATATGATTTCCATCATTTGTGATGTAAACTTTGAAACTTGCGTTCAATTAAGTGTGTTACATATGATTTTCATTGAGTACACCGTCTCCTTTGGCATATCTCAGAAAAAAAGTGAATTCTTTTTTCTCTCGACAAAACCACATTTAATCTATGGAGGTAAAAAATATACAGCTAATGAGATTCATTGTGTCCAGATTTTAGGGGCGTCCTGTATATGTAATACTTTAGCATTATATGAATTCTGACTAATGTCCTTATATTTGTAGTTATTCTCACAACATTTAGATCGTTAATTTCTCCGGCCTTCTTCAGGTGTCTGTGAACTACCATACAAACATAACATCAGATTTTATAGATAGAGATAGAAAGGTCAAATATTGGAATACTGCCACGGCCTGTCTCCTTTACATCAAAGTCTTGCATAAAATGATTCAGAAAATCTACGGTCCATAAAACATCAGTACAATATTTAGAAGCACAGAGACATCTCTGCCGAGTCAAGCCCAAGAAAGAGACGATCATGATCAAGAACTCTATGTATTTTATCCCTAGCAGTTATGGCAAAGAATATAAAGGTGAAATCAGTCTCCTACTAAAAATAATGCTGGAAGAACATCGAAAAGCCATAATTAGGAAGGAGACAATGAAATCAAGCATAGCTGATCATGTATGAAGGAGAAAGTGTAGTCATAAACTCTTGGGAAATTAAGTAAAAATACTAGATAAAGTAAAGCACTGGCGTATCAGATGTCTGAATCACATGTTATGCTATTAAGACTTCCTGGGTAGGCCTAACATGAAAATGCATTCCATAATAAAGAGAAATGACAGCAAGCAAGACATTAATAGAAGAGAGATAAGAAACGGCAGTGAACGCAGGGAAACGTGTCAGCAGCAGCAAGCAGGAAAAAAGAAATGTAGGTTTAGGCTTTAAGTTCTAGACTCAGGATTATCCTTGTAGATTAAAGCGTAACTTCGTGAACATAATTATTGTGATTTCAATCCTTGACTGGGTAGTTCAGATTCATATTCAGCGGAAACAGAGCAAACGATAACTGAGCAGAATAAATAAGATCAAAATGAGGTATTCCTAGATGTGAACAGCGGAACGAGAACCATCTATCATCACCCCGTATATTAAATAAAATATTAAATTTCCTGTTGATTATCTAGATCGGCTGACATCTGAAGAAGGTCGGAGAGTATAGCACTCGAAATATTGTGGTAATAACCACAAAGATGAGGACATTAGTCCGAATATGAATAATGTAAATAATAATTCCTCATCCTCAATATTCAGACTAAACTATTTGTATATCTCTTTTTAAAATAAGGTATCCTTCCAGAATTTAAGCGATCATAGCCCTCCACATATTTCTTTTCGTGGGCATTGCCAATCAGAAAACCAAAGGATGCGAGTGGTCTTAATTTGTCTTCTCTGCTGTTTTGAATTCAAAGCCTTCCTTCTTTTACACCGGTTGCCATTCAATGCTAACAAGCTCAGTTTCCCTGCTATTTAATCCATAGTTTTAGAAGGAAAGAAGAAACAAGTTCATGCCTTTACCAATGGTATTAGTACAAAAATGAACGAACCTGACTATGCCAGAATTTGAACATTTTCAAATATAACTTACTTGAATACTAAAGCTCTTAATTCAGCGGTTAATATCATGCAGTGAAAATATCAGTTCGAAATTCCTCTAAAAACTATGAGTCTCACAATAGATTTATCGACTAATCTCGTATTGAATAAAGAAACAAAGTATATGAAAGATTTTTATTGAATAAACAGCTGCGCACTGCCTGTATAGAGAAATGAGTTGTGAAAATAAATCGTTTCCACAAAAGAAATTGTGCGCATTTAGCTTTTATAATGATCAGCATATATATATATATATATATATAGAGAGAGAGAGAGAGAGAGAGAGAGACAGAGAGAGAGAGAGAAAGAGAGAGAGTCTGTGTGTGTGAGAGAGAGAGTGAGAGAGAAAGAGAGAGAGAGAGAGAGAGAGAGAGAGAGTCAAATAGACGAAGACGGAGAGACGAACGTATGAAAGAAAGGACACAGGCGTGTCCAAAAATTCTGATTTTAAACATTTTTCTTATCGTGGTTTTAGTAGTTCGTCTACTGACCTAAAATATATAACAAATTATAACCATATTTTTATTTTTTTTGAATTTTTAATCAGGTTACTATATAAGGTTTCATTAAAAATGACAGACAAGTTGTGGTAGTGAAGTATTTTTATGTAATTTTTTAAAGTGATCTTATGATTTTTTTTTCTTTTTGGGACATAAATTATATAAAAATTGTCCAAATGTTTTGTTTATCCGTGCACTTTCGCCTATACTTTTAGCCATTTTCAAGGTTGAATGTTATTTTGCGTTTAACAGGACGTATGTTGTGTTATGTATGAAAATAGTTAAAAGTATAGCCGAAAGAGATCGGATAAACAAGAGAGAGGGGAGAGGGGAGCGAGAGAGAGAGAGAGAGTGGGGGGGGAGAGAGAGAGAGAAACCAGTTCACGTATGCTTCTTACAGAATGCGAATATAGAAGGCCGATAAAAATGGGAAAAAAGAAAGAAATAATAATACTGATGACGTAATTTATTTTACATTAGGCCAGTAGCCAAAATAGAAACACGATAAGAAAAATGCTTAAAATCTGAATTTTCGGACACGCCTGTATTTTTTATTAACGAAAAGAAAATTATAAACACACACACACACGCACACACACACACATAGTGGTCACGTATTTAACGCAGGTCATAGTGCTCAAAGGTATGGGTACCTCGTGGTGATGTAATGGTTAGCAAGCTTGTCTTGTTAGTGTCATTACAATCGAGTAGTGATTTCGATCCTCACTAGGTGTCCCATACTTTCGACGGTGTGCCACTTCTAAGCTGTGCTTAGAAATTCACCATAATGTTCAAAAGTACATGATGCCTTTACATGTGTCAAAAAGTAGATTATTTAGTCACATGTATTAAGAAAATGTCCAGATTACGTGACTTTAATAAAAAATTAATTAACGTACAAGGATTAACACGGGAAGGTATTATGTTAAAAACATTATTCATCCGAGTTCAGAAACTACACTAGTCATTTGCGTTTACTTTTGCGCTAATATCCTTAGGGAAGCATAAATCCATTTCATGCCCCCCTCTACTAAAGTTTTGGATTAAATAACGGAGTAGGCTGAGCTCACTAACCTTAGATAGCAACTAGTCTCGAAGAAAGGAAACACTTAAGAATAGTATGGAAAATATTTCATTGGATTTGGCTACTTTTAGTTAGAAAATAGTGCAATGGATTCGGAAAAAGTTCGATGAGTCTAATGGTGATTACGAAGATGTTTCAAGTGATCAGTAGTGATAGTTATGTCATACCTCAATTTATCTTCATACAGAGTCCCAGACTCAACTCGGAGGCATATATCAAATGCCTTGAAGAGGTATTGCTGCCCTGGTCAAGAGGGTGGCTGCTGGAAGATTCTACATCTGGCAACGAAACTCTGCACTAAGCCACACAAGCAGGAAAAAACAGTTATAGCTTGTCTATATTTCTGAGATGAGGTAGTATTTACAGTATTTACATTTGTCGGCCTATTGCTTTCATCTTTGTTGCTATTTGTACGACGTTTAGGGTTCAGTTCGAAATTCCTAGCACCTGAAGAAGACCGGAGCGCACAACGGCCGAAACGTCGTACAAATGGCAACAAAGATGAGGACAACAGTCCGAATAATGTAGATACTAGTCATAGCTGTCAGACAATTTCTGCGACCACGTCAGACTACAACTCCCTTAATTATTATATGAGGGGCGTAGTTGAACAAGAGATCCACAAAACTCCTTGTAAGCCCAAACACTAAAGGCAAGCATTATAGCAGCATTCACCGTCTTAAATAAGGAGATCGCCAAGAAGAGTTGCAGGAAATCTTGAAGTTATTTGGAGGCCGTGGTTGAAGCCAATGGCGATTTTATTGAATAAATTTATTTTTTCATATTTCAAAATATTTCTGTGTAATTTTGATAAATATATCTGTTAAAATGAGATATCAGTGTTATTTTCATTTTTGCTTAATGTAGACGACAGTTCATCTATCGCACGCTGTATATATTTATGAGAAAGTTTGATTTATCAATTAAACACAGTAGGGGGCTAACAGAAATAACTTTTAATAAATAGAATAGTTATAACAATATACTTTAGTATAAGTTAGGATTCATTCAAAAGTAGATTTGGTCTTAATTTTGATTTATTCCTTAAAAGAGGCACTTTAGGGTTTCTATTTGCTATCACTTAAATAGGAGAAAGCTGTCTTCTAACGTTTGAAAACCAAGCTAGTATCATTTCGTTGTTTCAAACTTCTATTGGGACTCAAGTTTATTCTAGACATTAAGTGGTCCACATATATACGATCTATCAGTAAATATGTTCGAAAAAATAGTCGACTTATTGTACCACTGAAGAAAGTATTTGGCTCCTTCTGTTAGGCTCTATCTTTACAAGAATCAGATTAGATTCGTGGTTTCCAATGTAGGACGAACACTCCACAGGGAGACAATTTGATTTTTAAGGGGTGTAATTTAAGAATGAGCTATTAGCAGTGAATTTCTTCACGTGGCTCTATGTGTGTATATAGTATGTGCGAGTTAATACACACAATGCATATGCAGTATGCTTACATAAAAACAAGTGTGTGTCTATGTACATATAGTTGTGATTATTATGAAGGCTTCTTAAGAGCGGTTTAACTTTCGGGGAAAAACATTCATCCTGCACGATGGAAGGAAGCAACCGCCTTCGCGATGATTATAAAGGCTTTTTTTTTATTGTGTGGTCCACCCTACACTACCGAATATATTCAAGTACCCGGGGAAGTCAAACTCCATGATAAAATAACAAGCAACTGACCACTTTAAACAAATCTTAGTGCAGGCTGATTAGTAGCTGGCTAGCTAATAGTTCAACACAAATGCATGCGGGACAGAAATCCTATGGCGAGGAAGTGATAGTCTCTAATTTGAACTTCACACATGGAATAAAACTTTCTTCACAATTACACAATGCAAGCACGCATAAGTGCAAAACGGAAGGAAGAACACCATCCACTGCTGATCGTCATTCATCGTTCACGATAAAAGAATCCACACACACACACACACACACACACACACACACACACACACACACACACACACACACACACACACATATATATATATTATAAGAAAGTGAGAAAAACAAGTAGATTAAAAAACTACTGTTAGTTGCATTTACTTTTATAAAAAAAGTGCTCAATAACAAGCAGAGCTTAATATTGTAATGTTGTTATTACAATAGTTTATAAAAGCATTCTAGCACTACACAAAATGTTTCATGTTTTAGAACATTGTTGTTCATCATGAAGATATTTTAAATCAAATGGTAAAAATTATTTATTTTGGAAAATAGAAAACGAATTCATGGTTAATTAGAAAGTTAAGGAGGGGTAGTTAGAGGAGGTTAAACAATATGAATTATGGGTGTGTCTGAATTATTCAATCAAAAGTGAAAATTAGGTTGAACTATAAAGGTGAATGAACATTTAGGTTGTTTGGAGGTGGGTTGACAAAATCACACTCTTTTCCCGTCCGGGGAAGATGCATATTTGGAACCCATTATTCAGATGTATAGTAAGTGATTTTGAACAACAGGACAGATTTTAGATTTGTGGATTTAATTTTTTTAGAAACAGTTTATTACTTATTTCTTCCTTAGTACTTCCTCGCCATCCTATCTCTGCTTCTATGGTAAATGTTTAGATGGGCCACATTCTACCATTTCAAACAATTACTGCTAGAGTACGTCATGCTACATACACGGAGTGGAAATACATCCATTTTTTCGTATTCCACTTGTAAATATGAAGCTTCACTTTACTTAGCTTTTTCTCAAGAAACGGTGTATTGGAGCAATACACATTAGCGTGGATGCTTCAGTTTTAACCTAAATCAAGTATTAATCGTTATCTATCCTCTATATCCTCGTAAACTTCATTTTCTACTTCCCCACCTTACCTTCATACTCCACACTCTACCTTGGGATAAATTGTCTGTAAATCCTTAAGATTTCAGAGAAGTCACAAACCTATCGCTACTTCCATGGCAAATGTTCAGACCAGCTTCGTTCTTTATTGCTCTCAGTTAAGATCTTTACAGCCAAGATCCACCTTGTTACATCCTTCATTACCCTCATTCACTCTATATTCCTCGATGCATTTCGGAATATCAAGGTGGCCTTTGATAATGGTACTGTTGAAATCGAAACTGTACAGAGATGGTTTCAGAAGTTTTGTTCGGTAGATTAAAGTATTGAAATTAAACGAAAAAAGAAGACTCCGATCGGTGATCAGATATGATCAACTGAATGCATTGGATGATCTAAGAACTACAATCCGAAAACTTACATCAGAATTCGAAACATATCGCACAATGTTTCTCGGAACTTGAAAGCAATTGGAAAAGTAAAGAAACTGAACAAATTTGTTCCTCATGAACTGAATGAGACTAAAAAACCAAAACAAAGACAAAAACAAAAACAAAAAAAAAAACGCTGCTTTGAGGTGTGCTTTCTGTTGCTTTCCTGACTGAATTATGATGTTTTGCTTAATCCTCCATATTTACCTGATAAATCTTTTATTGATTATCACTTATCTAAGCGTTTTCATCTTTCCATACGCGTAATCGAAGCATTTGAGCTGTTTATCACATCAAAGGATAAAGTTTTTTAAAAGATGAGTTCAAGATTTTAAAGGTATGTTAGAAAACAATAATTTATCAACATGGTACCTATTTCAACTAAATAGATTAGTTATTTAACACTTCAGAACCGTTTTATTAATTTCCTATATAGTGCGTCATTTCATGTGTGACAACCTAATAAATGAGTTATTTAACATATTAGAAGCGTTTTATTAATTTCCTACAAAGTACATAATTTTATGTGGAACAGTCTAATAAACCTATTTATTTCCCAATTCTGAAGCGGTTTATTAATTTCCTATAAAGTGCGCTATTTTATGTGAGAACTTAATAAATTAGTTATTTAACATTTCAGAAGCGTTTTATTAATTTCCTATAAATTGCGTCATTTCATGTTTGACAACCTAATAAATTAGTTATTTAACATTTCAGAAGCGTTTTATTTGTTTCCTATAAAGTGCGTTGTTTCATGTGTGACAGCCTAATAAATCTATTTCTGGTGACTGTCAGCAAGAAAGAGAAATACATGAGTAAGTGAAACCGTGAATAAAGGTGGATTCACTGTCCGCCTATTTATAAGTGGGTTAGTAGAACGGAGTGGCAGTAATGACATCATAAACCCAGGTCAGCCTGTGCCTATTTTAGCAAACAATAGCTCACCTGTCAGACGAGCAGATGGCAACCGTTATAATCATTTCAGCCGTCCTTGACAGCAGCAACTTAACAACCAGGTGTCTTTCAGGCTTTAATCTTTAACACCTGACGATGATCTTACTCAGTGGTGCCTAAACTGGTCGATATCAACATATGAGGTCGATGTGGGGATCGATAAATGCTTTTGAGTGGAAACGATGTCGATAAATGATTGATTGGAAACAGAAAATGAAGGCATCAGTTAAAGTGTGTGTTGATCTAATCATTTCACTCCAAGGAAGGCAATAAAGCAACTAAGACACAAGAGGTTACTGAATGTGAGAGAATATGCGGAAAATATTATTAAGAAGAGAGAACAACACAAGAACATGAATTAAAACAAAATATAATGATTGATACATCATTAAAACTTTTGAAGTTGACCGGAAAGTAAGAAACCGGTTAGAGAGTCTCATAAGTAAAAACTTGTTACCGCAAGTTCTATGCTAAACTTTTAGCATAGAACTTGCGGTAACATCTAGCTATTTTAATAATTGCCGTAATGTAAATAAAACTACAAAATACCCCAAGTGAATGCAGCGGTTGATCTAATTTACATTCGCAGGGTTTATACATGATTGAAATTGGTTTTAACTACACCAAACAGATTTTAATTAACCAGTGAAGCACACTGAATCTGGAATATTTTATATATATATATATATATATATATATATATATATAGAGAGAGAGAGAGAGAGAGAGAGAAAGAGAGAGAGAGAAAGGGAGAGATATAGTTATTATCATTGTTATCATAATAGCATACTGCAACTCAAAATTTATTAAGTTTCGGTGATCACTGCGCCATCATCAGGTAATCAAATGTGCTCAGTTACAAGGTTATATATATATATTCATAAGGAAATTTAAAATAAAAAATAAAAATGAAAAAATAAGATTAATAATAAAAATAAAAATGCCAAGGTGTTAGTTGAATGTATTAATGTGGAAGGTTATTATAGCTTAAAAGAATTGTGTGCGTAGGCCAATGAATATTGAGACAGGATGTAGTGATGTATTTATAGACAGAAAAAGTGTTAGTTGTTTAAATAAGGATGGAATAAAAATGTAGCCAATATATGATTCTAGATTCGACAAGATTGAAATTAAAACAATAAAAAAATAACATATTTTCTTTAAGGGTTTTGTTAATATAAAAATCGAATTATAATGTATGGAAATAAACGTAAGGCCATCAAGTTAATTGTTAAAGGAATACTTCTTGATTTTAGAGATGATTGGTAGTGAAAGTAAGCGTACACAGCGATGATTAATTAAGTTTAGGTTTAACTAAAAGCAGTAGGATTATAGATTGTAGCAAATTGTAAACAGTTTGAGATAATTTTGGATATATTTCAGAGTGTGAAATATCATATGGTGGCAGTAAGTAGTAATTTCATTATGTTGTTTTAATAAGTCAGTTTTGGAGAATTTAATTATATGGATTTTTTCTTATAAACAAAGAAAACATTTTTCATGTAACGATTCACATGTTCTAGCTTTTGTTAATATCTTCCATTTTAGTGTAGGAGTTTTATTTGCATCTTTCAATAGCCATTAGTATTTGGAAAGTGAAGTTGAGTTACTATAGATTTTATCATTAGAGGATAGTTTACGCTGATACAAAAGTGCCTTAAAAGTGCTTTTAGTACTCCCAATATAATATTTGACGATATTTGGATTTGGATTATCTGTTGTAAAGGTGGTAGCTTGGTACACTCTTGAATTTGTAAGGCATCTATTTTTCAGAAGAAATTCTTATTAGTTACAACAACTGCAACTATTAGTAATATTGCCGTTATTTATAATATGGTGGCTTTGATTGCTAATCATGTTATATTGTTTTAGGGTTTTACTGTTGCGTTTTTTTTTATTATCATTTCAAGATCATCAGTGCAACTATAACTAAATTTCAGTGTATTCTTATGAAACATTTTGCTAAGTGGGTTATTAGTTGGGAGGTGTTTCCGAACTCGGTAAAAGAATATATTGCCTAACTTAGTGCTAACCATTTGGTTTCATGATGGTGTGTACCAAATTATTTTTTTATTTCTATTATGCTTGGTATTATTATTTTTGCTGATAATATTTAATGCCATTTCATTTATAGCCATTGTTTTTAGGGTAGTATTATAATATTGACTAAGTTTATAAAACATGTCATTCAGTGTTCAACAGATTATCGTACGTGTTTAAAAGTGGATGATTTGTTTTAGGATGAATATAACTAGAGTTAGCATATTTTACATAGGGTGAGTATGCGTTATTAACTAAATATAGAGTAACAGTTAGGAAGTTAACTTAGTTTAGTTTTTACCCTTATTTTAAGACTAAAGGTTTTCATTAGGCTATGTATTGATTTATGAATTCTATCTACTTTAACGTTTGTAGAATTCTGGGCAATCATGAAACCATCGTCTCTGTATAACCCAATGTCAGCTATATCAACATCACGATGTGCAGTTAGATTGTACAAAATAAATAAACCCCCGAGACCCTATTTTGCAGAATCCAATGATCCCGTAGTAATATCGAAAAGGTCCTTCGAACTTGACTTTAGCCACTGTTCATTGTTGCGGATGAGAACGGATTGTTTAGAATTTAATACAATATTTTTTATTTCTTTCCTCATTTGTGGGGGCAAAATCTAAAGCTAAGTTTCATTAGTTCCATTTTAAACCTTGAACATTTATTATTAATTTTTTACGACTTATTAACCCTTTGTGAATGATCTAGAACGGAACATATTTTGTATTGTAAAAATAATTCTTTTATTGCAAGTGAATGTTGCAATTACAATATTTATTTTTCAATAAGAATGATTTTTGCAGATACAAATCCTACTATTTAATCCGTTGCTGAGGAGACAAAATGGATTCATACCGTTCCTAAAGCTATTTGCTCGTAGGTGAATGTAACGTAACCGAGTGGAATTCGAACTCGGCTCTCCGGTTTCTCATTCCGATCTGATATTTCATCACCCACACATCCGTTTTGACGACAGTTTATATTTGTGGGAAGGAAGGACAATGAAGCATATATTGCTCAATTCTAACTCAAATACAAAAACGAAAAGAGTGGTTAAAAGAGTGGTTTTAAAGGAGTGGTAAATTTTAATTGTTACTTGCGCATTTCGCATTGTTGAAATGAACAGATCCGGTTGGTTAGAGACTAGTTTCCTGTGGCAACTTTTTAACGAAATAGCATTTTCCCACATTTAAAAAAATGATTATGTACCAAACAAAAGCGGGAGAATGGATCGGTTAAAACATTATGGGAACAGCATCAGGAACACGGAACAAGTCTATTGTCTAAACAAAATTTGATATGTTACTGAAATTTCTCTAAGTTGTAAACAATAACTTTTGTGTGTTTGTAAGATGCACGATGACATCCGAAACAAAAGATGATGAGATAAAGTGGATTTTATTTTGTTTTATTTTTATCAAAGACGCGTTTCACATGTTTTCTTTGTTATCATCAGTTTGTCTGAAAGACAAGGCTTAAGTGCCACTAAAGGTAGAGGTTCATTAAATGAGGATGTTGTAAGAGAGTACTTGTTGACATCTATTTCCTCAATTTCTCTGTCGCTTCCTCCAAAAAACGATGCCCGATATGTTCCCACTAAAATTAAACGAATAAAAAAAAAATGAAGAAAGCTGTCATTGATTCAGTTTGTTATGCCGCGTTGAGAGGCCCATTGAAGAATTGCCGATAGACCAGTAGAATTCAGAACCTTGCAATAATTATTCGTTTGTGTAAATATACACAATATATAACTATGTACACAATCCATAGCTTTCTACATTAATCTATGGCGAGTTTGTTTCTCAAAACGAAATTTTCAATAGCCAGAAACATTATCAAAAACGAAACTTTCAGTTGCCAGAAAAATACTTTTACATTCCCGTTCAACAAATGTAGCATCTATACAAAGATCATTTGTAAGCGAAGGGACAGTTGAAATTAATAAACTGCATTTTATTTATTTATCTATTATCATTAATTTATCCAGCTTATTATGTTATTTAATGAGGTTGTTGTAAAGGCTTACAGGGAGACTTAGATAATAGCACGTTATGAGTATATGTAGGATAAATAATGGCTGACCTTCGACTTGAAGAAGTTAATATTACAGTGATCAGGGAAGCACCCTCTCGGGAGTTTGTTCCACGTTGCAATAGTTCTGGAGAAGAAGCTGTCTGAGTTAGACATACTCTTTACCAATAGAATTCGAAGGGGATGAGGATGAGTCAATTCGGTGTAAATTGCAGGAGTGGGGAGGTTCCTAGCTGTAAAGATCTGGATTGGTGGAACCAAGGAATGTAGTCCGTTCAAACATATGCCATGAAAGTAGGATCAGTAGAGAGAGGCTAACAACGTTTTTTTTGTGGCTGAAGAGTCTAAATATTCATTTATCAGAAGGACGCGCAAACGATTTTGAACTCTCATGAAGCTGGAAAGTGAAGATTGGTTAGCTCAGATTTAACAACAGAAGTTTATTTTTTAAATGGTTTGATTTAAAACTTAAAAATGAAATACATGAACTGTAAAAAAAAAATTAATTAAGATTTAATATTGAGAAAATAAATACGAAAACATTAGAGAAGAAACAAAACCTTTTTTGTTTTTATTGCGTCTCTATTTTAAAATTAAAAATAAAAAGCGACAAACTAATAAAAAAGAATTTCATTGAGCTGAAGGGCAAACATGTGCAGCATAAGTGTCGTATTCATTTACTCTCATTTACGACAAAGCAATTCTATTTACAGCATCGTATTCAACTTGAAGTCATTTCCTAAAGTTTGAAAGTAGACAACAAATTATGAATAACGTTATAACTAACAATAGTTCGTTATGAATAGAAAAAAGATGAATAATCGCCAATGACAAACTGACAAACGAACACTTTACTTTTCAAATCTACGTGACATTATATTTTTGAATTCTTTATTTGTATTGGCAATTATGGCTGAAATTATTCGTTCACTTTCCACCTTTTTATATTGATACAAGAATTGAAAATTATTACTACAAACACTTCTCTATTTTCTCTATGATGGTTATTTTCAACAAAGCTATTATAACTTGTGATATCTCAAAACTTTCATCCATTTTACCTGTTATATAAGAAGAGATACGGCAAATTCCAACGAGAAGGTAAAAATAATGAAAGCCAATCATGGTTTTATTTTAAGGTCAACCACATTTGAGTCCTGGCAGATGTAAGGGAGGTTTCGATGTTCTTATCTCTACCCACTCACTTTACCACTACTCCTACTTTGCTTTACTCATTTTCTCGACTAAGAAATTAAATGGATGATTAAGCATTGAATTGAGAAATTATGACTTGAAATATGTTTGCGTCGAGCATTTAAAATTTAGAAGAAATGGATTGTCAGTGGTCAGGAATTAATGCGTGCATTCATGACATTATCCAACGAAATATACTCTGTTATCTAACAGCAGGAATGTGCAAATCATACAGCGTATATTTGCCTATTTATAAATAGAACACAAAGTCATTTATATCATTTAATGATAAAAATGAATCATGGAAATCATGTATATATCTGATACTTATTTAGGTATTGATATGTTAGATGCACATTTGAAAAATTTACAAGTTCAATAAAACCATTCGTCGTTAAAATATTAACTTTCTTTCACTTTTTCATTTTCTGAACGACTGCAATAAGTTGTTTGTGGTTAATTCAATCAAGTGCCGTGTGTAATACACGCTTTGGGCGATCATGTCTCGAAAGAGACAAGACTGACTGGGCAGAAGATTACCTCACAGTAGGTTGCCATTGCTTTCTGCGGTAGACTGGTTGCCAGCCAAGACTATAGAACCCAATCTGTCCTATTATTTAGTCCATAACTGGAGGGAAGAGACGGATTAATACCTTTTCTAAGGACATTTGGGTGTAAGTGAATGCAAGGAATTCAACTGGAATTCGAACTCGGCACCCCGATTCATCGTTCCAAGTCGATATCCACTGCACCACAACGCAATCTTTGTGGCTAATTAATGGCAAGAAAATACATATTTCCTTCACTATTATGTTAAAATTTGTTTATTTTGTTTATTTAACGGTATATCAAATCCTTATGTATCATTTAATGCCAAAATTTAATTTTCTTGGAAGCTTTGAAGTAATAAAAAATATTATACATGTTGTCCATCTTTCACAATTTAATACATGGTAGAAGATACTAAACTTTTGTGCATATACATGTTTCTGTGGACTTTATTACTAGAGGCATTGATATGCATATTTTATGTTGTAGTTTTGTTGAAGTTAGATTTTGGAATAGAATTCGATTTAAGAAATTGTAGGATATTATATGGATTAATGTCGTAGAAGATTTCTTTCATGTTGGTTGGTTGAATTTGTTTCATGGCATATCAACCTCTATGGAAATATTTAATGCTGGAATCTAAATATTTTGAACGCAAATGCATGTCTTCATCTGCAGATATAATGTATTGATGGTAATACCTTTCCCAATGTATTTGCGCGTAAATGAATGCAAGGAATTCAACTGGAATTCGAACTCGGCTCCCCGATTTCTCGTTCCGGTCCGATATCCACCGCACCACAAAGCACATCCTGACTGACTGGTCAGACTAGTCAGTCAGTTAAGTGCCATACGTGATACACGCTTGGGCGATCATGTCTCGAAAGGGACATGACTGACTGGGCAGAAGATTATCCCGCAGTAGGTTGCCATTGCTTTCTGCGGTAGACTGGTTGCCAGCCAAAGCTTTAGAACCCAGGTCAGACTAGTACTGCGCTTAAATTCAAAAAGTCTTGTCTGTGTACTAAAGCAAAGAGTTAATTCAAAAGATTACCATGAAAGTATTTATAGAAAATGCACAGAGGCAACCATACGATGGTTGGAAAATGACTGAAACCGGGATACCAGATCAGGACTAATAATATTGCTGATTCTTCTTTGGATTCTTCAAGGAGTTCTAGATAAATAGCAGGAACATCGGATCATAACTTCACATATTATTGGTAGTAGATACCAAATGTAAATGCTGAATATTGTTATTTAATTAATTTATTTTATTTTAAGTAATTGCTTGATACTTTTTTAAAAAACAGAATACTGCACAATTTACACATTAACAAATAGTTCAAGAGAACAATATATTAAAAGCAATCATTTGTGTTCACGACATGAATGCGCGAATCTGTCAATACTTACTTCTGCATCCAATCCATCTAACATTTCTTTTTCAATGTTTTTTTTTTAATCATATCACCCCGAGCAAGGCGGTACCGCCACTGATGTGCAAGGGGCTACGTAAGAGTGAAAAGATTGGAAAAGAGAAAACCGGAAACCACATCCTAAACAGGGAACAAGGGATGAGCCTCTTCACCTGTTCAATAGACGTGAGTGGAGTGTGAACCGGGATGGATTACAACGTATGATTTCAGATTCTCCTCAAACAGCGAATTTTTTAAACTGAGGCTGGATGTAGCACAAGGCTTATTTTTAATGTCGGAACTCTGATCCCGTAAGCCCGGGCAAAAATTTCTGTTGATCTTGTATAAGGCAGAGTCGGGCTTCTGTCTTTCCCCAGACGAGGTCTGACAAGGGTAGACAGCGTTTGCTGTCTTCTGAACCTTGTTTTTATCATTGAAAACTGTCTTTTCACATTATACCAGAGTAACTGATAGTGTGCAGATGACTTTATAAAGTTCTTTTTCCTTTTTATTACTGAAACAGGGCAGAAGATTTTCCCGCAGTAAGATGCCATTCTGTTCTCAGGTAGACCGGTTACCAATCAAAGCTATAGAACCCAACCTGTCCTGCTATTCAACCCATAGAAGGGAGAAGAGTTGGATTAATATCTTTCTCAAGTGAATAAAACAAATTCAACTGGAATTAAATTGAATACGACAGACAAGGAAACTTTGATTAATTTTAGTTTTTTAGTTTTTCAAACATTCTTATATTTTTTCGTTCGTTGGGAGTAAGGGGGTGCAAAAATTAGCCGTATGACACAAAAATAAAGTTTTTTCATTCATTCATATATATATATATATATATATATATATTAAATTGAAGGAAGGGAAATGTCTTCTTGATGTTATCAGTCTGGAGGAAGCAGTCCCAGCGTGCGGCACCTTTGGAAAGTCCCTGAAAACCATACCACGGTTTTCCTTGTGAGGGAAATCAGGCAGACGGCTTCCATTGAGGAGCTGTTGATGCTTGTGCTAGCTCAAAGTCACAAGTCATTGTGACCGAGGTTTTGAACGTCCTGACCTTGTCCAGGCTGTTGTTCGCACTGGATAACGTGCTATCACTTACAAAATGTAACTAAGGTCCTCTCAGCATAATTGCAGTATAAACCGCAGGTGGATCTGAACAAACCCAAATATGCCTGATCAGGCGTCTGCACTGGGAATTAGCTAGCCGCCATTGTAGACAGGCATCCTCGGATACGAGTGACCAGCCAAACAAACATACATACATATAATTAATGTGGAGAAACTTGTTAGCATTCTGTTAACGCTGTATCCTTATCTTGGTGTTGAACACTTTATGCCTTTTCACCAGTAAACTACTGAACCCTCCCTGCAAAACAGCAATTTTGACACTAAACAGCATTACAATATATATATATATATATATATATATATATATATATATATATATATATATATTCGTCATCCACATACAAACCTGTTTCGTTGTGTCACAGCTCATCAGTGTGGCTAAACATCCACTTGCTTCTGGCCGGGATCGAAACTCGACCGATTCGGTGTCAGTCAGAGTAGTAACTGTTTTTTTTTAATTTTCCTCTCTAGAGAGCTCAATCGTAATGAGAGCATAATATATATAGTCATCCAAAGACAGTCCTATTTCGCTGTATCAAAGCTCAGTACGATTTGACACCCGATTATTTCCAGCTAGGATTAAAATCCGACTGATTTGACATAATTCGGAGATTCTACTTCTAAGCTATCGGCCCACGGTAGAGGAAGGGTATTATATATACAAAGTAAACAAACACCAGTAGTAGTTAAGAGTGTTCAA
>JBBBDQ010001831.1:2755000-2910000 GCA_037127315.1 Ascarosepion bandense
CACTCTTTGATGTAATATATTTTAGAACTTCTGGTGGGGGCAATTTTCACCTTATAACTACTTATTTCACGCCCTTCCATTACCTCGAATAAATGATAGACCATTCCGAAAGTAGAATCGATGAGCAGAGTTTAAAATCTGACCGAATCAGTTACGTTTCTAACGTAAATGTACGAATCTCTCTTTCCCCACCAACTATGAGCTAAATAACAGGATAGGTTGAGCGACAACTAGTCTAGTCTGAATTTATAACAGAAAACTACTTCCCTATATTTCCCAAGAAGTTAAAGAAATTAGCAGTGTAAACATACGGTCGGATTCTTCAGCCTTTCACTGACCGATCAGTGCCTGCAACACTCCGTAGTTTGATTCTCCTCAGCGTTGGTATGAACAAAAACTTGGGAATATCCAGTGTACGTTCAAAAGGAACAGAAATTAAAATATCGACACGGTCCTGTATTCTCTTTGAACAGTCTGGAGCTAGGTAAATGACATTTAGGGTATCTACACTGCTACTTTTATATTCTCTCATGGCAAACAAACAGGCCTATCTGCCAGTGAGAAATCCGACTGCGACTGTCACTCTTAATGCCTCTCTATACATCTCAATAGGTGGCTTGTGACTCTTCTTATCTAAAATGCAGCCTAATTATGAGTTCATAACCGGAATTCCTTACCATCAGCATGACTATCACTTGATCCCGAAAGTTTTTCTTTTAATTTTTTATTTATACAATTTACTCCTTTTTCTCTATTTATGAACAGCGGGTGGTTGCGGGTGGTTACTTTGAAACTTTCGCATCTCGATTTTACTGGTAACGCAGTCAGTACTCATAAAACACCAGTCCCTACAGGCTTGGATAAAATCATTTAGAGTTCACTTGACTCCGTGGATGTACTAACGAAACTATATTTTTGCAAAATGGTGAGTAGGTTAAATCTAACGAATGTGCAAATATTCAAATACAGCTTCTTTTCATCAATCACTGATAACAGGTTCGATTTTAGGTCCGGCCTTTTGCCTGAGTGAGTGAAGCAGGCCGTTTAAAAATAAATATGTTCAACTTGTCATTCATTGTGTAACAGTGAAACGACGTTAACAAAAGAGAGAAATTAAAACCTAAAAAAGAGAGAAAAAAAACAAAAAAACAAAAAAAAAAAAACAAAAAACCCCCAGATTTTGTTAATAGGATCGGTTAAATGTATTATTTCTATCGATGCTGTTTTAATTACTATAGTGGGTAATTGAACGAAAAAATGCCCCCCCACCAAAAAAAAATATTTGAAGTGTCTCGTCCTTCAAAAGGAATTCTTCAGACGAAGCGATGATTTCATTGAAAGGAGTATATATATGCAACGAATTCAACCGCAGAGCCGAGTTCAAATTCCAGTTAAATTCATCGCATTCACTTACGCAGAAATAGGCTTGCGAAAAGTACGAAACCGTCTTTTTTCCTCCAGCTATGGGTTAAATAGCAGGACAGGTTGGATTCTATAGTTGGCAACCAGTCTACTACATAACTTAATGGCAGCCTACTACAGAAAAATATTCTGGTCAGTCTTTCGAGACATGATTACCCAAGCATGTATCACGTTTGACATTTAACTGACTGACTGATATATAAATATATATACATATACATATATATGGGAGAGGGAAACAAACGTCAGTTATAATTATACATCGAAAGAAACACTAGAAATGCATGGACGATTTAGCCTTAAATTTGAAAACTTTAGCGCGGAATGTGTGTAGATGCACAACCTAGCCGACCTAATTTTGCTTCTTACCGCTTCTGTTTTTCTTATTATCGCTGCTATTTTTAAATATCCGAAAATGTAATAGTTGTACTTTTGCTAAGAAAGAGGACATGCTATATGAGCCTGGATGTGATTTTACCGGGGAATATTCAGAAATTAATACACATTCTATACATTTTTTCCTTGATAAATTGCTTTCTGTTTTAATTAAAACTGCATTTTTCTAAGGCAAAATCATGGTTAGACTTATTATTGTAGCTATTATTTAAGTTTAAGCACAGTAAATATCGAACTTCCAATCTAGTAATAATAATGAGTGAAACAACTCCGTTAATCATGACCAGGCACTTGTTTTTGTTTTAATCGAAGTTCAGAACTTTTAGAACGTCTGCTGTTAATGGAGGCACGTCACGAGTTCAGTTTTATTTTTAAAACCTTGCCGTCTCTCCTTAAGTCAAATAAATATATTAGGTAGAGTCATAATTAATTTCTCTTTTTGGAAGCCAATTATAACGACGAATGGATCAACCTAGTTAATCGTTCCTTAAGTATATCATAACAGATGATGAAAAGTGGATTATATACCACAGGGTTGAACGCAAAATCTCTTCAATCGACCTCAAAAGTTGAACTTCATGAAAAAAAGATAATGTTGTGCATATACTGAGATCGCCAGAGGTGGGGATGTATTATCCGTTTAGAGTTTTTAAAATGCAATGAAATACTAAATGCACAAATAAACGTCCAGCAGTTGCAGTGTGTTAATAAAACTTTGGTTGAATATCGCTCTGCGATCAAAAATAAAAATATTGTTTTCTAAGGCAAGACAAGGCCGCGTGCAGTAAGAATAACACGAGAAAAACATTGAAACTCGGTTCTTCTTCTTCTTCTTTTTCTCCCCTCCCTCCTCTTCCTTTTTCATCTTCTTACCCACTCTCCTCCTTCTCTTTCTTTGTCTTCTTCTTTTTAAATGAAATTTAATTAAGGGACATTAAGTTTGCTTTTACTTTGAAGAGGTCAGTAGAATCGAACAAAGTTGCACACACACACACACACACACACACATGTATGTGTGTGTGTGCCTATAAAAAATCAGATATAACTAAAATAAAGCCGTAAAAGAATAATATGATTAAATATGAAAGAATACAAAAGAAAAACTTATCTTAGCCGCCGCGTTTCGTTTAAGAGTATCAGAGGACAAAACGTGTTGGCTAAGATAAGTTTTCCTTTTGTCTTTATTTTTACACACACACACACACACACACACACACACACACACACACACACATATATATATATATAAAATTTCAAAATTTTGTTTTATATATATATATAAAACAAAATTTTGAAAATTTCTTCATTCATAAAACACCCAAATTTTGGAGCTTGCTTTCCTCCTTGATTTTTTTATCCATTAGTTTTTGACATTTAGATTTTTTTCGAGTATTTAATTCCTTTTACTTTCTACATCACTAATAATCATAATAATAATGATAATGGTGATGATGATGATGATTTTTTATTGTGTAGTGTCTTTCCATAATTTTCTATCATATAATAATTTTTGCTTTTTCTAATCACCCTTAAACCTTGTTCCACTATCCATTTACTCAAGCTCACTAGGCAGGTTGTGCGTTGTCTTCCTCTGTTCCTCTTGCCTTCAGTATGACCTAAGAATATCAAATTTTCCAAGCACTGCGCCCTAGAAATTTCAGTGATTTCTTTCTGATGTTAAATATAAGTGTCCTTTTTATTGCCATTTTTTCCGAAACTTTGATCGCATGTTTTGTCTATGGTATTCTCAAAAATGGTCCAAAATCTGCGAAAATGGTTAAATAAGAATAACGACATTTAGAAGATGACCCGCCTGGTAAAGAGAATCATCAGTGGTGATTCTACAAGGAGCAAACCCCGAATTTTGTTTGGCCACTCGGTTGGCCCCACCTCTTTTATGAGCTTCAAAAATTTATGAAAGTGATCAGTCTCTGGCTTTAATAAGATTTGATCTTCAGTCCTTTTCTTTCTTCAGAACGCATTTTGTTTTGAAATTAACCTCTCTTGTGTTCCAACATTTTGAGAGTGGAAAAGATGGCAAGAATAGATTAAAATTGCACTACTATGAATGAAAAGTTATTCTGTTTAATTTAATGAAGAAATATACTTATACTCAAACTCAATCCTAAGTTGTGTATACGAAACTGGTGTAGTATAAAAATGAAGACGCTGCTTGAGTTTGCCCCCTCCTCATCAGAAAAATCTCGACCCCTAAGTGCCCTTCCACAATCGCCACTGGGAATCATCAGTCGTTTTATGAAAAATTATGGCATTTCATTCATCAGCTACAATAAAATATATCTGCAAAAATAAATCCAAAGGCTTTCTAGTGTCAAATGTAAACAGGTGAAAATAGCAAAAATCAACGCCTCTTAAAAATTTATTGAGAATGAACTCGAATGTCATACATCATAAATACATCTCAGCGTCATATAAGAACAAACGATAAAAAATGCAGTGGTTGATCATGATGACATTTTCTCTAGTCTTTTCACTAAAGAACAATTAAATTCAAAATCCGACCTAGCCTTGAATAGGCTAGGAAGAGCAGGCATGACTATTGCTGAAAAGAAAAATGTATATAAGTGTAAAGGAATATAGTTATTTAGATAATCAATTTCGAAGGGAGGCGTTTCGCTCGGCTAAGGTTTAATACAGAAAATTTACGAATAAAAGCGCAATACTTTTATGAAAAGGACTGTTTTGTAGTTGTTGAAAAGTGTTGATCTGAAAAGCAGACTTTATCGTATATCGTATAGTGCTGGCGAATATGGCTGGCTGGAGAGGCAGCCGAAGGCCACCTTGAACTGCGGCTGATGATGGTTGGTTTAAACTTTTGTTGCGAATGGATGGAGCCGTCATCTTCGTTATCTTGGCTGTGGGATGATCTTTTTTGTGCTTTGGAGAATTTTATATCCTAAACCAGTTTTAAAACAATTAAGCTTCTTCTTTTTCATTTTTTTAAATATAGGAGTGCCGACAGGATACGACCGCTATTTAATTCCCCAAAAGATATTACATTTATTATAAATGAACGTCACCCAGTGAGATACCTATTCATAGAATTAACAGCAGCAAAATTCAAATGTTCAAATATAGAAAAGAAGACAGTAAATGTTGTTTGGATCGCTATTCGGGCTAGATCAGAATCTCTGAAAAGCCTTTAGAATTTATTCTTAACTTGAAAAAGGAATTACCAAAAATCACTTGATAAAGAATATTAACATGAGCTGTAAAGTATTTATCATTTGCTTTTTATTTTGAATATTTTAATGGAAACTCCATTCCACATGTTGGTGAATAGTTATGACTATAGTTTCGACATTAAAAAAAGATATTGGATAGAAACTAATGTCTTATTTATAGATAAGCTCACTCCATAGACTATACATAATCCAATAGTGAATAGAATTGTGTCGCGGATAAGAAATTTATGGAGTAACTGTTCCAAAGACGAAAACGATATAAAGAAATTAGACATAAAATAACTACAGAAAATAGGCAGTGGCGAATTAATTATACGACCAGACACTGAGAGACAAAAATGTTATGAAATGTAGACATGAGGATATGCACTGGAATTGCAGTGTATAGAGAAACGACTAAAAAGAGAAACACGCTAGCCTGATAAACTCACGTAACATTGAGGCTTACGATAAGAAATATCGAAAATGTGACAAAATCAACTTTCTTCGTGCCCTTGGATTCGTGTTCTTCTAAACCCTGTTTAAATTAATAATGGTTAACTTTTATTTATTTTATTGGACTGTTGTCCGGACCGGTCTGAAGTTATTCAGGTTTTTAATAGAATGAGTCAGGAATTTGTGAGGCAAATATTGTCGATAATTATTTCACAAAAAGAAGTGCCAAAAGTTTTAATATCGGCTAATGCTCCAGAATTTTGTGTTGAAGAAATCTGTTTTTGGTTAAGAAATATTGGTTATATCCAGTTGTGGTGTTCTACCGATTCTATTCTTAAAATTATAAAAGCTTGTTGGGTTATCTGAAAATAATCTTCATTATTAACAACCGATCGTCTCTCGATAAAATATTAGTTATGTTACGCATGTGTGCATTCTAAGCAAAACTTTAATAGTCATACGCCCTCTACCGTTTTAAAGTTACAAATATGCAAATCTTCTAGCGATAAGTTTGAAAGGCCTTCCATGGGATCTTTGGTTCTGCCGAGATTCAGTTTGAATGCGGCTAAGAAACCATAAGACAGCGGATGACACTAAAGTCAAAAAATGCATTATAGTTCTAAACAGAAATATGATGAGAACAGAATTGTAATTGAGGAATATCTTAATAAATATATGTTTTCTATTAAATTCTCAAAATGGTTTAATTCTTTTTGACACTATAAGTTGATTTTTTCATCCTCAGATTGAAAAGAAAATAAGCAGAATAAGTTCCTAATGATTATCGGCCTTTATAGAACTGGTTCTTGGAATTTCAGGATGCCACCACTGGTTTTGTAACAATTCTGCGGTCACATATTCGAAGGATTTCATAGTTAAAGAGTATCCTAAAAGATCAGACTTTGTGTGAAGGGAACATTAAAAAGGGTTTTTTCTTTTTCAAGTTTGCTCTCAAATGTAAACAAACCACAAAGATCGTATTGTGGCGAAGCGACAAACCTAAATAATGTCACTTCACACACACATATTTTTATATTTAAAATTAAATTCGATTGAAAGAACCAGACAAATTGTTATAATAACAATAATAATGTGTATTTTCAATAAATATGCAAATCAAAAGTGGATGAACATTGAATCAATGTTGAAAGTAATGCTTGAGAAAATTAAAATGTTCATTTAAAAAGTTCACAATGTGAGACAAAGTAAAAAAAAAAATAATGAACAGAATTAGAGTTGTTTCGCTTAGATAAAATTTAAATGTTCTGCTGAAATGTGAAACTGATTATATAATGCTGAATAGTAATTAATAAGAGATTTTTGTGTGAATGTTCAAGAATATAAATGAGAGAAATTAGGATTGAAAAGTCCTGTAAATTTTCCAATAAATGGAACAACGAAAAGTTTGTCGAAGAATACAGCTTGGCAAATAAGAGTGAGTGAATGAATTCTTATTTTTATGATTGCTATAAAAATGATCAAACACAAAGTTTAACGGTCAACAGATGGGTAAGAATGAATGTTTGTCGAAGTTGTATTTTACAAGTGATTCCCGCGTGTTGATGGGTTAAAAGACGGGTGAGATTCAGAGAGACGTGGGTTCTAGTAGCATATTGGTATTCACTGGCTAAGAAGCAAAAATCCGTTGTATTTATTTACTCCGTGATCACGTAGGAGACTCAAAACGTGATGGCGGGAGAATTGTGTCTCGTAGAAAAATAATATTTTTTGAAATAAATCAGCCAATCAGATTACGAGTTTGAGAGAAGCTTGGGAAGCTGGCTGTTGCCTAAAAAAGCACGTAATTCGCACTAGATAAAACAATGCAATTGATAAATTGCTGCTAACAGCTGCGATTGATAAATTGCCTTATAATAAATAAGTAGTAGTTTTTCCTCCCATGATTTTGTGAATTTTCACAAAGGGATAAGAAATAATTTATGCAAATTTTGGGAGGGGTACCGCACAGTTTTATACGAATATAGTAAGCCATAAAAAATGTATTCTAACAATACTACACTCATATATTTTATATATTTCACAGTTAGGAATTCCGACTATTAAATAAAACCCGGCTTTTGGGGAAGAAAGTCATAGAAAGGGTGTTTTTTATGTTTGAGACAAAGCGTAAACAAACCAAGGGAATCGTATATGAACGTGGTTTAAACCGTTAAAACGTCTTCAAACAATGCTACAGTCACATATTCGATATACAGGGTGTCCATAAATTTCGTGTGCACTTTAAAAAATCTATAACTTCATTTGTATTTGCGATATAAATAATTTGTAAAAAGGATTAGAAAGAAGTAAATCTATATATTTTAAGGTTCTATTGATTTTTTTTTTAGTTTCCACATGTCCTCCATCATTAGCAATACAAAGGGTAATACGATTTTGCAGTTCACGGAAAACATTTGCCAACTGATTTACAGTAATGCCTGAAATAGGTTATTTTAGCTTTCAAATCTTCTAATGAATTAGGTTTGGTTGCATACACAATTGTTTTCACTTGTCAGTTGAAGCCATGGATCAAATTGATTCTGAAAAAAAGAAAATATTTTCTTACTTATATAAAAAATGTTGCAAACTTTGTGGTAAAGAATTATTCAATAACTATACTTAAAACTAGGTACATTAAACTTTATAAAATCTTTTACAGATTATTACTTTCACAAATATAAATAAAGTTATAAAAAAGTGCACACGAACTTTATGGACACCCTGTATTTCATAGATTGGTAGTTCTAGTATCCCATAGTATCTAAATTTAGCTGAAGGAAGTATCAATTTGTCAAAAAATTTTGAATTAAAAGTTCCTTGCATTTTTAGTTTATTCAGGACAATGTGATTTTCTCCAATTTTAGAATAAGAGGCTGAGATTTTGTTTGCTGTGTACTGACCATGTTCGGTTTGTTCCTTTCTTGTGACTTTGTGACCTATGGTGTTTTTTTCTGAATTCGAAGAGAAGAGAAAAGATAGACAATAAGAGAAATATCCGATTTACCAGGGGTATGACCCATTTACACCAACGTTTCCGGAAGATTTAGTGGCAGCCTAATTTAAAAATATGTAGCGTTTCAACTACAAAAAGACTCCGCTCGACATGAACATTCAAGTTGTCCATATTGAGTTTGTATAATTACTTTTTTGAGACTCAATCACTTCGATATAGGACTTAACAGAAGTTTTTGTATTTATAGTTTCAACAGAGGCTTACGTTCATTGAATTGCCATCTGTATTTTATTCTACAAGGTTCGTAACACTTGTATACATTATACATTACAGTGAGGGTTATCAGTGCTGTTTGACGACGGAAAAGAATTTCATGTTAGTGCAATATGACCTGCACGATTATGTCTATTAAATAGAATACAATCTTAAAATAACTTGCATTTATGCCTGCAAAACCGGAACTGTGTGTTTGCTGTGAACCAGAAAACAGGTCACTGAGCTCAGTCTAACGGCAGAGAATTGGTTGTGACATCATCAATAAAAATTGCTTTAAAAAATTTCTGTGCTTTTGTCGCCATTCGAATTTCTTTGTTAAAATGGCGACGAAAGCTGAGCTTCATATTTTCTCATTATTATAATAAATACGGCCCCCCCCCCCAAAAAGACGTTTATGTTTTAGTAATTATATATATATATATATATATATATATATATATATATATATATATATATATATATATATATATATATATATATATATATATATATATATATTCGTATTTGGGAGAGCTAATTTGTTGGATGTGCGTTGTGGTCCAGTGGATATCGACTCAGAACGAGATATCGAAGAGCCGAGTTCAAATTTCAGTTGAATTCGTTGCAATCATATACGCGCAAATACCCTTGGGAAAGGCATTAATCAGTCTCTTCCCTCCAGCTATGGGTCAAATAACAGGACGGATTGGGTTCTATATCCTTGGCTGGCAACCAATCTACCGCAGAAAGCAATGGCAACCTACTGCGGGATAATCTTCTGCCCAGTCCGTCATGTCTCTTTCATGGTCGCCCAAGCGTGTATCACGTACGGCACTTTACTAAATTTGTTGGAGAGTTGATATGAAAAGGTAGTATTATGAAATCTGTGTGATTTTTGGTGGTATTTGTTTTTTTAGGTTTTGTGTATTTTATAAGCATGTTTTTGGCATTGAGGATTAAATAATGTGGGTAGTGGAGAAATTTAAATGTTTGTTTAATATATTTCTTTTTTCACATAGATAATAATGGCTGCATATTCTGAGGGTCCTAATATATATATATATATATATATATATATATATAAACCTTTACTTTGCACACTGTAACTTCATTACCATAGCAACAGTCCTTATCCTTTTTTATAAGACCTCGTATATATATATATATATATATATATATATATATATATATATATATATATATTGCAATTTTGTTTTTGCCATGGCTTATGAAAACATTATATCACTAAACAAAAATTTTCATATTTCCAAACAACACTGTTCTTCTTCAGGTCATATTTTCAAAGAAATAGAGAAAATGATTTATTTAGAAAATATAAAAAGAAATCATGGTCATTTAGAAAATGAAGGGGTAGTAGTTGGAGAATATGCTTGTAAGTGTGTCAATATTGTTCAATCAAAAATGAGAATTAGGTTGAACTATGAAGCTGAAGATTTGGATCGCAAAAGAAGGCAGAGTAGCCTAATGTCATGGGTCATGGGATGACACTTTTTAATTTTGTCTGGGTAAGATGCAAAGTGGGACTATACATTATTTGAATGGGTAGACAATAATTTTTAGCAGCAGGTTAGATTTTTGGTTTTTATTTTAAATTTGTGTTGAATATATGCCATTGTGTAGTAGATCTAAGAATTTGAAAAAAAGGCACCTTTGCATTGCTTGATGTCGAAAATCTATTGACATTGTACATTTCCCACAAGAGTTCCATCCTATTTCATTTAAACACACATCGAGATCTTCCAGGACCTATCCGTGATATCCTCGCTGATAATACATACATAATAGCATCATCCACATGCAAAAGAAGATTGAAAATAATGGAGGTATTACTAATAAAAAACGGAAACCTACACTTAATAACATCAATTATGAACACGGTAACTATGTACGTGTTCAGAACTTAAGGTACACAAGACTCTATATGCATAAACTTTACACATGTTTGTTTACAAGTAAAACAAAATTAATTCTTGATAATGGCTAACAGTATAACCGAAAGCAAAAAACCTTTGGAGAATTCTTATATAATTTAAGTTCCGAAAAGAAAAAAAATTATACGAACGCATGAGAAATATATTTAAAAACTTAATGATAATACTTTGTCTGTCATTTTTAATGAAACCTATATAAAAGAAAGACTGTTACCCAAATACATAGTATATATATATATATATATATATATATATATGCGAGATTGTATAGAGGCTGTTGCTATGGAAATGGAGCTAAGCGTGCAGAGTAAAAGCGCTTGGCACAGATTGACGTTGACCACTGTCCTGCATTATAACGTTCTTGCTCACTTCCGTTGTTTATAGAAGTACTTGGAAGGAAAGTGTGTAGAGTGTGGTCATCTCGCCACACCACGGAGATTCTATTAGTAACTATGGCTTGTATATCAGTTTTGGTCAAATAAAACATTGGCTATGTTTGATAACCACCATATTTCCCAGATCTCAACCTTTCAGACTTTTTCCTTGATCTAAAAATCAAATCCAATTTCAAAGGAAAAAAAATCAAAAGTTAGAGGAAATACAAGAGAATGATGTAGCTGCTCGCTATCACAACAAAGGAATTCCAGGAATGCGTACATGAAATGAGAGTGAGAGATGAACCCACAAACGAAACTAAAATATAACACATTCAAACTGAACGTAAAATATATTAGTAGAAACCGTCCACTCCACAAAAATAAGAACGGCCGCTGTATTCCGCCAATATCCAGAATAAATAAGCTTACTCACTAAATGAGAGGCAGGAAGGGATTCAAAGAAAACCTAAGAAAGACAACTAATGTCATTTAAGATAACCAATGAGAGACGTAGGTCTCAAGCTCTTGTAAAAACTGGGATGAAGACTTCTGTGAATATTTTTTTTAATAAATAGAACTTCGGCGAGCAGATGAGGCTAGAAAGCATTTGAAAAAAACATTCAGGCGAGAAGGCACAGAGTTACAAGCTAACTACAGAGAGTCTCATGAATTTCGAAGTTGACGAGTGAAAATTCTACTGCGGTTGAACAACAACGTACAAAAACAAATTCAAAGACATTTTCCCAAAAGTCATCATAAAGCACAAACAGTGTGAATTTCAAAAAGACATTTCCAAGATTGTTATACATCCCAGAGACACTCGTGGGACAAGTAAACGTAGTTTTTTTTTTCTTTTTTTCTAAAAGGTGGTTGCACATTTGTTTTACTGCCCTCCTGAATGTGCTTTCATTTGTGAACATTTTTGAAATTAAATCCTTGTTTTTTTTGTAAATTGTAATCCTTTTTTTTTATTTTATTTCCAATGATAATTCTTTTGCAATATGTCTGTAAATGTTACCCTGCCTTAATTTTTATAAGGGTTACAAAAAGAAATGTTCGTATAAATCTTTTGTATTTTTTCTTTATTTTCTTTCTATCTATCTATCTATCTATCTATCTATCTATCTATCTATCTATCTATCTATCTATCTAAACTTATTTATAAATGAAACTTTGTCTGTGTGTGTGTGTGTGTGTGTGTGTGCGTGTCTGTGTCTGTGTGTGTATGTATTCGTTATCTATAGACTCCGAAACGGCTGAACCGATTTTCTTGAAAATTGACACAGTTGTACTATAAGCATCTTAGAGTGTTCTTAGCTAGGTCTTGTGTCGAGGTACCCCCGATAAATATCGAAAATCGATAATCGAAAAGATCGGGTTATAGAAGGAGTGGTCCGATTTTAATCAAATTTGATACACTCACAGACAAAGACTCAAGAAACAATATTCAGAAGTTTCAAGGTTGCAGTTCTTACAATAATGCAGAATATATATATATATATATATATATATATATATATATAAAAGGCAAGGTGTTTGTGTGTGAGTCTATTTATCTGCCTGTATGTCTGTATTTTTTTCAGCCCTTTTATTTTAGTTTTTGCTTCGTGTTTGGCTCTAAGTAGATATAATTGTAGTTCTTAGTTTCAGCCATGATGCCATTTAATCAAAGGACTTATTTAACCTTCAAAATTCAGTTTACAACGAAAAAAAACTTATTTGATACCGATACCAGGAAATCAAAATTTGACTTACATCCATTCATTTTTCTTTCAGTCTACGGTTTCGCTTTAACTGGGAACAACTATTGCTTTTTTAGTCTTTCGTGCCAACGTCCAAAGAGTCTGAGCTCCAGAACCATGGATTAGTTTTAAAGCTTTCATTACACCCGAGCAACGCCGGGCTGTACTGCTAGTAGTAAATAAATGCTGGTCCTTTAAATTTTTACGCAGTGGTTTGAGTCTTGGTTGCACCTTATACCACTTTCTCTTCCTACTGACTATTTTTTGTCTTTGGTACACGAATTTCGATTTGGTAGGAAGTTGAACGTTTTTTATATCTTTTCCTTTCACATGTTCTTCTTCAAAGCCGTTTTTTCAATTTCTATCAAAGTAGTTATCTATTCAGTTCTTACTTCATATATGTCTTTCTTAATTTTCTGTTATTTATCTTTTTAGAATTTTTAACGTCTTATACGAAGAGGAAATGACTGACTGGGCAGTAGATTATCCCGCAGTAGGTTGCCATTACTGTCTGTGGTAGACTGGTTGCCATCCAAGGCTATAGAACCCAATCTGTTCTGTTATTTTACCCATAACTGTGGGGAAGAGACTGATTAATACCTCCCCTAAGGCTATTTGTGCGTAAGTGAATGCAAGGATAACAGTTAAAAAAATGAAAAAAATACACGCATGAATAAATATTATTTATTACATGCATTTCTTAATATTTTTTATAAAAGGTTTGTAACAAAAGGTGTATTTAACAATAACTAAATTTTATTCCTGTCTTGTGGCTCTCAAATATCTGCATTTTATTATACTTGGTTCTTGTATTAAGCAAGTTTGTCCTTGGCTGTCATATAGGAGCATTGATTGTACATATCAGTTCAGCGGTGTTTTCTTTGTTTCTAACAAAATCTTTGATAATCCTACAAATCTTTGATAATTCTTCTGACATGCTCTATGTTTACAAGAGTGAGAGCAAACCAAGAATGGAGCATTGCTGTCATTAATGGGCTGGTGCTACCCAATTTTCACTGTCCAGCCTCGACAAAATTCTAAAGTGCTTACACGACTCTATGGTTGATGAATTATTCTCCACCCTGCAACCCTTCCACTAATATATTATTATTACTATAGCACATGCAACTCTTTGACCTTTAATATGCGGCTTGTGGAAATATGTTGGCTGAACTCCTTTGTTCATCACAGTTAATATAAAAGGTAAATAAAAAACATTTCAAGCTTTAAAATTATTTACTGGATATGAATTGAGACCCGATGATTAAAGCATAAGTTTAATGTTAATATGTGTTTAACAAAAACGTGTGTATAAACACTCAAACATCTGAAATTTGCCATCAGTGCAGACGGAGCATGTGAGCAACGAAGGAGCGTTAAGGAAAATTAGAATGAATGATACACGTTTGCTTAGGATAAAACAAAAACAAGCTGTTAAAATTACTTGGCCACAAAATGAAGAAAGCGGGTTTGGAGAATAAGATGCATTTAGTACATACTGAAAACAAAGAGGGTCAGATAGGAACTGAAGCAGCATACCTAATTGGCTTGCGCAAATGGATGGTAGAACATAAACATGGGGACAAACATTGCTTAGTAAGTACTACAACGGATTGGAAGTTGCGGAGAGCCATGATCACATACGACCACTTAGCGTACATGTATACATAGTTCAAGGTGAATCTATACTAAATGGGTTCAATCTGCGTACTTTAACTCCGTTACCATAGCAACAGTCCCTAAAATTTGTGTGTAGACCTTGTACACACACACACACACACACACACTTTTTGTTCAGTGTTGGTTGGGTGATTTATATAAAAAAATTTATCAAAAGGTATATATATATATATATACACACACACACAGATATTAATTATTTTGATGGCGACGTCGTTTATTCAATCGTCATTTATTCCGTCGACTTTCCAAAAAGTAGGGTACGTATTTTCCTATTACTCGTTAATTTTTACCTATCTAGTGCTTCTTAAGTTTTAGCAGACAGTAAGTAGAAACATACGCAGAAACTTAAGGCATCTATGTAACTTTCATTGTCAGTTGTAATATATATATATATATATATATATATATATATATATATATATATATATATATATATATATATATATATTATGAGAAAGTGAAAGGACAAATTAAACAGATTAAAAACCTACTGTTCGTTGTATTTACTTTTATAAAAAGTGCTTAATACTGAATAATATTGTAATTTGGTTATTTACAATGAAAAATATATCACTAGGCAAAAAAATGTCATGTTTCAGAACATTGTTGTTCTTGGGTTGATCAAAAGCAAGCAACCAACACTGAACAAAGTTCACTACGAGTGTATCAACAACGTTTTGCAATGCATTTGTCCAACATCTAAAATAAGAATATCTATCTATCTATCTATCTATCTATCTATCTATCTATCTATCTATCTATCTATCTATCTATTAGCGTCAGTCCTCCTCCCACTTCCTCTTTGTGTCTATCTGTACCAATTTTAAATTTTTTCTATTCCCACAATCTAGCCTCTGAACATTCTAGTCATATTCAGAATATGATACCGTATTTATTTTTAACAATTTCTTTCATTCTGTTTTGTTTCGTTGATGGCGCCGTCGCTTATCCAACCGTCATGTAATCCGTCGACTTTCCAAAAAGTAGGGTACATATTTTCCTATTACTCATTAATTTTTACCTATCTAGTGCTTCCTAAGTTTTAGCAGACAGTAAGTAGAAGCATACGCAGAAACTTAAGGCATCTAACTTTCACTGTCAGTTGTGATATACTGATTACAAAGCACATGACACACAGGTGGCGCCAAGGTTCAGTGCATGATATCAATGGCCGTCACAGACATGTGAATCCACTGATATCAGATAGTATGTATGATGATTAAAAAGAAATGTATATTACCTGAACAGGAACCCTATCTATCTATCTATCTATCTATCTATGTCAAAAGGTTCATATCTATCTATCTATCTATCTATCTATCTATCTATCTATCTATCTATCTATCTATCTATCTATCTGAATCTGTTCATTATCTATCTATCTATCTATCTATCTATCTATCTATCTATCTATAAGGTTTTTGAATGTTTCTCGACTATGTTTAACATTGATTCTTGATCTTTCTATGTCTAAAATCGTGATGATATAGAACAGTGATTCCTAAAGTGGGCTATACCTTCCCGGGATCGTTATAAAGATGCAGTGGTCGGTGAGAAAAAAAAGTCAACCAGGGTGTGGCTGTGGTACATCAGAGCCCAAACATACACCACACACCCATGGGGCCTGAAGTGTATCTTGCCTTTCAATTTATAGAACAATTATTATGGGAAATACTAAGATACTCATTTGACATGCAGTATAGCACCAAGAAAATCTAATCAGTGTTTAGTTATACATTTGGGGAGGCGTTAGGCTTGTGTGTTGGACACAAGCGTACGGCAACCAACAAATTGTTTGTGAACAACTGATATAGAATATTATTCAATTTACTTTCATGAATTATTACCAATTATTTTCTTTCATTTTTTTTTTTTTTTTTGCTTTTACATTTTGGTTTAATAATCTTTCATACATAAAAGGTTGTTGATTATTGTTCATTTTGAGAAGCATTTCGTTAGTTTTAATTCTTGGCTTTTTAGACAAAATAGTAACAGACTTCTATTGTTTGAATTTCTTCGGCAAAGCGTTACCATTATAATTCATTTTTAACTACTGATATATCTTTTTTATCTTGGGAAAGTTATTAAATCGTCGCTCTTTTCTCCAGCTATGGGTTAAATATCAGGACAAGTTGCGTTGTATTGCCTTGCTTGGCAACCAATCTACCATAGTAAGAAATAGCAACCTAATGTGGAAAAAATCCTCTCCTTAGTCAGTCATGTCTCTTTCGAGACATGATCACTCATGCGTGTATCACATATGGCACTTAACTGATTGAGTAACATTGTTACACCTAGTAGTAATGTTTTCACGTTACCGGAATATCTTAGATGAAATATTGTAAATTATTGTAAATGAGCATCAACAAGCAGACCCTGAATATTCAGCGATCGTGATGAACGGGAGTTCTCCCAGGGTGACCCGTGCCTTCAGTGTATCTTAATCTCAACCCAAACTCCAATTGGAACTCCTACGTATGATCAATCGCTAAAGATGCTAGAAAAGTGGTCGGCACTATACACCACTCCATTAAGTATCACTTCATTAAATACCATTAAAGAGCCAGAACAGGCCCAAAATGGAGTACTATTGCCATATTGATGTAGTCCTGGGAAAAAGGTCACAAGAAAGACTGGGACACAGTATACGGTTGGAATTAATATTATATTACAAAAGAGAACAGTGTACAGAGGAAATAGAGTATAATAGTACTTAACGCCGGAACGGCGTACTAACAAATGAGTATCGTAGGTGCTGCTACTTACTACTACTCCCGAGAGTAGATAACTCTCGGTATTTATGTAGTCCGGTAGAGTTCATATTAGTGTGTAAGTAATTCGCCACAACACTCCCTTCCTAGCTTTTTTTGTCCGTAAAAAGCTGTTAGTACTTCTTACGTTTTGGGTTAATAATCAGCGGATCGGTAAACTGCCCGACCGACGTTGTTCGGGTGCTGGTTAAGGTGGATCCAAGTTAAAAGTCTCAAAATAACGTCAGTTGGTTCTTCTTCTACCCGGGGCGTGTCGGGCGTATCATCTGGGCGACGCCTCGTTAGTTGGTTCTGGTGGCGCTTATGTGTGTGTCGTGGGCCCTTAACGATGTACACCATGTCACCATGTCGCCTATTCGCTTGTCAATAGTGCCCATTTCCCAGAACGACATATTCGTAGTTTTTAAAGAAAACTTCTTCTTCGGCACTGAAACGTCTCCTGAGTGCGCATACAGTTTTTCGTAGTTTTGTTTGTTTTGGCAGGAGTTTATCGAATTTATCTTTCGCGCGAACATGGTTTCAGCTGGAGAGACAGCTGCCGGAGTTTTAGGGTTTGGTGTAATCCTATACACCTATAAGAACCGTTGAAGCGATTCGTCCGTAGGTGTTCTTTGGGCCTTCTTCAAAGCTCTTTTTAAGGTGTCCACGAAACGCTCCGCCTGCCCATTGAACCTGGCGCGGTACTGGGGAATGGTGATGTGTTTTCTTTGAAACACATCATAGAACTCCCTAAACTCGGTTGATGTAAATTGCGTCCCATATATGGAGTCCACCACGCCTAACCGCGCAAACAGTTCGTGCAAAAAATTGATTGTTGTTTCCGTGGTGGGTCTTCTACATTTCAGGACTTCGGGCCACTTGCTGTAACTATCGATTACAACCAGATAGTAGTGGTTCTTGAGAGGGCCCGCGAAGTCGACATTAATCCTCGACCAAGGTTGATCAGTCCTTAGCCAAGGCTTGAATATAGATGGTGGCGCTTTGGCCGTTAAAGCGCACCCCTTACAGGCGTCTATCATTTCCACGATGTCTCTATCCATATTTTGCCAATATACGAAACTACGCAAAAGACTCTTCATCCGATTTTTTCCTCGATGTCCTGAATGAAAATCTTGTAGAATCCTTTTTTGTAAGTTCTTCGGTGTTACAACTCTTTCGCTGTATAGCGATACTTCATTGCACAGCGAGAACACATCTGACACGTTTTTGTCAGTTGCTAAATTGTTTTTCATATCGCGAATGAAATCGTCTTTTACTGCCTTTCTCTTTATTTCAGCTAATGTTACCGGGAATTCTCTGACCATATTCGCGATCACTGTTTTGATCTCGCAATTTGTGCGGAGTGTCGCGATTATTGTGTCGTCGAAGCAGTCGTTTTTCTTTGGTATCAGCCTCGATAGGCTGTCTACATGACAAATTTGCTTCGACGTTAAGTATACCAAGTTAAAATTGTAATTCAGCAAGATAGTGCCCCATCTATGTAGTCTATTTGCCGTATTGTGCGGTAAACCCATTTTTTTTATCCAAAGATTGAGATTAGAGGTTTGTGGTTCGTCTGAAGAGTGAAAGGTCTACCATGCAAATACCTATGGAACTTATTCACTGCAAATATTATGGCTAGAGTATCTTTTTTTATCTGTGACTATTGCCTGCCCTGGAAGCGTGTAAGATGCAGGCTCCAACGCCGTATGAACTGGCATCACTTGTTACGATAATGTTCGGTTTCGGGTCGTAATGGGTTAAGAAGAGATCAGATGTAAGTGTGTTTTTAATTTTTTCAAACGCCGCCTGGCATTGGTTTTGTTTTTCTTCAGTAGTTCGTTCAGTGGGGCTCGCAGATCATGCATAGCTCTGATGAAGACTTGGTAGTACTAACAAATAACTGCTGCTACTTACTACTACCCCCGAGAGTAGATAACTTTCGGCATTTATGTAGTCCGGTATTAGTGTGTAGGTAATTCCTCACAAAACATATATGGATAGGAACTGCCCAGTATTTACATTTTATCTCGATAGAGTCCCAAAAAGTCTCCATGTCCTTGTGGGTTACGAATTATTTTCTACCCTAAAACTTCTTGCTTACAAGCAAATCCATTAAAACTGTCTCATATCCTTGAGCAGCTGGGGATACAACATTAACTTGGAGTCATCCAGAAATTCGCTCTTTTTGGCACTGCGAATATTTTAATGAAATTGTTGTCTGTCTGAGCTACTTGGAACTTGACAGATAACTTAATGTGCCTGGTGTATTAGAAAATACTGTGTGACATATTGGGATTATAATGATTTTTAAAGATAATAAAAATATTGCTTTTGAACTGTTATTCTTTCATGCGTGCTATGTCTTGTGTTAAAAAAAGAAGTTTATAATCTTCATAAATGATCTCCCAGACGTGATCAAGTCCCAAGTATGCATCTACGCAGACGACACCATCATTTACTCCCGCATCAGTCAGAAATCTGGCGAAGCGGACAAATATAACCTTTCTTCTGATCTTGAGAAGGACCTTCACTCAGTGGTGGAGTGGGATAAAAAGTGGCTCGTAAATTTCAACTCTTCTAAAACGAAACTCTTATCTGTCAACCATCACAGGCAATAAGCATGGACCAAGCAAGTCTCTCTGAAAGCAATACACTGTGCCTCTTCAGCCTTACCCTATCTTCCGACCTCAAGTGGAATAATTACATTGAATCAATAGCTAAATAATTACATTGAATCAATAGCTAAATAATTACATTAAATTAATAGCTAAATCCACTGCTAGGACATATACAAATCAACCATCCGACCTTGCATGGACTACCTTTGTCATATCTGGTTAGGCGCCCCTGCTGTTCATCTCAGTGTTCTCGACAGGCTCCAGAGAAAAATCTGTAATGTGATTGGTTCCGATCTGGTAGCTCGACTCCAGCTCCACTTTCTCATCGTTGGGATGTGTCTTCCCTCTGTCTCTTCTATAAATATTTTCATGGCTTCTGCTCTGACGAACTTGGGTCACTGGTGCCCCCTCTACAAGAATTTACTCGGGCAACCAGACTGGCAACAAGGTCTCACCCTTTTACAGTTAGATCAAAGAAATGCAGGCGACAATTCTATTCCATCAGCTTCTTTTCTCGTGCTTCCTGCCTGTAGAACTCCCTTTCATATACTTGCTTTCCTGACGGCTATAACCTCCAGGAATTTAAATGCAAAGTCAATTCCCATCTCTTATCCACTTAACCCCAGCCCTTTCTACATTACCCCGTGTATCTTGTTCTTTTCATTTCTCTATACTTTTGAAATTGTCTTCACATCCTTCTCTTGCCTTTTCTCTTTCACCACTAGTAGCTGCTTCTTCTTTGTCTTCACTCTCCTTCTGCCTAATGCTTCAACTCTCTTATGTAAACCCTGCACATCAGTGGCATCAACGCCTTGCTTGGGGTGAAATCATTAAAAAATGTCTTCATTTTTATACAATAGATTATTTTATCTCGGGCAAGGCCGTGTACGAATTTGAACAGCATGTATGAACTGAATGTAGAATTGACATGGGCTGAATAGCTCTGACTTACAAAAGTATTGAGTTATGAAATTATCAAACAATATGGATATTTAATATAAAATCTATAATTTACACAAGGTACCTTAATAAAGACATACAATGGATTAACTCGTATTTATTAAGTTAAAAACTTTATTTCATTGGAGTATAACGTGATATTTGCACATCAGTAATTGATTTTTTTCAGTGGTATTAATACTAAAGAAAAAGGAGGGAAAACTGCAACTAAAAATAAAAAAATAACGAGAGAGAGAGAGAGAGAGAGAGAGAGAGAGAGAGAGAGAGAGAGAGAGAGAGAGACTTGTCTACGGCATGAAAGATAGACAGAGGTTAACATCTGAAAAACCATTCATTATACGACTGGAACAACGAACGAGGCAACTAGAGAACCTCACATGGGTGGTTGACGCTCATTCATTCCGACTTCACACTCCTCATATCAGGCTACCAAAGAAACCAGGTGCAGAGTTGACCTAATTTTACTCCAGGCTTCCGTTGGAGAAGCACGTGATATCACACCATCCCAAAGAGGACAGTCTCTCAGATATCACAGGTAGAGAATATAAGGACCACATTCGTTTGATGGCTTTACGGGGTGCATTCACCCACAATAGCCGACAGAAATAGACAAAGACAAAAGTTGAATAAAACGTAATGTTAAATATGGAAGATTCAAGTCTTCTTCGATTGTATGCACATGTCATTAAACAGGCTCAACGACTTCATAACAAATCGATTCTCATCGTGTGTTCCAAAGTAATAGACTTGTATCAGATCATGGCAAGACTAGTAAATTAATGAAACCAAGAGAGCAATAGAAACAGAAAGTTTAAATTTGAAGTGTAAATGAACAAGTGAAACAAAGACGGAAGTACAGAATAAGCAGAACGAAGTGAAGATGAACAAGTGAGTGAGAATCCGTGTAAGCGAGTTTAATGTGTGGGGTTTCATACATTGACACCCACACACCCACACACACACACACACACACACACACACACACACACACACACACACGCATGGTCACTCGCCGTCCACGTGATGACTGGTTCCCGCCAAAAACGATGCTAATAAAAACGGAAAACATCACGTGGTACACTAGTTAGGATTTCGTCCCGGGACAAGAGCAAACATGTCTCCCTAACTCACACAAACACACGCGCACTAATTGCGGGTAGCAATTAGTGGCGCAAATATTTTTTATTTTTCTTATTTTTATTCTCACCGACATTAACACTATGCACATTAAATTTCCTTCAAACTGGACCTTACATAAAATAACTTCCTACACATAAATCCACAATTTTTCCAACCTTCGTCAGTAGAAATCCACCGACTGCTACATTCGCATGTAAGTCTCTCTCTCTCTCTACTCAACGCACACACAGACACAGAACTTTGTCTTCTGTCTGACTTTCTTCATCAAGGATTTGAACTTTGAACTCTTTACGAAAATCTTAACAATTGTTACAAACCTTTCTTTCAGCTAGAGATAAAACTTCATACATCTTATTTTGTTTCTACGAACAGACGAAGGGGAATGACTCTTTCCTTTTCACTTTCTTATGCATGCTCTCTCAACCCCATGTAACCTTTGTCAACACATTGTTTTTCTGGTTACTTTCGCCTTTTTGTTCTTTCTTAAAACCTGCTTCAAATCATGACCCCATGTTACGTCGAGTCGACTCGTTAAACATAAATTAGTAGATGGACGCCTTCGTCCATTACAAATGCTCAATTAACTAAATAAAAGACGATAGCGTGATTTTGTTAGGTATCCATACACCTTGACCCAAAAACCCAGTTTATTCTCCTTTAAAGATTAAATGTAAGCTTCTAAATTTGGATCTCGTTTTCATTTCGAGGCTCAGCCGTGTGATGCTCGGATCAACTTGCCTGAACTGAAACTAAATGATTATACGTAGAGATTTATACCTCTACCTCGGATGTTATTTGTAATTACACGGTTCAGTTATTAAATACAACTGATTGTGAATCAGGTTGTTATAAAATAATTAACATTTAAAACAAAATTGTTCAAAAGAGTGACTAAATAGCAAAATAATTTTAGTAATTATCAGTAGCTATGAAAATCTCGTAGTTGAATTTTCTGGTGACACATCATTGTTAATTTAATGATTGACTAAGTTCATGGAGAGCTTCTCGACTATAAAAAAATTGTAGAAATTCCCGTATCGTATCATTAAATATTTGAGCTTAACAACTTTAACAAAATATTGCAACAGCAATCATAAGTATGGTTGCAGATCATTATCTTAACTTATTAGATTTTTTCCATTTCACAGGCATTAAATACATTAAAAATGGGAGTTTAATCGTGACTGCTTCAACAATTTTATGCAAGTGTCAATAATATACAAGCAAGTGTCAATACATATATACTTGTGTAGTAGCACAGATTACTGTCAACGTCTAGAATATACCAGGCTCAGAATAATATGTACGAAAATATACGGGAAAATTTTCAAGGTTTTTCTATCTTAATTTTCTGATGAATCATAATTCTTGGGTTAATGATTGAATAAATTCATGGCGAGTTTCACGACCATAAAATAACCGCGGATCTTCCCCTATTGGATCATTAAATATTTGAGCTTAACAACTTTAACAAAATATTGCAATAACAATCATATGAATGTAGGTTCATTTTGAAAGAAATAAGAGGATATAAGTAAAAAGATAAGAAATTGAAAGAGTGTATTACGTTGAAATACCGTTACACGTACAATCACAGTTATCCTAGTCAATACCTTGATGAGGGACCGCCTGGGAATACCTGTTGTTGCAAGCTTGGATGTGCCGGTGGTGCAATGAAGAACGGCTCAGAATTGGAAATCCATCTCCAGTCGGATTCGTTTCATTCACATGCCTGCAAGGGCCTTTGACAAATGTATGAATCCACCCCCACCCCCAGCTATGTGTTAATTGCGTTGTTGTGCAGTGGATATCGGCTCGGAACGAGAAATCGGGGAGCCGAGTTCGAATTCTAGTTGAATTCCTTGCATTCACTTACGCGCAAATACCCTTGGGAAAGATATTAATCTGTCTCTTTCCTCCAGTTATGGGTTAAATAACAGGACAGGATAACTGTCTCTTCCTGATGCTAAGTATAAGTTTTATTCTCGTTTGCATCCTCTCTAGCACTTTCTCAATGCACACGTGCTTGGTCCATGGTATCTTCAGCATCCTTCTGTAGAATCACATTTTTGTTGCTTCAAGCTTTTCCGTCATCCTTGACGAGAAGGCCCAACATTCAATGTCATATAGAAGGACAGATATCACATAGCAGTCTAGCACTCTTTTATTTGTTTCTAATGAGATTTTTCCTGTCAGAACGCTTCCCAGGTATTTAAATTTCTTTACGTGTTTTATTTTTGTTTCCCCGAGCTGTAGGTGGCATTTTAGGGTTTTCTTTTTTGCAGATGACTACGCATTCAGTTTTTTTCAGGGTTATATTTAGTTCTTTCTTCTAGCTTTCTTTTACAACATTCTGTAGGAGGTCCTGCATTTTTCTTTCCGTGTCTGCTATCAGCACCGTGTCATTTGCGTATCTTATATTGTTGAGATTGTGGCCGTCAATGACGAATCCTGGCAAGGATTCTACTTCTCTTAGAATTGTTTTACTGTACAGGTTGAATAGATCTGATGGGAAAACGCATCCTTGTCTTACACCCCTTTCTATTTTTTATATTTGCTGAATTCCTTTCCTACCCGTATGCAAGTGATTTGCTACCAATATAGGTTATTGATTATCCAAATGTATTTCCTAAATATGTCGAGGTGGCCGAGCATCTCTAACAAGTTTTTGTGAAGTACTTTGCCAAATGCCTTCGCCTAGTCTATAAAACACAGGTACAGGTCCTTCTGCGTTTGTATTGCCCTTTCTGATAGCATTCTGCGCAGGAATATCGCGTTCCTAAATCCGGTGTCGTTAACGAACCAGCAATGTTCATGTCCTGTCTTTTGCCCGATTCTGCTGCGTGTTCTGTTCATTAGAATCCAGACAATAAGTTTTGTTATGTGGCTCATTAAGGTGATTGTTTCGTTGAGTACATATTACTTTGCACCTGACTTCTTAGGTAGTGCGATGAAAATTGATCTGTTTAGGTCTTCCGGTATATCGCCACTGTTGCAAATCTCGTTTATTGTTACTGTGATCTTGTCTACGCCAAAGCCGTCTAAGGCTGTCAGTATGTCTATTTCAATAACGTCTGGTCCTATTGCTTTGTTTCTGCTCAATTTGGCCAGTTCATTTTCCACCTCGATCTGTCGGTATTTCTGTGTATTGCCGGTTGTTCTCCTTTGGCGTGGAAGAGGTAAATATTTGATCCATTCGGACGCTTGATACAGATAAAACAAGGTAGAAAGAGTCAGGTACTTTCTGGAGAGGTTCAAGGATCCAACCGAGTTTCTAACATCTTTAACGGTGGATCGTATATATGAGTGCCGCTTAAGGTCTGGATCTATATTTTATCAGAAAGTAAGTAATTCTAAAATAGAGTCCTAGGCATAACGATAAACTACAACCGGCAGCACCTGTTGTTTCCAGGTTCACTCTGACCCGGAGTGGTAGCACCTGTTAGAATCCCAGATAATAGGGACCCTCAAAACAAAAACAAAACAAAGTGAAAGTATAAGGATACATATCTATAGTAAAAATTACCCTGAATACATATTTATATTAAGAATTACCAACAATACATTTTATCTGTAGTTGAAGATATAATATTTAGATTTCGGCATTAAATAACCCATAGAGGTTTTGATATACCGTTAAGCAAAATCAACCAAACAAATAACATGAAAAAATTTTTCCATGTTATTAATCCATATAATATCTAAAAATTTCTCAAATATATCAAACTCTATTCAAAAGTATAACAAAACTGCAACAAAAAAGCACATTTCACTGCTTCTAGTCATGTCCACACAAACATGTATAGGCACAAAATCTGAGTATCATCAACCATGTCTTGAATTGCGAAAGCAGAATAACATGTATCATATTTTTATTACTTTAAACCTCCCAAGAAAATTAGATTTCGGCATTAAAGCAGTTGATATACCATTAAATAAACGAAACAATTTCTAAAATATATGGTAACTTAGGAAGCATACGTGTTATAGCTAGTATTTAACCACAAACAACCTATTGCAGGCGTTCCGAAAATGAAAAGGCCAAATGAAGTTAATATTTTTAATGACGGATGTTTTCATTCGATCAAAAATGAATAGTAAATTATTCTAAAATAAATGGCAGCGAATATATTTGATATAATCTGTTTTAGCTGCAAACAGTTTTGTTACAGTCGTTTATGATTTTTTTTTTCATTAAACTTATTGTAAATTTTGTAAGGTGCAGAATTTACATCAAATTTAACAATGTCTACATATGTATCATATATATATATATATATATATATATATATATATATATATATATATATATATGATTTGGTTTTATTATTAAAATATATGAGTGACTTTGTGTTCTATTTGTAAATAGGCATAAATACGCAGTAGGCTCGCTATTAGGTAATAGATTATTTATTGACTCGGAGTCTCAGAATTGTTCTCAATAATTCCTGACCACTGACAATCCATTTCTTCTAAATTTTAAATGTTCATCTCAAACATATTTCAAGTCATAATTTCTCAATTCAATGCTTAATCATCCATTTAATTTCTTAGTCGAGAAAATGAGTAAAGCAAAGTAGGAGTAGTGGTAAAGTGAGTGGGTAGAGATAAGAACATCGAAACCTCCCTTACATCTGCCAGGACTCAAATGTGGTTGACCTTAAAATAAAACCATGATTGGCTTTCATTATTTTTACCTTCTCGTTGGAATTTGCCGTATCTCTTCTTATATAACAGGTAAAATGGATGAAAGTTTTGAGATATCACAAGTTATAATAGCTTTGTTGAAAATAACCATCATAGAGAAAATAGAGAAGTGTTTGTAGTAATAATTTTCAATTCTTGTATCAATATAAAAAGGTGGAAAGTGAACGAATAATTTCAGCCATAATTGCCAATACAAATAAAGAATTCAAAAATATAATGTCACGTAGATTTGAAAAGTAAAGTGTTCGTTTGTCAGTTTGTCATTGGCGATTATTCATCTTTTTTCTATTCATAACGAACTATTGTTAGTTATAACGTTATTCATAATTTGTTGTCTACTTTCAAACTTTAGGAAATGACTTCAAGTTGAATACGATGCTGTAAATAGAATTGCTTTGTCGTAAATGAGAGTAAATGAATACGACACTTATGCTGCACATGTTTGCCCTTCAGCTCAATGAAATTCTTTTTCATTAGTTTATGTCGCTTTTTATTTTAATTTTAAAATAGAGACGCAATAAAGACAAAAAAGTTTTTGTTTCTTCTCTAATGTTTTCGTATTTATTTTTCCAAGATTATATCTCAAATCGAAAAATTTAATATCATAGAATTCATCAATTTCTTTTTAAAATTTTAAATCAAAGCATTACAAAATGGTGTTTTGTTGTTAAATTTGAACCAGAGCCAGTCGATCCTCACTTTCTAGCATCGACGAAATTCAAAACCGTGTCGTTATAGAACTGTTTTCCGTCCATCAACCCCGTCCCCACAGACGAAACGCTGCTTGTCTCTCGCTACCCTGTCGCTGTTTTCATGGAAAATGTTCCGACGAAAAACGTTTCATGCCAATACTTAAAAAAATACAAAAAAAAAAAAAAATGAATTTATTTTCTGTGTATAAACGTGTCGATTTTTGTAAATACGGATGTCCAAACGTGACATTATCAGATATTAAGAGCAGTAACTAGCAAAGTTAAAATTCATTGGTAATTTTCTAACATTTTCTCAGCAAGCGTCTTCGTAACTTAAATTATAAAGCCAAAGTACTTAAAATTCAATAAAATATCAGATTGCTTAGAATATTTTCCTAAATTTTTATAGATTCAGTCAGTTAAATGCCATACGTGACACACGCTTGGGCGATCATGTCTCGAAAGAGACATGACTGACTGGGCAGATAATTTTCCAGCAGTAGGTTGCCATTACTTTCTGCGGTGGAGTGGTTGCCAAACAAGGCTATGGAACCCAATCTGTCCTGTTATTTACCCCATAGCTGGAGGGCACAGGGTATTTGAGTGTAAGTGAATACAACGAATTCAGCTAGAATTCGAACTCGGCTCCCCGATTTCTCGTTTCGAGACGATACCCACTGCACCACTACGCACACCCTGCACCACCACTGGGTAGTTAAATAAGGCGTTCACGTTATATTTGTAAAGTAATTGCTGCAGTTATGCTCCCTTACAACTAAGTCCCAAACCTAAGTCTGTCAAGAAATATATCAATACCTCATAAAAACAACGTATTAAAAATGCTTTTCTCCGATATTTAAAGCTAAAAATAAATAATATTTGTTTCAAATAAGATTGAACGTCGACTGCATGCACACTGAAGGCTGACTAGGCCGATGGGGGATAGGCGAGTTCGGCCGCAGCAGCTGTAGTTAAATGTCTGGTCTGGTCTGGTATGGCTTCCCGATCCTTCCTCCCGCGGCATTTATCCTTCAGGTTGGCCCCGCGGGAGTCCTCAACGGTGGAGACCGCCTAGTGGACAATGCGGCACCAAGCCTGACGGTCAGCAGCAAGTGTCAACCATGGCGGTGGTCAATGTGGCAGGTACAGAGGTAAGAATAATTAAACTTTAAATCAGCTAATTTTCCTCAGATAAAATTTCAGAAAAGTATATTTTATTTTCGAAAGAATTATATTAATTAATGTGAATTACGTTGTGTTGACAGATTTGTCAGTATAGATGATTTTAGCGTTTTTACTGATAAAAAAATTAAAAAAAACATTCCAGTCAATTAAATTCTGTTTGAAATACAGCAAAGTGTTTTACTTATTGGAAATATTAAATTTAATATATTTGCTTAAAATTAAAGTTAAAATAAAAACATTAAGAAAGATTAATTTACTTTTAAAAATGTATTTTAACCCTTAGGTATCGCTTTTCTTTGGGAGTCAGTCAGTTAAATGCCATACGTGATACACGCTTGGGCAATCTTGTCTCTTTCGAGACATGACTGACTAGGCAGAAGATTTTCTCGCAGTTGTCATTACTTTCTGGACTGGTGGCCAACAAAGGTTATAGAACCCAATCTGTCATGTTATTTAACCCGTAGCTAGAGGGAGAAGAGATGGACTCATACCTTTCCCAAGAGTATTTGTGCGTAAGTGTTCTTTTGTTCATGTTTGAAATACCAAGATTAGAAATAAGCAAGAAGCACATAAATATTGGTCGACTTAGAATATAGACACTTTTGATAGCCTTCATATATAAATTCGGATTTGATTTTGGAAGCAGATAATCGAAGAAATCAGATCAACGACTTTACTGATGCAGTAGAGTCAAGTGCAGTCCAAGGAAAAAAAGGATGACTACGTGTAGAAATCCGTTCAAAATACAAGTAGAATAAAAGCTCTTTTTAAATATCGACCGACTTCCTCTTTCCTACCTTTTGGAATGCATGGTTACAGCTGTGTGACGAGATTTTACAAGAATGCGAACATGATGCCTGTTCTTCGCAGATATTCGCAGATCATTGTGACACACTGGGCAGCGGCGACCGTTTGAAGGGCACTGATCTGCTTCCCCACATACTAACCAACCATGTTAACCCGACAGGAAAAGAGCGCTCCGGATTGTTAGTCAGCTGATATTACCCGACCCTCCGCTACTTGTCTCTACCCACCTCTCCTTGCTTACTGCTTCCCCACTCTGTTACCCATCGCCCCTCTTTTGCAAAGCCTGTTTGAGTGAATTTGAGTGTGAGTGCAGAGTGTGAGTGGTTCAGTTTCCTTGGCAACGAATCATTCGATTAAAGCATCTCAACTCAAGCGGAATCCGCCAAGCGGACGAGACGGTTTCTCAAGGGTTAACGAAAGAAGAAGAAGAAAAAGAAGAAGATTACACTACGAGACATTTCCACGCTGCTACTGCTGTTGATGATGATAAGGAGAAGAGCAAGAGCAGGAGGAAAATACCGATGACGACGATGGTGATGATAATCAAGAACGAATACTTCGATGATAAAAAAAAACAAAAAACAAAAAAACAGGAAAATCGTCATCATCATAATCAACAAAAATTTATACTGTCATGATAATAATCATAGCAATGATGATCATGCCAGCATTATTGTATTAGAGAAGGAATAATTAAATGTGGAAATACTACTATAACTACTACTACTACTACTAATAATAATAATAATTACAACATTGCATTAATAAAATAGATAATAATAATAATAATAATAATAATAACAGCAGGTTTTCTCTGAGATCGTACGAGAGAGAGAGAGAGAGAGAGAGAGAGAGAGAGAGAGAGAGGGAGAGAGAGAATCTGTAATCCGATTGAAAACGAAAATCTTGCGAAAGATAATAATAATAATAATAATAATAATAATAATAATAATAATAGCAGAAATACAATAAGAATAAGGTTCCGATAGACTTATTGAAGAGATTTCTGGTAGCCTAAGAGTTAAAGAAATACAAAAACTTGTACTCAAAAGTACAGCTTACATCTTACGGAGGACTTTATCTATGTAAAACGCGTGTGATCTCAAGTTTTTTTTTTTTTCCAAATAAATGCTCAGGGGAAAATGTTTTGATGCCATGTTTAAACTTAGGTCTCTGGTTGTGAGAAATCAAAGGAAATAAATATATAATAGAAATACAACAATTGTACTCATAAATACAACAATTGTACTCATAAATACAACAATTGTACTCATAAATACTGCTCATACATTGTGATGAGCTTTATCTAAGTAAAATGTGTGTGATCGTTTTTTCCTTTTCTTTTTTTTTCATGAATTCTCAGTGGAAAATGTCATGAAGCCATTTCTGACTTCAAGTCTCTTGTTGGTACCCCGAAGGAAATGAGTACACAAGATAAATCAAAGGAAATAATAATAATAATAATAATAATAATAATAATAATAATAATAATAATAATAATGTTAGTAGATTCTGTAGAAAAGCAAAACAGTAGCCAAGAACCAACTATTGCGGCAAAAAATATGAAAATGAAAGCCAAAGATAAAGCTCTTGAAAAGATGAAACAGCGCTGGCAAGACAAACCTCTGCATGGCCAATATCCAGTACGTGCCAATAAATCCAATGTTGACAAAGTTAATACTCATCGATGGTTACGTGCATCTGGATTAAAGTCTGAAACTGAAGGATTTATACTTGCAGCACAAGACCAAAGTCTTTTCACGAGAAACTTTCAGGCAAATATTATGCATAATAATATGGATCCAAAATGCAGGTATTGTGATAAACACCAAGAAACAATAGACCACCTAATCTCAGGCTGTTCTGTGCTTGCCCCAAACGAATATAAAAATCGCCACGATAGAGTTGGGCAATATTTACATTGGGCAATGTGCAAACATTATGGAAAAGCTGTAAACAAACACTGGTATGAACATCATCCAGCACCGGTTACAGAAATAGAAGATGTAACCATTCTATGGGATTACACCATCTACACAGACAGAAAAATTGAATCAAACAGGCCAGACATTATTGTTAAAAACCAGAAAGAGAAAACTTGTCTATTAATTGATATGGCTTGTCCAGCGGATTGTAACATAGCAATCAAGGAATTTGAAAAACTGTCAAAATATAAAGACCTGGAAATTGAAATAGAAAAAATGTGGAAATTGAAAACAAGAGTTGTGCCAGTGATAGTAGGTGCACTTGGAATGATAAAAAATGGAACAAAACAACACATTGAAAGAATCCCTGGAAACCCCAGCTTAAGAGATATACAAAAAATTGTATTATTAAGTACAGCCCACACACTAAGGAAAACGTTATCTATGTAATGCTGGGGATGATAGGGAGGATAGAAAAACATGAAATGGAGTCATAACAACACGCCACTACCTGCCTTAGGTCTCCCCGCAGACTTGGTTGGTAGTGAGACCAATGCAGAAATCTAAATATGATGAAAAATGACATAATAATAATAACCGATACAAAGAGATTTTACAGGGAAATAGGTAAAAAAAGAATTGAAGTCCCCCCAGAATGGAAGAAGTCACACAGTTCTGGGAAAAGATATGGGCTTGCCCTAAAGAACATAGCAAGGAAGTAGATTGGATTGCGCAAGAGATAGAACGAATGAACAATAAACCAGAACAGACATGGTCTGGAATTACAGAAGATGATGTTAAATTTGCACTAAAAAAAGCACACAATTGGAAATTCCCTGGTATAGATAAAATTCCTAACTTTTGGCTATATTATTTAAATACAGCACATAAAAAACTAGCCAAAGAACTTCAAGAAATGGTTGACGATCCCACTAAAATTCCTGCATGGATGACCAAAGGAATTACATTTCTTCTACCCAAGAATGGTGACACAAACAACCCGAAAAACTACAGACCAATTACATGTCTTCCGACAACATATAAACTATTAACATCTATTTTAACAAAACAGACATATTTATTCTTAGAAAGAAATGACATGATACCGCTTGAACAAAAAGGGTGCAAACGTGGCTGTTATGGATGTAAAGACCAATTGCTAATTAACAAAATGATCCTGGAAAACTGCTACAGTACAAAGAAAAATCTTAGTACTGCCTGGATAGATTATCGAAACGCATTCGATAGTGTGCCACATCCCTGGATTTTAAAGACTTTAAATATATACAAGATATCGCCCGTCATCATCAATTTCATCAAACAGTGCATGTCTATATGGAAAACAACCCTTTACCTCAATCATATAAATGGAAACTATAAGTCTGATGAAATAAACATCAAAAGAGGTATATTTCAAGGTGATTCTTTATCTCCCTTACTATTCTGCATATCATTAATAGCACTAACCAGTCAACTTAATAAGACAGAATGTGGTTATAAAATAGGCCAAAAGAAAATAAGCCATCTATTTTACATGGATGACTTAAAGTTATATGCTAAGAATGATAATGAGCTGGAAGGTCTTCTGCAAACTGTAAAATGCTTCAGCGAAGACATTGGAATGAAATTCAATTTGAATAAATGTGCTAAAGCTACAGTTTTACGTGGATCAATACAAGAAACATCCTCAATTATCTTAGACCCTGCTGTAACAATAAAAGAATTGAAACCAGATGAAGCTTATAAATACCTGGGTGTAAATGAGAGCGAAAATATTCACCATAAAAAAATGAAAGAAATAGTGCGTAAAGAGAACTATAGAAGGCTACGAATGATATTAAAAACTGAATTAAATTCACAGAACAGAGTTATGGCCATTAATAGCCTTGCAATCCCAGTTGTCCAATATAGCTTTAACATCTTAAACTGGACTCTAAACGACATCAGGCGAATGGATGCTAAAACAAGAAAGTTTCTTTCTAAGCATAAGATGCATCATCCAAAGGCTGATGTAGACCGTCTATACATACCCCGTAAAGAAGGTGGAAGAGGTCTTATTCAGCTGGAATTGTCATACAAGACAACAACTATTGGCTTACTAACATACATAGAAACAACAAAGGATTGGATGATACAATTAGTAAGGCAACATGAAGAAAGAAAGAAAAATATTCAATAATAAAAGAAGGCAGTAAATACAAACAAGATTTACAGTTAGTAGATTCTGTAGAAAAGCAAAACAGAAGCCAAGAACCAACTATTGCAGCAAAAAATATGAAAATGAAAGCCAAAAATAAAGCTCTTGAACAGATGAAACAGCGCTGGCAAGACAAACCTCTGCATGGCCAATATCCAGAACGTGCCAATAAATCCAATGTTGACAAAGTTAATACTCATCGATGGTTACGTTCATCTGGATTAAAGTCTGAAACTGAAGGCTTTATTCTTGCAACACGAGACCAAAGTCTTTTCACTAGAAACTTTCAGGTAAATATTATGCATAATAATATGGATCCAAAATGCAGGTTTTGTGATAAACACCAAGAAATAATAGACCACCTAATTTCAGGCTGTTCTGTGCTTGCTCCAAATGAATATAAAAATCGCCACGATAGAGTTGGGCAATATTTACATTGGGCAATGTGCAAACATTATGGAAAAGCTGTAAACAAACACTGGTATGAACATCACCCAGCACCGGTTACAGAAATAGAAGATGTAACCATTCTATGGGATTACACCATCTACACAGACAGAAAAATTGAAGTAAACAGGCCAGACATTATTGTTAAAAACCAGAAGGAGAAAACTTGTCTATTAATTGATATGGCTTGTTCAGCGGATTGTAACATAGCAATCAAGGAATTTGAAAAACTGTCAAAATATAAAGACCTGGAAATTGAAATAGAAAAAATGTGGAAATTGAAAACAAGAGTTGTGCCAGTGATAGTAGGTGCACTTGGAATGATAAAAAATGGAACAAAACAACACATTGAAAGAATCCCTGGAAACCCCAGCTTAAGAGATATACAAAAAATTATCTTATTAATACAGCCCACACACTAAGGAAAACTTTATCTATGTAATGCTAGGGATGATAGGGAAGATAGAAAAACATGAAATGGAGTCATAACAACACGCCACGACCTGCCTTAGCTCTCCCCGCAGACTTGGTTGATAGTGAGACCAAAGCAGAAATCGAAATATGATGAAAAAATGACATAATAATAATAACAAAAAACTTGCCTATTAATTGATATGGCTTGTCCAGCGAATTCTAACATAGCAAACCAAGGAATTCGAAAAACTGTCAAAATATAAAGACCTGGAAATTGAAATAGAAAAAATGTGAAAATTGAAAACAAGAATCGTGCTAGTAGGTGCACTTGGAATGATAAAAAAATGGAACAAAACAACATATTGAAAGAATTCCTGGAAACCACAGCTTAAGAGATATACAAAATATTGTCTTGTTAAGTAACCACATCCTAAACAGGGAACAAGGTATGAACCTCTTCACCTGTTCAATAGACGTTGGTTGAGTGTGAACCGGGCGATAGTTCAGTCTATCTACTCCAATTGAAAAAAAAAAAAGAAAAAAAAAAAAAGAAAAGAATAAAAAGAGAAAGCCGGAAACCACATCCTAAACAGGGAACAAGGGATGAGTCTCTTCATCTGTTCAATAGACGTGGGCGGAGTGTGAACCGGGCGATAGTTCAGTCAGTATGGATAACTTGCTGTAAAGCCTTTGGTAACGTGCCGCAGTCGTGGATTTTTAAGGCTTTGGAAATGCACAAAGTTTCTTTGGTGATAGTAAGTTTCCTTAAACGCAGCATGGGAATGTGAAAAACCACATTGTACTTAAATCGCACTAAAGGTAATATTATTTTCAACGTCCTAAATATCCGACGAGAAATCCTTGAAGGAAACTCTCTGTCATCACTTAGGTTTTGTCTATCCTTAATCACCCTTACGCATGAACTAAACAATAATAGATATAAATACAACGTAAACAGGAAACTATTTAATCACCTACTATATATGGATAATAGCAAACTCTTTGCCAAAGACGACAATGAGTTGAAGGGTCTCCTCAATACTGTAAAATGTTTCAGTGATGACATAGGCATACGTTTCGGATTAGATAAATGTGCAAAAGTAAACATTCAAGAAAGAGATAATTACAAAAACACACTCAATGCATTTAGATTTTGTCACAAAGATTAGAAAACTGAAACAAGAAGATGCCTATAAATACCTTGGAGTCAGTGAATGAGATGGAATACAGCATACATAAATGAAGGAGAAAGTAAGTAAAGAATACTACACACGTGTGATTTTGGTATTGAACACCGAGTTGAATTCAAAAATCAGAATATCAGCCATAAACACCTTGGTTGTCTCTGTGTTGAAATAATTCTAACATCCTTAATAGGACATTAATTGACATTAAGTGAATGGACGCCAAAATGAGAAAGCTTTTCCCTTGCCATCACTTGTAACATTTCAAGACTGATCTTGTTCGTCGGTGTGTGTCCAGATCCGAAGCAGGCAGAGCATTAGTTCAACTAGAACTGTCTTACAAGACTGCAACAATCGACCTTCAAAGATACCTGGAAACTACAGATGATTATCTGTGTGAAAGAACAAGAAAAAAGTAAGAAACTTTATTCAGTAATAACGGAAGCCAACAAGTTCAAAATGTAATTTTATGTGGGTGATGAAATAATGATAAACTGACTGCAGCGGCAAAACCCCTAAGAAATAAAGCAAAGGCAAATGCAATAGAACAGGTACAGAAACGATAGAAACATAAGCCTCTTCATAGTTAATATTCTACCCGTACCAAACAGACTGATGTAGACAAAGCTCGTACCCATCCGTGATCACGTGGTACAGGGTTAAAAGCTGAAACTGAACGATTTATTTTTATTGCACAGGACCAATGCTTACTCACTAGAAACTAAAGAGTAGGCCAGTATCTGAAAAAAAAAATGTAACTTTTGCGAAAAGGAAACTACAAGAAACTGGTATGAACATCACTCAGATCTGGTTACAGTGATGGGATCTGTAATAATTATTTAGGACTTTACAATACACACAGACAGAACAATCAAAGCTAATCGCTCAGACATCAGGATCAAAAACTACAAGAACAGGAAGTGCAATCTTGTTGACATGATAGTCATTGCTGACTAATGTATCTTTCAAAATACAAGGATCTTGAAATCGAAATCTCAAAAATGTGGCACATGATGACATCAATAATTCCAGTTGTAGTTGGAGCCCTCGGGTTGAGCAGAAAAAAAATCCGATAGACTCGGTGAATGGCTTTCTGGTAGCCAATGTCTTTAAGAAATACAAAATATTACATTCAGAAGTACAGATCGCAGCTTATGAAGGGCTTTATCTATGCAAAATATGAGTGATCTTAGATTGTTTTTTTCCTAAAAAAATGCTCAGCTGAAATCTCATGATGCAATTTCTGACCTTAGGTCGCTGGTTAGGACCCGGAAAAAAATGAGTATACACCAGAAATCAAAGAAAAAAAAAAATATATTTATGCTTTATCAGTCCGAGTGTCACTATGGAAATATTAAACTTTGAACGTAATATTTCTGCTCAGCATGAAACCGGAATGATCACTACCGATGCTAAAGAATGTATACATATGTTTTATAGATAACGCAAAATCGTTTGGTAAGTTTGTTTTATTTGGGAAGAATATTAGAACAAACTAAAACTTATACAAGGAAAAAGGAAGTAAGACAAGGATGTGCCTTCTCACAGGACTTATTCAACCTATACAGCGAGGTAGTATTGAGAAAATTAGAAGTCCTACCGGGATTCATTATTAACTGCCACAATCTGAACAACATAAGGTATGCAGATGACACAGTGTTGATAGCAGACACAGAAGGGAAACTACAGGAACTTCTACAGAAGGTGGTAAAAAGAAGCGAGAAGAAAGGACTAATCATCAAATGTAAGAAGACAGAATATTTGTGTGTTCAGCTAACGGGATTATCGACGAATTGGAGACACCGATGTACAAAATTTTTAATATTTAGGACGTGTTTTAACCGATGACAGGAAATGGGATAACGGAATCTGGAGGCGCATTGGAATGGCGAAAAATGCCTTTTAAAATTGAAGCAAAATAATAAGAAACGGGAACATGTCGTTAGAGACAAAGGAAAGAGTTATTTTATCTAATATGAGTTCTCCTATAGACTACTGAATGTTTGGCAAACTCTTCACAGTTGAAGAAAAAACTTGAGACAACAGAAACGGTATAAAAATGGAGAGAATTCTATTTACTGAGGAACGGTGAAGGTTTAGAAAAAAAAAACACTTATGCATAAAATCAGAAAAAAAAAAAACAGTTGAAAGTTCTAAGTCACATAATAAGGAAATATCGTTTGGATAATTTGACACTAAGAAGACATATTGAAGACAAGAAGGAAAATAGAAAAAAGCGAATAACTTATGTTGGGTGTTTTATTTTGTTTAGCGGCATATCAACAGCTCAATGGGTCATTTAATGCTGTTAGCATTAAATGACCCATTGAGCTGTTGATATCTATCTTGTACAAAAATTAATGCTTTCAACTACAAATATTGTCTACATATTTTTTTGCTTTCAGTGTATGCTTTTTAGATATATATTTTGTAGATCATAAAATGTATTGTTGGTAATTTTTTTTTTTTTTTTTTTTTTTTTTTTTTAATCATATCACCCCGAGCAAGGCAGTAACGCCACTGATGCGCAGGGGGCTACGTAAGGGTAAAAAGAATGGAAAAGAGAAAGCCGAAAACCGCATCCTAAACAGGAAACAAGGGATGAGCCTCTTCACCTGTTCAATAGATGTGGGTGGAGTGTGAACCGGGCGATAGTTTAGTCTATCTACTCCAATTGAAAAAAATAAAATAAAATAATAAAGGAAAAGAGTGAAAAGATTGGAAAAGAGAAAACCGGAAACCGCATCCTAAACAGGAAACAAGGGATGAGCCTCTTCACCTGTTCAATAGATGTGGGTGGAGTGTGAACCGGGCGTTAAAATGTATTTTTATATTTTTTATAGTGTTGAATTGATTGTGATTTTACTATAAAAATGTATTATTGCTCACTTTATTATATAAATGTACAGTTGATTTTTATTTGAAGGTTCACTATTTGCCCATAGCTGGAACCCTAACAGTTGCTACCACTCCAGGTTAGGGTAAGCCCGAGAATAACAGCAATTAAAAAAAAGAAAAAAAAGCGTATTATAAGGAAGTATTATAACTGTATTGTAAGATTAGATATAGGGTTAGAGCTAGGGTTAGGGCAGGATAAGGGTTAGGGAAAATAATTAATTTCAATTAATGGCCAAATACTTAAATCTATAAATATACCCTTACTGAGGTAGGACAGATTCAAATCGGGTAGGCCAAATACTATACCAGAATGAAAGAGGTAGGCCACATAGTATACCGGCAGTATATTTAATTCAGAATTTTTCTTCTAATAGACCGGTTGTCACCTAAGGTTATAAAAGCCAATCTGCGCTACTATTTGTTCATAGCTGAGTGGAAAAAAGATTCATACCTTTCCCAAAGGTGTAATAATAATAATAATAAGAAGAAGAAGAAGAAGAAGAAGAAGAAGAACAGAGGAAACAACGCTGGCAAGACAAACCTCTGCATGGCCAATATCCAGAACGTGCCAATAAATCCAATGTTGACAAAGTTAATACTCATTGATGGTACGTGCATCTGGATTAAAGTCTGAGACTGAAGACTTTATTCTTGCTGCGCAAGACCAACGTCTTTTCACTAGAAACTTTCAGGCAAATATTATACATAATAATGTGGATCCAAAATGCAGGTTCTGTGATAAATATCAAGAGTCAATAGACCGTCTAATCTCAGGTTGTTCTGTACTTGCCCCAAATAAATATAAAAATCGTCCCGATAGAGTGGGGCAATATTTACACTGGACAATGTGCAAACACTATGGAAAATATGTAAACAAACACTGGTATGAACATCACCCAACACCGGTTACAGAAATAGAAAATGCCACCATTCTATGGGATTACACCATCTATACAGACAGAAAAATTGAGGCAAATAGGCCGGACATTATTGTTAAAAACCAGAAAGAAAAAACTTGCCTATTAATTGATATGGCGTGTCCAGCGGATTGTAACATAGCAATCAAGGATTTTGAAAAACTGTCAAAATATAAAGACCTGGAAATTGAAATAGAAAAAATGTGAAAATTGAAAACAAGAATCGTGCCAGTGATAGTAGGTGCACTTGGAATGATAAAAAATGGAACAAAACAACACATTGAAAGAATCCCTGCAAACCACAGCTTAAGAGATATACAAAAATTGTCTTATTAAGTACAGCCCACACACTAAGGAGAACTTTGTCTACGTAACGCTAGGGATAATAGGGGAGATATAAAAAACATGAAATGGAGCCATAACGACACACTTAGGTCTTCCCGCAGACTCGGTTGGTAGTGCGACCATAGCAGAAATCGAAATATGATGAAAATGACATGATAATAATGGAATGAAACTACAATAATCATAAATGATGATTATGATAAAAGTTACAATATTAAAAATGATGGGTTATTGAGGAGACTTGCTACAATGTAAGCCACAACTTATTACTGTCGTGAACCTTCAACGAGAAAAAAAAAATAATAGCAACAACAACAATAAGAATAATAAGAATAACAACATCACAGTATTGATAACTGTCATAAAAAAATATGGTAAATATTATTGTAATTAAGATGATGATTATGATGAGGATGATGTCACTCAAGACAAGAAATAATTTTTATTTCAATTATGATGAAAATATGAAATATCCGCGTATATAAAATGGTAAACAACTAAAAATAGTTATAATTGAAATTTTATTCTCTTTAATAAGTTCTTTTCTTTAAATGTGAATCTGCACCAAAATAATAATAATAATAATAATAATAATAATAATAATAATAATAATAATTGACATGCAATTAGAATGTTCAAAAGAAGGAAGAAAAGAAATATAAGATTCTGATAGGATAACAAATGGAATACAGTGAAGGAAAAATCGGTCATTGCTTTTGGAAGGCAATGGGTTCTTCCGCCCACTTCATCAACTTTTGAAATGGAACGATTCAAAAAAGACAGATAAGGCAAATTTCGGTTAGCTGGTCGCGGTCAAAGTTCGATTCGTCAGAAAGAAGAGTTTTACAAGAGGAAATAAAAATGGAAAGAAAGAAAGAAAAAAGAAGTCAAGTGGAAGAATTACTTGAGGAATTTAGGGTGGACGTAGATTATCGATCCGGCTGCAAGTTGAAAAGAAAGAAAAGAGAAGTATGGTAGTGGGGAGATGTAGACGAGAGGAGTGGAGGAGGGATAAGAAAAATTAAAGTGATGATGATAGTGATGCAAAGAAAAAGTAGCACGAGGAAGAAAGAAAAATGAAGGAGGGAAAAAAGAGTAGGAGAAACGAGGTAAGGAGGGGGAAGAGGGAGAGGGAGAGGAATTATGAAAATGTCAGTGCAGAGGTCATCGCAAGATCCACAATTCATTAAGGTCGTAGAGGCACCCCTTGTACTTGCAGTCGTAGCAGCAGTAGTGTGTCTAGGGCAAGATAGAACTGACGGAGCCGATCCGTCATTAGACTGATTTTGAATTTTAAGTTGTCTTTCTCCTAGACTGGTTGCTCCTTCATGACAAGAGAGCCAAGTCTAGCATGCTATTTAACCTATAGCTGGAGGAACATAGATTCATGCTCTTTTCAAGGACATTAGCGCGAAGTGAACGAAGCAGAATCGACTAGAATTTGAACTTGGTTCAACGATTTCAGTTTCCGCGAAAATAACCCTGTCACTATTCATGCATCTAGTATAACATGTCAAGAGATATTTTGTTGTTGTTTAATTCTAAACAGGCAAGTATAATTTTAATCGTCACGATTTTTATAAGTTCTTTTATCAACATGGTTTCAGCTACTTCATTATTTCTTATATTGTTTTTCTCGTTATTTAGCAGCTGCTCGTTTTGTAGAAGACATAGTGAAGACAAGAAGGACAGAGAAAAAAGTGAATAACCAACCCAACGAGGTTGTGTAAATGAATGACAGAATAAGTTTTAGGAGAGATAACAAAAACAAAAACAAAAACAAAAAAATAACAAAAACAAACAAACAAAAACCAAAAAAACAAAACAAAAAAAAAAAACAGAATTTACTAAGTGACAGTTGAATTTTTTAGAGCAAATAATGAGGAAAGATTTTGGAAAATTTGATACTCCCCAAGCAGATTAAAGGCTAGAGGGAAAACAAGGTTATGGAGTGATCAAAAAGACAAACTTTACTAAGAGTTACAAAGGATAGAAAATTGTGGAGAGCCATGACTGCCAATGTCCTAAAGTGACACGGCGCATAGAAGAAGAAGAAGAAGAAGAAGAAGAAGAAGAAGAAGAAGAAGAAGAAGAAGAATGAACTTGAATAAGTGGATGATAGAATAAAGTTTAAGAGAGATGACAAAAAGACAAAATTTAATACGCGTTACAAAGGATAAAAAATTATAAATAGCCATAATCGCCAATGTTCGGAAGAACTGTTACGTTAAAAAATGAATTTTCTTTCTACCTTCTGCATTTTGTTATGGTTTGCAAACGAGCTTCTGTAGTTGATTGTCTAAATATAAAAGAGCTGACTAAACTTTAAAGTGGTTTCTAATGCTAGAATATTTTGCAACATGTTGGCACGTGAAATCCTCACAGTATTTAGCATTGTTGAAGTTATCGTTAACATTTTTATCGAGATTTACAAACTTTACGTTTCGTTTAATTTCGAAAACAAATCGTTGAAATTTGAATAAGCTGATTTTTTGGAAAAAACTATTTTGACAAAAACCCTACTTCGCGGTTTAATAATTTCTTTAATTTAATTTTATAAAACTTCATTGTTAACAATATTGTTTAAGAAAATTTTCTTTTTTCTATTTTAACAGCTAAGACGAAATCCTTAGGATCTCTTACTCTGGAGCATGCAACATACAACTGTCCATCTACTATGTTTTCATACTATGTAACGTAAACAACGTTATTTAAGCAAATAAGAGATTTTAATTTGGCACACACACACACACACACACACACACACACACACACACACACACACAGAGTGCGTGTGTGTATTTCTGTGTCTGCGATTGTGTATATTGGGTTTATGTATGCACGCATTTTATTCAGAAGCACATACAAAAACATAGACTTATATGCCGAAATATGACCGTTTACTTCGATAAATAAATATATTAATGAACTAATTAATTAGAATTAGAAACTAATTAGAAACTTCATATAAAGATAATATATATATATATATATAACCAGAAACATTTAGAATGCGAGAGTCACAATTTGCTTGTAGCTACTGAACCAGTTGACCCTGCCGTGAGGGCACAAGATATGTGCCACCAGGTGGCGCACGAGAGAGAGAGAGAGAGAGAGAGAGAGAGAGAGAGAGAGAGAGAGAGAGAGAGAGAGAATGTTCTTGAATGGGTGAGCAAGTGGGGAGACTGAGGAAATTGTGGGTGGTTGACGTTCCCCTTGTTATTGAATTAACAAGTACCATTCCCAAGAGATGCTGCTGCATCGCCATATTAACTGAAGAGACACTCCAGAACGAGACTCGTAGAAGCAACTTCCGCCATGACGCATCCCAAAGAAGTAGAAGGCGGCGATGAAAAAAAAAACTTTAACAATAGCGAATGAACGCAGAGAAAGAAAAACAAAGAAAGAAAAACAAAGAAAGAAAATAAGAAAAATGAATGAATGAACAACAAAAAAAAAACGAACAAAAAAAAAAAAAAAGCACACACGCACACAACAAATAAAAAAACAAAAAACAAAAAGAAGACAACTAGCATTACTAGCACTGACATTTTGGATTTAATTTTCTTTTTAAAGATACATCTGTTAATATTCTTCGTACGGACATTGCATATTTCTTCATCCGTATATTATGACAATGCATATTACAGATTAGGAGACATTCAAACAGTCAATCTTCTGCAGCATCAGAGTGTAATATTTACATGGAGTATATACAGGAGTCGTTGGGTAAATTTTCTTCATTTTAAAATGATATTTCACGCATTGACTGTTTTTGATTTTGTCGACTATATGGTATAGTATGGCCCGTTGGGCACCGTCTGTGAGAAAAAAAAAGAGTACCAAGACGCAATTCACTCTACCAGAAATGTGGAAACTGCATGCAGTACTGCTCCGTATTCGCACCAGATGTTCTTATGCGAACGTCAAAGTGTCAATCTGAAGATTGCAGACGATTCAGAAAGAGTTGGATAAGTCTAATGGGGATTACGAAGGTGTTTGGAATGATCACAAATGATGGAGACGTTATTCCTCCATTCATCTTCCAGCAGGGCCTCAGACTCAACATACAGGCCTATATCAAGTGCCTTGGATCAAGAAGGTGGCTGCTGGAAGACCTTATGTCTGGCAACAGGACTCTACACCATGTCACACAAGCAAGCGAACACAATCATCTCTATCAAAACATTTCTGCGACCACATCACCTCTTACATCTGCTCATTAAACTCCCTAGGCTGCAACCCCCTTGATTATTTAGGTAGTGCGATATAACAACAAAAATCCTTGTGACACCAAAGATGAACTGATTAATTATGTTTGCAAATACAGTCCCTTTAGAGCAACATTAGATCAGTCATTAAGCTACTGTCGAGTTAAAAAGTGCATTTCTGCGATATTTTAAACTGAATGTAAATAATATTTGTTTCAAATCAGATTAATTAAACTTTACATCAGCTAATATTACTCAAAGAAATTTTAAGAAAAGTATATTTAATTTTGAAATTTTTTTTAATAAAGTGAATACATTACAGCGAAAGACGACGAAAATGGTACTAATTAGCTATTTTTGCAAAAAAAAAAAAAAAAAAGTAAAAAAGAAAAAAATCTAGTCAATTTAAATTAGTTTTTGAAATACAGCAAGGTGTTTTGCATATTGTAAATATTAAATTTAATCTATTAGCTTGAAATTAAAACTAAAATGAAAAATTCAAGAAATATTTTTCATTTTTTAAAATTAATTTTAAAACTTAGGTATCACGATTTTGATGGAGGTCCCTATGTCAGGAGGATGTCTAGGGATATTTTAATGTTATAGAACTCACCATGTAGGAATCACTAGCATCATAGTCCGGCGTTGCCCGTGCAACTCAGAACATTTTTTAATTAGATGATTAAGGCAGCGTGTTGCGATTTCCGAGTGCTTGTAGTCGCCGTCCCACTTTAAAACTCAGTAATATAAAAAAAAAATAATTATATAAAAAATTGTTGTTTACAAATTGTTAAAAAATCCATTAAAAATCTATTTTCTTTTGTTTTGCGTAAACGTGTGTTGATGTTTTGTGTGACATTGTAAACAACATTGCGTTTGTTTTTGTTTCAAAATTACGGGGGAAAATATTTACATTTTTTGTTGACTAAATGAATTACAGAAATTTTCGAAGAATATTTAAAAATGTAGACATTTAATTTTAGAGGAAAAAGTTACATGAATGCCACACGAATTACAGAGTTGATTTCCTACATGAAATATTTATCGAAAAAAAAGCTTTATTTGTTTTTAAATTTTATTTTCTGAATTATGAAATATTAAATCTGAACAACAAAAAAGACTTAAATAATTAAAGTAACCATTGGCACTTTTTTTTTTTTTTTTTACATATTGTGTTTTTGTTTGAAAAAACACTTTTTAAAAAAATATTTCTTTTGTTTCAAAATTACGGGGAAAAATATTAACATTTTTTGTTAACCAAATAAATTTTTAAAACGTCGGAATAAAAATGAAATATAAAGGCTTATTTTTCTTTTTTTTAGTCGCGTTTGACATGTGTGATTTTATTTTTGTGCGGTAAATTTTCGTTTTAGGACCCGAAGGCTAATATCCCTTCAAATCTTTCCAAAATAGTCTTATTTCCGTGCAAATGTATATGCTGAACTCAAATCAACAATTAGATATTGAAGAAACCCACCTTTTTTATGTTAACGACCAGAAAAAATCGGATTTCTTCTCGATTTTTTTGTCAGCCATTACCGGCTTAGTGAGAGTCACTCGCTGCTGAACGATTTTAGGCCTAGGAGGAAAATTTGGGCCTATTTACTTCCTTTACAGAAAAGTCTTTGCAAACATTACTACGCAAATACACGCAAATAACTTTTTATACACGCAAATACACGCAACTTTCTTCTGAAATTAGGTACCGAAAAAAAATCACGTAGTAATTTCACGACCTGGCTTCCCTGTAGACATGTGTCCCTAGAAAGTTTGAAAAAATGTAGGCGTGCATAGGAAACAATCACGCACAGACTCACAGATTGCCTTATATATATATATATATATATATAAAGATTAACTGAAGAATTAAGATTCATCAGACAATTCAGATAGGGAAAATTTTTCAGCTAAATTTTCACGAGTCTTCCCAGTAATAATATTTTTAAGGATATTCTATATAATATAACTTTTAATAAATCTATCTTCTCTCAGGTCATCGAACTTTTTCAAGTTTAACAGTTATCAAGGGCGGCAACTATACGACCCTTATGCTAATCAAGAAATCTTATAGATAAATTGATATCTATAAAACTTAGCGATTGAATATTTTAACTAAAAATACACGTACAATCTTTCGAGTTAGTTATATAAGCACCAATCTTCAAGGCAAGAGAGAAATGATTTCCATTGTGAATCAGTATTTAAACTGATTCGTAACCTGTGTTTTACCAAAGTTGCCATCGTTTTTACCTGACGAATGCATAAATCGATATATAAATCGATCAACGTATTGCTTGGCTATAATCATTTGATACAATTGTTACGAGGATGAAGAACTGCAATCTAATCACGCAAGAACTAAACACCCATATATATATATATATATATATATATATATATATATATATATATATATATATATGGAAAAATTGATAGCATATATGAGAAGAAGAGAGTAAAGAGTGACAGACAGACGATAAAATAGAGGGATAGGAACATTTACACGTTGATATGATCTGACAGATTGATGGAATACAGATAATAGGCAGATAAATAATATAACAGACAAATTCATATGATCTGATATATATATATATATATATATATATATATATATATATATATATATATATATATATATATATATATATATATATATATATATATATTATTCTACGTTTAAAGCCCGAATCAGAGTTTCATGCATTACGTAATCATCAGGTGCATAACGTATGAAAACTCTGAGTCGTGCTTTAAACGTAGAATAATATGTATATTTATTAATATATACCTTATAGCTCTGTTATTAGATTATTACAAAAATAATGACCGCTCGAAGTGCTGTAAGTTGAAAAGCCATTTTAACATAGCATTCACGGTATATATTAGGTAAATTTTGGTACATATAATAATTAATGTTTGCTTTTTAATAATTTTAAACTTATTTTCAGACGAAAATATCATTGAAGCATAGAAGCCCTTAATTCTGAACATGACAAAACATGATCTTCGTTTACTTTTCTTGCATCTGTTCAAACTTGGGCAGAGTGCCTTTCAAACTTCTGCCATTATCAACAGGGAATGGGGAGATGGGTCCACAAGTGATCGTACAGTACGAAGATTGACAAATTTTTTTCTCATGATCTCAATGAAAATCAAAAACTTAAGCGTTTTGAAGTGTTCTCGATGCCTTTTCTGCATAACACTAATGATCCCTTCCTTGACCGAATATTCACTTGTTATGAAAAGCGGAACCTTTATGATAATTGTAAACAATGAGGTCAATGGCTTGAGCGTCCGCTAAACATTTCCCTAAGCCAAAGTTGCACCAGTAAAAAAAATATGATGACTGTCTGGTGACCTGCAATTGGTGTTATCCACTACAGCTTTCTAAAAGCTAATGAAAGAATCAATGTAGAGTTCTACTGCAATCAACTTCCCGAAATGCATGCACGCATGCAAAAAGTGATACCTGCACTGGTGAATGGGCGTGGTCCAATTCTGCTCCACGATAATGCGCGGCCACATGTTGCAAGAATGACGTTGCAAAAACTTACAGACTTGGAATACGAGAGTTTACAATATCCTCCATATTCGCCTGATCTTTTACCCAATGATTATAATTTTTAAGCACTTAAGCACATTTTTAAATGGTAAAACTTTTAGGTGAAATCAGCTTTCGAAGAATTCGTTGCATCACAGTCAATAACTTTTTATCAAAAGGAATAATAAATAATCTCGCCGATCGATGGCAGAAGTGCATAGATGCTCAAGGCTCATATTTTGACTAATTCCAACATTACTACAATTAATTTTTCAAGAATTCTGCTTCTGAAATTGCCGATTGTTTTGGTAACATCTTAACATATTACATTATAACACCAGATTAATATTTATATATTGATTTGTACCTGAGTGCATGTACATATGTATACTTATTTATATCCATACCTATATATATATATATATATATATATGTATGTATGTATGTATGTGTGTGTGCGTGTGTGAGTGTGTGTGTGTGTGTGTGTGTGTGTGTGTGTGTGTGCATCTTCATTTTTCTGCTAAAAAAATAGCATATCATAATGAAAAAATTCCCCAAACTTAATAAAACAAAGTTTTATCGTCAGAATATTAATATTAAAAGGAAAGATCAAATGAATGTTTGATTATTAAATTATATTTTTTAATCTTTTTAAACACGTTTGAAATCTGGCTTTTTTGTGTCATCTTGGAAAGATAGGGATGTTAGTATAGAATATTTTAGCGCCTTTTTCAGGTGAAAAATATATTTATTTGGAAATTCTTACACAAATCAAATAATTGTCAGGATATAATGAAACTTTTAGGACTTGTTCATAAATAAATTAAATTATTTTGGAAATATTCTTTTTAATAAAATTTTGGTAAAAATATTTCTTACGTGTATTACTTATTTAATTCTATGAAATTTTGGGAAATTAAATTTTGACCCGCTTAATATTTAGTTAAAAGTTGAACTCCTTGGAGAATTTAAATCATCAATAATTTATCAAACAGAAACATCGTTTGCCGAAAATCTTTCATAAAAAAATAAAAAACGCAATAAAAATATAACATTATTTAATTAGTAAAGCTTTCAGTTGCTTTTATGAATAAGTTATATTATGAAACCTATTGTCTTAAGAGAAAAAGAATTTCGATGAATGATGAACTTTTACAAGAATTGTTTTAATTAAAAAAATAATAAATTAGAACATTTTATAAAATTTTAAATGTTTTAAAATTTTGTTTTAATTTATCCCGGTCAGGTGATATTGATATTATTAAAAGCGGTATATACTAATCATAAATAGAAAAGTTTGTTACAATTTACCGATCCCAATATTTTAACAATGTATTTTTTTATATGCATAAATGTGCGAATTTTTGTAAATATGGACGTCCATACACGGCATGATGTAAAATTAACAGCGATAACTATAGTAAAATTAAATTCAAAGTATCTAACAGTCACTAAAACAACAGATTAGGGAGAATATTTTTATAAATTTTTCAGATTACTATAAAGTTAAAAATTATATAAAACAAGTCTCACATTATATTTTTCCAGTAATTGTTACAGATATATATCCACCGTAGAAGAAAATTAGATAAGATTCAGCGAAGCTGTCAACACCTTAAATAAACAGCTACCGCCGTGTTAAAAAATACATTTCTGCGATATTTTAAGCTTAAAGTAAGTCATACCTTTTTCAAATCAGATTAACTAATATTTAAATCAGATAAAATTTCTGATAAAGTCTCAGAAGAGTTTATTTTATTTTTAAAAGATTTTTTTCATGAAGAGAATTACATCGTGATGACAGATCGTTAAAATGGCGCTAAAGTCAGCAATCGTTAGTAATTTTTAAATGTAAATTAACTTTGAAATACTGCAAAGTAATTTGCTTATTGAATATATTAAATTTAATTTATTACCTTGAGATTAAAACTAAAATCAAAACTTAAAGAAAGGTTTTTCATTTTTAAAAGTTCATTTTAAACCTTAGCTTTTCGCGTTGCTGTGGAGGTAGCTATATATATGTTAATATTCGCCGTTACATATCAAGGAACAATTTGGCATTCATAGACTAAATAGCCAAAACTGCTTTAGACTGAAAATCATAAAATCTTTCTCGTACAACAATTTTTTCAAGAAAACAGATTTCTCGAGTTCAGTAGCCACTATAGCTCTTTTTAGTATTATAGGAGTTTTCTTCCTAACCTTTTATTTGAGGTGGTGTGGAATGTTGACATTTTCAATTTGTCATCGTTTTCTTTTCGAGTTACATGTGCTGTCCATTTTAGTTGTTGCTGCGGTTGGTAGTCCTCAAGTGGCGCGGTTTCTGTTATTTAGTACAGTTCTTTGTTTGTGAATCAAGCTCCAATCAACATTCCAATATACTGCCTCTTTCTTGAGTTAAAATAAAATTAATATTTATGTTAGTATTTTGTAAACAAATCTCTGAAGAAATTTAATAAAGTGAAACATGTTAAAGCCACTTTTCCTACCTGTTTTTGATGAGATCGAATTGAAGTTCGGTTCTTGAAGAACTGCATTATTGATCCAATTTCGTAAATAATTCTATCGGACATGCAACTACAAAACTGACTCGAAAACTCACCATGCATCTCTCACAACGGTGTTCAATTCAATCTCATTTAAATACATCTGGAGACTTACCAAACCCTATTTGGAACATACTTGTCGACAACACAAATATCATAGCATCATTCACATACACAAAAAGACTAAAAATAATAAAGGCTTTATTGATAAAAAAGAAAAACCTAACACTAAATAATATCAACTACGAACAAGCTAACAACATGCTTACTATATTCGATACATAACACATGCCCCTATTCAAGATCATACATAACACCAAATACATTCTGTTACATGTAAAATAACATTCATCCTCGAAAATGATTAAAAGTATAGCCGAAAGCACATGGATAAATAAAACATTGGACAATTTTTATATAGTTCATGTCCTCAAAAGAAAAAAAAATCATACGATCACATGAAAAATTACATAAAAAACTTAGCCATCACACCTTGACTCTCATTTTTAATGAAACCTGCATAAAAGAGGGATTTCTGCCAATATATATATATATATATATATATATATATGCACAAATATATACGTTTCAACCTTTATATCTTTTGCGCTGTCTTTTGCGTCTTTGTAAATTATCGACAATTTCCTTTTTAGCATCCCTATTTGTCCTAAGCTGCACCTTTTGTGGCAGACTTGGCGTTTGGAGGCCAAGTAAACAAGTGGTTCTAATACCATTTGTGCACAGAAAGGCACATTGGATGCAACAAGAATTTGGGGGTCAGATTCACGCCCGCTCATAACGATCAATCAGCCATACACAACGATAATGGACATTTTGCTCGGCGAAAATGACTGCCTGAAGCTATGTGCGTTGATTTAAACTTGTAATCGCGGTTATTTATGGGAGAAATTGTTAGAGCCGAGATATTCCCGGCAGCCATCAGGGCAGGCACGCTGAGACTGAGCTTGATGTATTGGTAGAAAGAAATAAATAGACGTCAATATATGAGAAATAATGAAGTAGTGATGCAGACAGCTTGCCATGGACTTTTGCGTAAGTAAGAGTTGCCCAAGGCAAAGATTAATGGCTATAGACTAGAACTCAGTCGACTGTAGTCTAGAAGTACCTAATTAGTTATAAATGTCATTTATCAGATAAGCTGAAATGCAAACACTTTCTGATATCGTCAGAAAATCAAAGATACAATAAGCGAGAAACAGAACCGGATCCATTGCTAAAGATGATGGAAAAATGGATGAGATTTTGCGCCGATCCAGAAAGTACCTGACTCCTTTTGGATTGCTTTATTTTCACAAGAGACGAATCACCTCAAAAATGGAGTATTGCTAACATGCTGCTTAATCCTTACGCACCAGTCATGATAGACACTAAAATCGTTTATACAGCATGGTGCAGAATGATATATTTTTCACCCTGCAGCCGCTTTCCCCGCAGTCAACAAAGAAATCGCCAGCCTATCGATTTTCTATTGATAAACGGGGTAATAAAAGAACAAGAAGACAAAGATAATGACTTACATTGATTATATATATTGATAGTTTAATTACTTAGTTTCTGGTCATAATAAGATTAGACCAGTGCATATTTGTATTAAAAAATGTTCAATACAATTATATTGTAGAACTTTTGAATATTTTCCATTTGTAAACGAGTTATTACGCGACCTAGGTTTCTACCATGAGTGATGTCTTCATGCGATTTACAAATCGCCTGAAGACATTACTCATGGTACAAACCTAGGTCACGTAATAACTCGTTTACAAATAAAAAATATTCAAAAGTTCTACCATAATCCTTGCTTTCTGTTCATCTTTGTTGATGCATAGAGTTTTGTTGGTTTCTCGCTCAACTACGTCCCATACATAACAATCAAGAGGTTTGCAGTCTTGGGAGTGAGGTAGCCTGATGTAAAGGATGACGTGATCGCTGAAATTGTTTGACAAGCATGACTGGGTTCTCCTGTTTGTGTTGCATGGTTCAGAGTCCTTTTGCCAGACATTTGGCCTTTCAGCAGCCACCTTCTTGACTCAAGACAACACTAACTCCTATCACTTCTTCAGTGGCGTCAAATCTCTTTCCCTTGATCATTTTTTTGAGGTCTGCAAACAGCCAGTAGTCGTTGGGGAGGGGATGGGGGCAGATCTGGAGAACAGAGTGGATGCAGAAACAATTCGAAGTGCAATTCGTGCAGTTTTGCCACCGTTGCTATCGACTTGTGACACGGTGCGTTATCTTGGTGAAAGATCACTTTTTTATTCTTCATTAGTGGCCTTTTTTGGCTTTTTCTTCCTTCAAACGCACCAATCAGTCAGTTAAGCGCCATACGTGATACACGCTTGGGCGATTATATCTCGAAAGAGACATGACTGACTAAACAGAAGATTTTCTCGCAATAGGTTGCCATTACTTTCTTAGGTAGACTGGTTGTCAGCCAAGGCTATAGAACCCAATCTGTCCTGTTATTTAACCCATAACTGGTGGAAAGAGACGGATTAATACCTTTCCCGAGAGTATTTGCGCGTAAGTGAAAGCAAGGAATTCAACTACATGCCGACATCTACAGCATCACAACGAACCAATAGGAAGAACCATCAATAGCGAATATTATATAGAATAATATTCGCTATTGATGGCTCTTCCTTTCTCAAGGTAACCGATGAACAAAATACCTTTGAACACATTTGACAAAGTTCGTACAAAATGGTGAATACACTGCCTTCTGATATGTTCAACTCTTCTGCTATCTCGCGCAACTTCAATTTACGATCGGCGAAAACGAGTTTGTGGATTCTTTTGGTGTTTTCCGGGACAACTGTCAATTTTGGACGACCTGAGCGTTTAAAGCCAGCATACCACCTCTTAATCGTTGTTTCAGACAGAGCAGAGTCAGAATAACACGTATCAAGCCATTGTTAATAGTATTTTTCCCATCAGAAACCAACGCTTTATCAACACACGAAATTAAGATTTTTCCATAGTTTTGAAAATTTGCAAAAGTAGCTTCACTTAAATAACTAATTTGTAAACTAATAATCTGATTGGGGCCAAATTTTGTCACGTGCCATTTGAAGGTGAGTACTTCATAAAAATCATATGGATTTTTTATTAGTGGCGCCATCTATATATCAGGCCCGGGACTTATTGAGTGATGTGTTAATATTCTCAATAAAATTCATTCTCGGCATTAAATGAGCCATAAGGAGTTCATAAGGAGTTCATAAGGAGTTCATATGCTTCTCTAAACAAAAAACAAACAAACAAACAAACAAAACCTTTTAATTCAAAAGAAGACACTTTTAAAATGTAGCTAAGCCTATAACACTTCATGCACTAAGAAGCGATATTAAAACTTCTGAATTTATTATCTGGTGGAGTCTCCATGTGTTTACCAGACAGTGGCGGACTCCCCAGAGTGTCAGTTTGTCTGATGGTAAGTGGACCCCTGTTAGTGTGGGTCCCCTATCCATATAATACTAAAACTCTAATTTTGTATGTATGTGTGGTAATAAAATAAGCACATACCACCTCCCCTCTTGTAACCATCGACTATAAAATATATAAACGTTTTCAGTGCTAAAACTGCATTAGTCAAATAAAACTTCTATAATATAACAGTATGAATGTTTGTTCGTTTCTGAGATACAGCTTAAATGATACATAATACCTGTATCAATTTATGAGCATATTGTAGCTTTAATTTTTTGCTAAGTACAGAGCCAAAATTCATTAACATTAAATAGAGTATTCTTAAGCTAGGCCTATTCTTCTATTTTTACGACATTTTTAATAAGAGATTCAGTATTTGTTTTCGATATATCAACCTGCTTATATAAATGGACACTTATTATGTAACTATTATGTGTGTGAAAGATAATAAATATGCATAATACATTATGATGTTATTAAGTAAATTTGAATATTCCTAACGCAATTTAGGTACCTCCATTGAATCGCTGAAAAAACAGCATAGTATGAAGAAAAAGATTCCAAACTTAATAAAAAATAAATTTTTCCATCAAAATGTTTATGTTATTATTAAAAAGTATTTTTTAATTATTTTTAAAAATGTTTTAATCCTTTCTAACATGTACGAAAATTTAGTAAAAATCTTGTTTTTATTTTCGTTAGCGGGGAGCCAAACCTTTACGAAAGTTTACAATGGAAAACGTTATATTACATAACTCACTTTTTTCCCGTGACAAAACCATTAATTTGGAAATTATTGAAAAAATCAAATAACTGTCGGATTTTAATTAAACTTTCAGGACGTATTCACAAATGAATGCAATTATTTTTTAAGTCATTATTTTTAAAAATATTGGTGAGAATATTTTTTTTACATATGTTACCCCATCTCCACGTAAACGCATGAAATTTCAAGAAATTAAATTCTGTAGGCAAAAATGGTTTTATTAGTTAAACGCACGCAGGACTCATTGGGAAATGTAAACCATGTATTTTTTTTTTTAAACATTTAGCTCCTTTTACCGAAAATCTGCTCGGAATAGTAAAATGAAAAATGCATGGTATATGACATTATTTAATTAGGTAAGCTTTTAGTTGCTTTAATAAATAATATAATTTTAAGACATTATAGTCTAAAGAAAGAAATTTTTTCGATTAATAATGAAATTCTAAAAGAATTATCTTCATTTTTGTTTTTTAATTATAATAATTTACAAAGTTTCAAAAATATTTTAATAATATTTCCAAGACTTGTAGACGTTAGGTTGGTAGGTTATAAAGTGAAAACTATATTTATTTATCGAAAATTGAAAAGCTTAATACAAATTATTTAGCCATGACGGATTTTTAAAATAGTTTTTAATTTTTTGTGTGTGTGTATTTGAAGTTTTTTTTTGTATGGTAATCTCTATGTGTACATTAATAGGTGATGTGTTTCACGGTTTCTTCTACATCCCGGAAAAAAATGTACAATTATGTCACTTGTGATCATCATACACTTTTCTTATCTCGCATATGTCGAGCTGTCAGCACATTTCAAACACGGAGAACCGGTCAGGAAGTTAAACTCTGTGATTAAGTAATAGGTTTATTCTAAATTTCATGCTATAAATATGTATTACTTGTTGACCCCAGATTAATTTAACATTAAATTTGCTAATTTTTCAAAAATAATGTGTCACAGATGTATATTTTCTTTTTGCAACATTTTTAACACCGAGAATTATCTTTTGTTTACAAATGTGTCGATCGCAAAAATGGGCGAAATACTGAAAAATTAAAAAAAAATCTTGAATTTTAGATTCCAGTGAATATAACTTCTGTTTGAAATACATCCGAGTATTTTGCTTATTGGAAATAGTAAATTTAATCATTTAGCTTTCAATTGAAACTAAAATAAAAGTTTCAAGAAAACTTTTTATTTTTAAAAATTCATTTTAAAAGTTAGTTATCAAAAATGAGTGGAGGAACGTAATATATATTTATACAATTCACTACACTAAATTACAATTTTCAAAAAACAAATATCTTTAATATTTGTCAAATACTTGATAAGTGAAGGCACTATGTGGGTGTGTATTTATGTGGGTGTGTATTTGTAAAACGCAACCTGTATGACTGGAAAAATACATCGCGTGATTTGAGAGGAAATAAATAAATGAAAAGATACATACTGATATATAACGCTGCCGTTGGTATTTTGAAATAAATGTGAAAAGAAACAAGTATGTATAATAAAAAAATATAATTATTATTTCGAAAATAATTATCTAGAAAAAAAAAATGAAACTGAGTGAACAAAAAGGAGGCATCTATACATTATGGTATTTCAATAAATTTCGTCTAAGGAGACGATTGGTGTTTTATTTATTTATTTATTTATTTTATTTATTTTATTTTTTTTTTTGCAATGACCTTCACCTTTAAAAATAATAATATGATAAATACTAAAATGCGCATAAATTGTCACTCTGGGGTTACTATTATTTAAATGAGAAGGCCATTAATGTAATATTAGTTAGCAATTCCACTCTAAAAGAAAATCTTTTTTTTTTCTGCAGGGCAAAGTTTATATTATGGGATGTTTCAAATTAAAAGCTTGGTTATAGGCCTTTTATGTAATTTTCGAATTGTTAATTTATTGTTCGTTCTGAAAGCCTGTTGTTTGATAATTTAATATCTACCATTGAATTTCTGGCTGAATGTTATTAAGAAAATAATGGAAAGCAGCAAATAAACAAATATTTGTCTAATTACCAAATATCATTTTGTATCATGAACTGCTTTAGAAATGAACCCAACGTGTTTATGGGTGATCTACTGTTGTTATAACACGTTTCTATAATTAATATTAATAATATAATTAATTAATATTATTAATATTAAGTCTTGCTTCGGCTAATCGCTGTTAGAAATACTATAGACTGATTCCAACAATTTTTTAAAAATGCACTTTCTTTAAGGCGTCACGACTTTTTAATTTGTGTTACAAGGGTTTATTATTTGCTCCACAATATCCTACTCTTTTATTAGCAAATATTTTATTTTAGTTTAGTTATTAGTATTCACCCACTCCTAGTGAGTTCACCAACGTATTAAACCCTCTATTTTTTACGTTTTGAGTCAATCTCTAGGTTTTCCTTACGATTTCTTTTTCTGGTAATTGTATTAGTTTTTTCAACGAATTTTAGGGGTTTGGTACATCAAAAATATCATACAGTGATTGCATAAGTTCTTTCTTTTTTTTTTTTTTGCGAACTTTTCTTCAGTAAACTTTATCTTTAACTGATTGCAATGCTTTTTATCTTCTCGTTTTTTCTTTTTACCATATATATCATCTTTTTAATTCATGACATTATTACGCCATCTTCCCACATTTCTTTTCCATTTTATATAACCCGAAAAAAAAAACATTTTCGCCAGTTTTGAAAAATTTACTGTCATTTTTGTTAACAGTTCTTATTCTTTTTTGACCTGCTAAGAACTTGTTAAACATCGGTTTAATTTGTCTTGCGAACATCACTTCTGCTGGCAAAACATGCCTGACTGGGATTTGGCGTTATCTGGTTTACTCTCAAGAATTTCTGCTTACTTTTTCCTTACTTGAATTTTTAAAAGCTTTCTTAAATGTACCTAGAAACCGTTCAACTTGATCGTTTGACCTTGGGTGATACGGTTGCCTAGCAATATGCACAATCGTTAACATTTTACAAAAATCTTCAAATTCGTAAGTAGTGAATTGTGTACCATTATGCGAGACTGTGGCATCAGGAATACCATATCTCGCAAACAGTTCATATAAAAATCACTTTAAACGTCCTTTTAATATTCTTTTGCTCATACAAATTTTAGGCCACTTAGTAAATCTATCCACTACCACAAGACAATGCGATCCGTTTATTGAACCTGCCAAATTTATGTGCAGTCTTAACCACGATGTATCTGTCTTTGGTAAAGGTTGTAATTTCGCGGTAGGTGATTCTGCTGTTAGAGTACAACCTCTGTAGGTTTTTACTACTTTTTCAATGTCTTGATCCATTTTGGTCCAGTATGCATATCTTCTCACAAGAGATTTCATCCTTGAAATTCCCGGTTGTCCACTATGAAATTAATTCAACATCCGCTTTTGTAAAATACTAGATATTATTACGCTTTGTGCAAACATCAGCACTCAGTCACATAGCGAGTAAGCTTTCAAGTCACGATTGCGGTCTTTCTGACTTTCTTTTAATTTTTTATTTCTGTTATAAACGACTTGATCTACTTTTACTTTTATTTCTTCCAGGGTAATTGGAAATTCATGAACGATACTGCATAATATATTTTTAATTTTTAATTCAGTTTCTAATGCTGCAATATCAGTGTCTTCAAATGGTTCAGTATTTTCTGGTATCAATCTTGATAACACATTCACATGTCCTAAGTTTTTGGACTGTTTAATCATAAAAAATCTGTGAAGTTTTTAATTGCAAATATTATTGCTGACGCCTATTTTGACTGTAGTTTATTTCTGCTGATAGTAGTAAACGCGAAGCATGTGCGACGGCTTTCGTGTTAACGTTATATTATTTATGTAAAATTACTGCTCCTATACCATAAATACTAGTATCTCAAGCCACTACGATTTCTGCTTTTGGATAGTAGTGCGATAATGATAAGTCTGGCCTTTGTATTTTTGTTATTGCTTGAAATGCCTTCTGATAAATATCAGTCTAGTTTCGCTTTATGCCATTTTTAAGCAAATTGTTCAGTGAAGCTCTCAAATGCTGCTTATTAGGTATATAAATTTGATAACAGTTTACTATTCCCAGAAATACTTGTAAGCTAGTAACTTTTTTTTTTGTGAGGACAACATACTCTTAATTGCAATTGTTCGTGACAGATCGGGTTGACGACCATTTTTGTCAATGATTTGTCCCAGGTTATTGATTTTAAGCCAAAACAATTAATACATTTCCTCACTGAGGAAACCCGTACTCTCGTATTTTATCAAAAATTCTTTGTACATGCTCGATAGATGTTCCTTAAATATACTTTTTAATGATATATCATCCATATAAGTAACCGCGAAATCACAATCTGCAAGTATGGTGTCCATAACTTGTTGAAATATACCTGGAGCCACTTTTATACCTCGGTTGAAATTATACAATCTATTTTTTAAAATTTATTTGTTTAAACATTATTTTTAATGAATACTCGTTAGATGCTCTGTTTTTTATGATTATTTGCATCCACTGGCCTAAGTAATCGAAAAATCTAAATGTTGTTCGTAAAATATGCGTCCTTCAGGAGGAATTGAACTTGAGTTCCGTAGACAAACAGTCATTTGATCATACATGTTTTATCGATTTGTGCATATAGAACTTACGATCAAACAAACACCGAATATTGCTTTTTAACTCACATTTTCCCGATTTTTCAAAATATTCATATGCGCTCGGTTTTCTTATCCTAATGAAAACAAAGAAGATTTAATTACGAATTTTTTTACGAAATCAGTTATGAAATGAATTAACTACGACATATTTTAAATTTATTTGTTTAAACAATCTCTTGTGCGTATTTATAACGCTGAACATTCTTCTCTAGAATGTGTCAGAAAGATTCTGCTTCGAAAAAAGTTTTCACCGTTTAACTTCGCAAAAATTTACCCTGGATTTGGCAATGGGCAGTTATGGATTTCAAAACACGTGTTTAACACTGTCGAAAAATTAGCACAAACTCAAATTTTATTAATTTTTTTCTTTATATACACTGTTGGTGCTGCCCATTTTGAATGGTTAATCTTTTCAATTACACCTATTTATTCAAGTCTGTCTAATCCTTCCTTGACTTGATTCAATGTTGCGAATGATACACTATGTATGGCTTTAATCACTGGTCTCGAACCTTTTTTCACTTGAAATTTAGCTTGTAACACCGACTCAACTCATCCAACAGAACATCAGGAAAAAAATTTTCAATGCTTCCTTTAAATTTTCATTGCATTTTTTTGTTTTAACTTGTCGCTTGTTCACTTCCGTTTTTGCGATAAATGTTTATAAGTAAATCCTCAGACAATTCCATCCAGTCAGTACCGTATAAGTTTGTAGTGTTTTTAATACATAAGCCTTATTTTTTACACATTTGTTATGGAATTAGATGTTACAAGTCATTTGGCCAATAAAAAATAATTTCTCGCCTGACACGTTACTTGCGACTTTCGAAGTTCTTTTGAATATAGGTTTTCCGTCGCGTTCTATGTCACTTCGTTGATGTCACTACCAGTGTTTATTTGCATTTTTATATCCGCATTAGTAATTTTCACATACACACGTTATCTTTGCTTTTCTGTGATTACTTTTTCTGTTGCAACGCTGTGCACATTTTTTTTTCTGTGAGAACTTTTCATCGCTTTAGTTTTACAGTGTGACTTTTTATGCCCTACTTTTCCACACTTGTAGCATTTCGAATTCTTAAAGAGACAGTCGTCTCTGGTGTAATGTTTCACATCTGAAAATGGATTAAGTTTACTTTTTCTACATTTTTCTTTCGCTGGTATGTAAGCACATTGTTTTTCCTCAATCTCTTTTGCATCGCGTCTCAGATTTAGGATTTTCTGACATTCGTCCGATATTTTCTGTAGCGTAAGTTTATTATTCTCTTCAAGTTTCGTTAGAATTCTAGCCCGTATTTCATGGTGCTCTCCTACGAGGAATGAACTCTTCCTCTTGTTATATATAGTTATCTGTGTGACTTCCGGTAAAGGTAGTTAACTGCAGTTAACTGCCTTGCGCATTGTCGAACTCTCTGATTTCAGGCTGAGAGTAATAACCCAGTCGAGGTTAACTATTTGAGGCGAATTTGGAATCATACATGCTGCTATCCATTGAAAAGGAATTGTCAGATGAACTGGATTCGGGAGCAATTATTAACAATCATCTCATGAACACGAACGATTGCTCTTAATATAGTGGACTGCATACAAGGCTCTATTGTGGCTTTTGAAGTATTTGTTGATGTGTAAATTGTGCAGTAAACTACTTAAAAAGATTATCCAATTACTTAAAATAAATAAATGAAACATTGAAACATATAATTCTGTATTTACATTTGGTGTCCAATACCAGCAATATGTACAGTATATAAAAAATACAAAAAGGTTTTAATTTAATGAAAGTTTTACTTATTCTTGATGAAAATTATATGATAGTATTTTAGCTGTGGATACCCCCACCTTTCTCCCCTGCTAGCCAATATAATTAGACTCAGTCCGTCAGTGTTACCAGCGATTTCAAGGAATTGTGTGAAAAATTAAACTCAGCATATCTTTCACTGAATAGAAATCCTGTTATCCACGTGGATGAATTCACCCCAAAACATTAATTCACACCAAACTAAAAAAACAAAAAATATATTTACTAAAACTCACCCATAATTTTCCAAGAGCAAGGTACTTCCATTGCACTCCGGTTGAGTTGACCTTTGTGATCACCCCAAATGTGAGCGACTCGAGTGCACTATTTTTAAGTGTGGGATCTGTATTCACACTCACCCGATAAAATGAGACTTTTTCCTTCTCTTACACTAGCTGCTATGTAAAACTCGAAAGTTCAGTATACCCTGTTATTTAATCGGTAGCTGGATTATGCAGTCGAGTTTATAGATTTCATGATCTTGTCTACGGTTAAATAGTATGTGCTAAGCAGAAGCTATGGTGTAGGGTTTAGATTTCTCTTTCTCTTCGACTAGTTGCCAACCAAAGCTGGAAAGCCCGGTAATCCGAGTTGTGAAGAGATAGATTCGTTCCAGTTGAATCCATTGTATTCACTTACGCGCAAATACCCTTGGGAAAGGTATTAATCCGTCTCTTCCTTCCAGTTATGGATTAAATAGCAGGACAGATTGGGTTCTATAGCCTTGGTCGGTAACCAGTCTACCGCAGAAAGCAATGGCAACCTACTGCGGGATAATATTCTGCCCAGTCAGTCATGTTTCTTTCGAGACATGATCGCCCAAGCGTGTATCACGTATGGCACTTTAACTGACTGACATGGAAGTGAACGCATCGAACACGGCTCTAATTCAAACTTGTTCCAAGCCGCTAACCTTCACACCACCTGAACATCCAGACCAGCTTGGAAATATTCTAATTTCAACTACTTTATCAATGAATTATTTCTCAGTTTCATTGTCATACAACTCAAATTCATCGTTTGTTTCATCTGCTGTAGAAAATCTCAGTTTTCTTCCGTGCGCTTATCGTCATTTAATCATATAATTATGGCCGACGAGGAAAGTCACAGGAAAAAAGGTCACAATTTTGACAAAGAGAAAAAACAAACAGGAAAAAGCCACAATCTTTAAACATAGAAACTGTGGCTTTTTCCTGTAGCTTTTTTTTAATCTTTGAAATTGGAAATGAGAGCAAGGGCTTTTGTTGCAGGCACTCTGTATCAATTTCTGGGTCAAATTGGAATCAAAGGGCGTAATAGGGCCAAAAATATAAAACGCCTAATAGAAGGAACTGAAAATAGTTCTATGTGGATATGGAAAAAAGAAATATTCCGTGGAGCGTTTTAGCGAACATGACGGCATGACATGACTGATCGTGAATGCGTAATCAACTTCACGTTGCATTCTCAGAAAGAGAAGTTTGCCGTTTTTTTTTTTTTGTAAATCTAATTTCATCGTTGAACATTTGAACTACAACACACTAGTATATCGTTATAATGGGGCCTCACATCAGTAAGTGAAACCGTTGAGAGGAAGGCCCCGAAATGGTGCACATTCCCTCCTGATAACCCAAAAAATTCGAGAGGAAGACATTATAAAATTCAATGAAATCATATGCGAGAGGTTCGATGGAAATGTCATTGACATGAGGAACATTACACATTCAGCTCGCTTCAGGTGAGTTTCAGTTACTTTCAAGGAATTTCTTTCTTCCTCTCTTTGTCAAAATGCGGCACAAGGCCTAAAGTATGGGGTACTAGTTTAGTTATTGAATCAATGACTAATGATGACTGAAATCCCCAAACCCTCTTAAAGGCAAGAGAAATAATATAACGGATAAGTCGTTGAGTTAACTAGTTTAGTTATTGAATTGGAGACAAATGATGATTAAAATCTTGTAGGCAAAAGAAATAATGTAAAATAATTAGTAGAGATACCTAGTTTGGCTATTGTTTCAGACACTAATGACGATTGAAATCCACAAATACTCCTGTAGGCAAGAGAAATAATATAACAGATAATTAGTGGAGGTACCTAGTTTAATTACTGAATCCCAGAAATATGACAAGTGAACTTCTGAAATTCACCTGTAGGCAAGAGAAGGAATATAACAGATAAACTGAACAAAGCAGCGTTCATGTGAATTCATTCAGTCTGTACAAAATGGTATAAAACAACCAATGAAAGCATCAATTCCCGACTCGTCAAGTTAGCGTTATTTATTTGCACTCTCGTGTTCAAGCTCCAGGTCGCGCTGTGTAGGAGACAAAAAAGCGACAAAATTCTAAAACAAATATTTTCTGTTTTATAAACATTAGTTCGGTACCTGATGCTTAACTGAGAGAAAGACGACCAAGTATTAAATTCAAATTGTTTTTCTATTTATTAGAATATATATATATATATATATATCAAACTGACTTCAAAGGTTGAATATTTTAGCTTATAGTGTTTTCCTGTTGCCAGAAAGAGAAATGATCTCTTGGGACACAAATGTCCATTTCAATTTCATACAAACTTGGTGTACAGGTTGTGCAAATTAATTGAAAGAAAAACAAAACAAAACAAAAACAACAACAAAAAAACAAAAAAACAAAAAACAAAAACAAATAATGTCTTCCTTGGATCTTTCACACTTTCCCTTATCACGTATATTTCGTCTCTTGATATTTTTTCTCTTCCAATCGAATTGTTCTTTTCGTTTTGGACAAATGGATCTAGTCTGTTTTTTCTCCTTGATGACTACTGGCAGTTGAAATGCTGACACCAACAATATTCGCGATCTCTCTCTGAGGCTTACCAGTGTTTTCGTGCAGCGTTACAGTTTTTCATAAGCTTCCTTGGAGTAATGTTTATCGCAGACAGTGGCCATAGGACAACTAATTGACTGTCGTGACAAAAATCTGGTGCAATCACGGATGACGCAATATTTTTCAAGGCCAAACAAATTTCATCATACACCCCCATAATAGATTGATATTACAATTATTATTGCACACTACTTCAAATTATATATTCTGAGGTAAAAATAGAAATCGATTACACCCTGTCATTATTGTGGGTCTAAAACTGACCGTATGGTGAAAGAAAGGAAAATAAAGATGCTGTTTCAATTAATTTGCACAATGCTTTCAGTACTTTTTGCGTGTGCATACGCACATTATAATTCAATGACAGACCTAAAAAATATTTTACAAAATTAAATAAAAAACTACTCTATTTTTTACTGAATAATTTCCCAAAAGTTAAATATTTACACAGCTCTAACTATTGCCAGCATCTTTATTTCCATATTCACGACATTTCAGTAGTACTACTGCTCCGGACTTCTTTAGGTGATATTTGTTGAAATTTCAAAATTTGTTGGAATATATAAATAAAATTATGCAAAATATTAGATATGTATCATAATGGGTATTACATTTCGAGCATGAAATATGTATGTGATTGTAACAAATGTCATGTGACAAGGTAGTAAATTAATATAAAAATAAAGAAAAACAGAAAAATTTCCGGTCAATTGGACGCGCCCACGCATTGGATTGTAGCATGAAATATTTAAGAAACAATGAACAAATCACAAACAAAAAATCAGAATTTGAACCTTACTTTTATATAACATTCTCACTAACCATGAAGAAACAGTATTAACAATGAAGAAACGCTTACAGTATTAGAACGAATTAGACTACACGTAGTTTTTAATGAAAGCTTTAATTCCTTTAATTTTGGGGGGCATTTCATCATTATTTTATGGTCCCATACCGGGTCCATATCATCTGGTGATGAAGATATAAGAATTCACGCAGGGAAGAAAAACCTTTTTCTTTGGCCACTGTCGAGATATCAATGAGCGACGAAGATATAAGAATTCACGCAAGAAAAGAAAACCTTTTTTTTTCTTTGACCACTATCGCCACATATCAACTAGCAACGTCGGAAATACGGAAATTGCGAACATCAACGGTCGAACGTGGATTTCAAGTACCAAGGGTTTGCCCCCGCCCCTCACATATAATCGGTCGAAAAGACATGAAGTATCAAGAAAGGAAAAATATATACCCCATCTAAACCAGCCTGCAACTAATAAAGAAAAAAAGAAGGAAAAATTCAGAGTCGAATGAAAAAATTTCCTACAAGCTCGGAACGGCGTCATAGAAAAATCTGTAAGTAGATTCGTTTTGAGCTTATCTCTTTCTCTTTGACGTATGTCTTACGAAAAAAAAAAACTTTAACTACAGTTAGTGTTTTTCCTCTCGTATTTACGAAAAATTGGTCGTGTTGAGTGTGAAAAAATGGAAGACTTACAAAAAGTGATAATTCAATTAATGAAAAATCAGTTGGATCGACATCAAAAGACGACGAGCAGTTACAACAACAACAACAATTATTTATAGCGCTACATAAACAACAGATAAATTTGCAAGAACAAGTCTTTAAAAGGATCGAGGAACGACAAAATCAAATTGAAGAGTTACTTCTTAAATCATTAAATGGCAAACAAACTGAGAACGATACTACTTTTTCCCAGGGTATTATCTGGAGTACTATGGAAACTTTAGAGTATGTATCTGAAGACGAAAAAAACCTTTGATGCTTTTTATACGAAGAGTTATTTAACGTCGACTGTGATAATTGACCAAATTCCAAGAAAGTACGTTTATTACTAAGGAAGTTGGGTACAGCAGAGCATAGCAGGTTTGTTGATTTTATCATCCCCCAAAAAAGACAACAGACCTGGAATTCTCAGAAAGAGTCAAGCTACCGTCGGAATTATTTAGGCCGAATATCAAGGAGTTGGGAGTCGCTCATATAAAAAAAAATTATGAACAGATCAAAACGCTACTCCCCGGAAAGTGAGAAAAGAAAATATCATGACAAGCATACTATAAGATAAGAAAATTCACCACCAGGTTCGTGTTACATTTGCAGAAAATTACACTGAATGAGGTTTTGCTCGTCCAGAAAGAAAAAATCTGTCAGAATTGCGCTAAAGCTGGCCATATAACATCAAGTTGCTGGTATGCGAAAAAATCCAGAAGAACAAAAATTAAAATAAGGCAGACGCAGTCAAGCGATAAGGAAGATGAAAATTTGCGCAAATATGTAATCGTGCAAATATTAAATAAAACAATTAAATTCCAGCTGGACAGTGGATCTGACCTGGCGATCATAAATTTGCATACATGGAGGCGACTGAAAAAGCCAACTTTATTGAGAACTAACAAAACGGCACTCTCTGTGACAGGTGAAAAGATAAACATTTTAGGAGAAGTATTTTTCGCGGTAACATTAAATGAAACAACTAAAAGATTGAGAGCATATGTGATAAAAAATACTGAAAAGTTATTCGGTACAGATTGAATTGAAAAGTTCAATTTGTGGAACTGTCCAATGAGTATGTTCTATCGCAAAATAGAAATTACATCGTCCAACATTGAAGAACTGAAACTGGAACTAAAGGAAAAATTTCCGGAGGTGTTTTCAGGCGGCTTAGGGAAATGCACTAAAATAAAAGCTCAATTCAAGTTAAAGGATAATGCACAGCCCGTGTTCAAAAAGAAGAGGAACGTTCCGTTCGCAGCGGTGAATGAAATAGACGAAGAATTAGACAGATTATTAAATGCAGATATCCTGTCTGAAATTGATTTTTCGGAATGGGCTGCTCCAGTGGTATACGTTAAGTCAAATCAAATCAGAGTATGTGCTGGTTTTTCGACGGGTCTGAACTCCTCGTTAAAAGACCATCATTAAACTCTACCTAGCCCCAAAGAAATATTCAACAAATTAAACAGGGATAAAATTTTTTCAAAAATCGATTTATCAGACGCTTACCTACAAATCCAGGTTGACGAAAAATGCTCCAAACTGCTGTGTATAAATACACATAGAGGTCTATATAAATTTAATAGATTGGCTTTTGGGGTCAAGGTCGCGCCTGCTATTTTTCAACAGGTCATGGACACCATACTGGGCAACCTTGATTTCGCAACTGCCTATTTTGACGACATTCTAGTTACGAGTAAATGAGGGAAAGACCATAGAGAGCATATAATAAGCATATTCGATAAAATCCAGGAATATGGTTTTAAATTTAAAGAAGCTAAGTGCGAATTTTATTTAACCCAAATAAAATATTTAGGACACATTATTGATAAAGACGGTCGATGACTAGATCCTGATAGGGCTACGGCGATTAAGGACATGCCGGCCCCGGATAACGTACAAGCACTGCAAAGCTTTTTAAGCCTAGCAAATTTCTATCAAGTATTCATAAAGAACATGCATAACTTGAGAGCTCCGTTGAATGATCTTTTAAAGAAAGATAAAATCTGGAATTGGACACCAGAATGTCAATCAGCATTCAAGAAAATAAAAGATACACTTACGTCAGACCTTTCCCTCACCCACTATAACCTAAAATTGGATATTATAGTTGCGAGTGATGACAGCTCTTATGGCATTGGCGCTTGTATATTACATAAACTTCCGGACGAAACGAGAAAACCGATAACGCATGCTTCCGGATCTTTGCTGCCGGCAGAAAAGCAGAATTCACAGATCGAAAAAGAATCATTAAGTATAATCTTTGCCGTGACCGAATTCCACAGGTATCTGCATGGCAGACATTTTACTCTACAAACCGATCACAAGCCGCTGCTGACGATATATGGAAGTAAAAAAGGATTGCCGATGTACACCGCTAACAGACCCATTCGATGGGGAACAATATTGTTGAAATACAATTTCAAAATCGAGCATTTGTCTTTCAAGAATATTTGCCACGCTGACGGATTATTCAGACTCGTTCCTAAAAATAATGAGTTTTTCGAAGACTCGAGAATCGCAACACTGAGAACGGATTGCGAAATAAAAAACATGACCGCCAACACTATAAGAGAGCTCCCAGTTACATTATCCGACATTAAAAGGGAGGCTCTGAAAGACGAGTTCATTACGTCTACTAAGAATAACATTTACAAAAACACTCAAGTGTGCCTGAGGTTTTTTCTCTTTGTGATTAGGTACTATTATACAATGAAAGAGTGGTGATACCAAGAAGTATACAAAAGAAAATCCTTCGGGACTTTTATACGGGACATCCTGGAAAAAACGAACTAAAAGCCTCATGTGATGTTATGTCTACTGGCCTAACATGGACAGAGATAGCACAGACATGATTGACGCATGCAAAGGGTGCGCATTTGCTACTAAAGCTCCACCAGTTACGTGCAAGCCTTGGCCGAAGACAGACTAGCCATGGCAGAGTATACATGTCGATTTTGCTGGACCATTAGAGGATCACTATTACCTAATAGTCGTAGACAGCCACACTAAATGGCCGGAAGTCCTCAGATGTAAAAGACCAACCACTGGATGCCTAATAGCTTTTCTGCATTAACTCTTTGCACGTTTCGGCGTTGTGGATTGCGTAGAAACTGATAACGGAATACAGTTCACATCTTGCGAATTCAAACAATTCTGCGAAACGTTTCAAGTGAACCATATCACGACTCCACAATATCACCCTAGGACCAATGGGCAAGCGGAACGTTTCGTCGACACATTGAAACGAACACTTAAGAAAGCATAGGGCACACCTACTGAGAAGGCACTGCAACAGTTTCTGCAGGTGTATAGAATTCCTCCAAATCTCAATACACCAGCGGGACTTTCACCGACAGAAACGATGTTTGCGAGAAAAATCAGATCAGTTTTCGACAAGCTTATCCCCAAGCAAGCCAAATTCAAAAAGACAATCACACTTCCCAGAAAACGTTACTCTTGTGGCCAAAAAGTACTTAAAGTATACAAAAATAACATGACGTTTTGGGAAGTAGGCACTATAAAACAAAGAGTGGGAGATCTGGTCTACATGATCCAAGGTCCCAAGAATATACATAAGCGCCACCAAAATCAAATAAGGAAATGTCGGACAACTGACATAAATGATTCAACAGCATCAAATGAAGAGCCGATAGACATCATCTTCAAGAATTCGACCTCGAGGCACCCGAAGCTTCACCCGAAAGACGGCGATCTAGTAGGAAAAGGAAATTCACGGATTCTTTGATCGTCGACCCTAAACGAAAAAAAAAAATATTAAACAGCTTTTTTTTAAAAAAAAAAGTGGGGTGTTGTGGGGAGTTACCTACTTAATAATGGACTCTTCTTTGCCTATATTAACCGAGAGTTAATTACTCTCGAGGACAGAGCCGGGGCAACAGAGACACTGGTTCCCAGTACGACTTCAGTTCAGCTCAGCCTAGTCTGTCTGTCTGTCGGTCACTTGTAACCAAGCTTTTATTACTCTTTCTCTTTGTATCTCTTTGTATCTGTTTGTATCTCTTGTTGACTTAATATATGTTCTTGACCTACCACCGAATTGACTCATTATTTTATGGTCCCATACCGGGTCCATATCAGTAAACACTGGTAAATAGTCGAAAAATCAGAAATGTGATACTTTTTGATAAATTAAGTCCCATGATTGCCATACATACAGAAATACAAATTCCATTACCTGTATATCAACAAAAACACACACAGCAAGCAGCAATATGCCAGTCAAAGCAAATATTTCTGTAAAAGTGGTATTTTTAGAAAACAAATACATTGTGCAATTCCATAACGTTCTTAATTTCTTTTTCCTGGGTAAAATTTTCAGCGACATTTTTATTGATATATGTTTGTTCACTTCAAGGAGTCCTGGTTTCAGAGCTAAGCTCTATGCGTGCACTGATTTCTGGTGGGCCCCACTTTTTTCGTGAATAACATGTCCCTCTGATACATGATACTGCTGTATTAGACGCAGGGTATTATTTTGTTTGCATTTAAAACAAAAACACACGTTCAATAGGCCAGCGAATGCGGTATATAAATAATATGTCAAAATGGCTATTACATTTTGTTTAGTGTGTGAAATCTATCCTCGAATAGTTGACACATTTATAAAACAAACCAAAATAAATTATGAATTGAATAAAAATGAAATAGTATATTTATTCCAGTATTTTGAACCATTAATTTTCTTTGAGTGAGTGGGGTTAGCATTTAAATAATTTAATTTAAGTATTTTGGCATCTAAAATAGCGATGAACTTAAATTCTGTTCAAACAACAATAACGATATAACTGGTTTAAATTAATATATATTCCACAGTTTAATATGTATTTTTTTATAAAAGTGTTCAGTACAGAAGTAGAGAATTTATAGTTATAGTTATATATTTATTATACTTGTTATAATAATAACATACTACAACTCAAAAGCTATCAAGTTTCGGTGTTCAATGTAGGCAGTGAAATGTGTTTCAGTTACGGAGTCACGTATATATTGATAAGGAAATTTGAAATAAAAACTACAAATAAAAACTAAAATTAAAATTAAAAAATCGATTCACACTCCACTCACGTCTATTGAACAGATGAAGAGGCTCATCTTTTGTTCCCTGTTTAGGATGTGGTTTCCGGTTTTCTCTTTTCCAATCTCTTCGCTCTTACGTAGCCCCCTGCACATTACTGGCATTACCGCCTCGCTCGGGGTGATATGATTAAAAAAAAAATTTATATATATATATATATATATATATATATATATATATTTTATTGAGTTTTCCAGCATTCTAACATTTTCCGTTTTTCAGTTGTTAAGTATATATAAAAACACACAGAGAACTAATATATCTAATACAAAACTCTTGAGAATGGCTAAACCACTTGCCGAAAGCTCTCAGAACAATAAAAATATGGGTAATTTTATATGCTTTAACTCCTGAAAAAATGTTAGAATGTTGGAAAAAACTCAATAAAAGATTGATATATTCATCTTTGTTGGTCGTATTCAATAAAAGATGCTTAACATATATATATATATATATATATATATATATATATATATATATATATATATATATATATAAAACTCATGATTTACTACAATTTCAATGGGTAATACATATTTCATCGCATAATGATGTTATTATTGCGGCTCGTCAGACCCAAATGGTACAACAGCTGATCCTCAAAATATCCGCCCCCGTAATTTTTTTACACAGACGCTCACATGTCCATATTTAGAATAGACATTTGTAACGGTAATTTACAAAAAATTCTCCGCTCATTTAAAAAGAATCACAAAGAATAGAAAAAAGCAAAAAAGAAAAAGTAGATGATTGATTAATAGAAAGAAGAGAAAAAAGAAGAGGAAAAAGCAAAAAAAGAAAAGAAAAAGTAGACGATTGATTAATAGAAAGAAGAGAAAAAAGAAGAGAAAAAGAAAAAAGAAAAAAGAAAGTAAAAGAAATAAAATAAAAAGAAAATAAACAGTATCCAGAGAAATAAAATGTTAACTTCATGTATCGACATAACGTCTATAACAACTCGTCTGCTTTCTTAGAAAAACATGACGTGGAAAATTTAACATTGGAATTTAGTTTCAAATATAAAGGGATATATTTACGGTACAAAAATAAATTGTACATAATAATTTTAATACAATTTGAAAAAATAACTACTATTACTATTATTTTAAAAATTCATATTAATTTAAAAATTCATTTAAAATAATTAAAATTACTAAAAAATAAAAATTATAATTAAATATAGAAAAAGGAAAAGTTAGAAAGATAAACCTAAAAAAAGAGAGAAAAAATAAATAAAAAGAAAGAAAGAAACAGAATGAGAGCTCGTAGTATAGATAGAAAAGAATTTAAAATAATTCAAAATAAACGTCTTAGATCAAACCCAACGTCTATTACACTTATATTCATTCTTAGAAACACGACATGGGATTTAATCTTAAATTAAAATATACCTATTATGGGGTATGTTTATGTTGAAAAATAAATCATAAATCGAACATCGTAATATAAATTACAATATAACCCCTAGTAGTAATTTATTATAACTCTTAGTAAGACATAATTTTATTATAACTCTTAGTAAGACAAAATAAATAAAATATTAAAATACAATTTTAAAAAAACATCTTAAATAATAATAATAACAATACTAATACTAATAATAAAAAATGACAATAATGAAGTAATAATATATATGTATGTATCAAACAAAATTTCTCTAAGACGTTAATAATAATAATAATAATAATAATAATAATAATAATAATAATAATAATCATTCTATTAAAAACGGAGAAAAAAATCTGAACAATATAACTATAAATATAATAATTATAAAAATAAAAAACACAAAAATAAAAAATATAAAAAACTTTTGTGGTAAAATGATATCAACAGTATATTCCAGACGTTTCCCAAAATAAACAACTTTTTAAGTTAAATTAATGTAAATTAATTTAATTTACACTAATTTAGATCACAATCTGGATTTATCTAGACTGTTTTATATTTATTTTTATGTCTGCATTTAAATATTAATTCATTACGCTGATTAAGGAGTTCCTTTGGATTATTATATTTTATAATCATCTATTTTTCCTCCAGGCATAAATTGCACCTATCCCTGAAATTGTTGGGAGTGTTAGTATATATATATATATATATATATATACAGTATGTAAAAAGTTCCGAAACTTACATTCGCTGAATGGCTATTTCAGCGAGAAAAGTCTCGCTTCATCAGCAACGATCGAAAACAAAAATTTATTAATTCAAGTATGGTACAAAATTTCTATACCGGAAGAAGCCTCCAAAATATATCCATACACAGGAAGTTAATATTTTTTATTTTTATATTTGTCGGCCAGCCATAAGAAAACGGAAAGCAGAAAGAGATTCATGACTCGATATTAGAAGAAGACTTTACAATATGTCTGTATAAAAGAATCAAAAGTTAAAATTTAAACCGTGTTACAGGAATAGAAGTGGTAGGGGGAAAGGAAAGAAAAGACAAAAGGAGTAGACAGGGGAAAGTTAATGAAGAAATAAGATATTTTAAAAAAATTTTAATTTTTTAATTTTCTTTGTAGCTAAGGTAACGACTAACGACGACTTTCGATGGTAAAAGGAAGGGAAAGATATAAAAAAAAAGAAGAGAATTAAGAGAAAAGAAACAATATAGTATATATTATATTAGACTCTGTTAAAAAATTACCAACAATTTTTTTTGTTTAAATTAATGATAAAAAAATCATATAGTGAAAGTATTTAGATAAAAAACAAAACAAAATTATTCAGTCAGTTAAATGCCATACGTGAAACACGGTTGGGCAATCATGTCTCTTTCGAGACATGACTGACTGGGCAGAAGATCATCCCGCAGTAGGTTGCCATTGCTTTCTACGGTAGATTGGTTGCCAGCCAAGGCTATAGAACCCAATCTGTCCTGTATTTAACCCATAACTTGAAGGAAGAGACGGATTAATACCTTTCCCAAGTGTATTTGCGCGTAAGTGAATGCAATGAATTCAACTGGAATTTGAACTTATAATTATATCGTCTAAAAGAGAAAATGGGCAATTAATATATAAATATAGATATAAATATATATACACGCACACTCACACACATCCACACACTAACACTCACACACTCACACACCCATATTCATATACACATATACATACATACGCACATGCATACAATTACAAATACACACTCACATATTAAATTACATATACCCCCCCCCCCCCATATATATATATATATATATATATATATATATATATATATATATATATTATTCTTTCAGTCCTGTACTTATAAGTTTAACTAATTGCCTTTCTATTTATGGAAATATACTGTGGATATTTTTAATAAATAAAACATTTTTCTTATTATATTGGTGTGTTTCACCTACAATTAACAAGATATATTCATGCAACACATTTATCATAATTTTCATTTCAATGAATAATTATATTTTATGCCAAGTTTTGGTTTAATGTTTATTCTAACGGAGATTTCATGTTATGTTATTTTTTCCAGCAGTACGATAATTTTACATTACGGTGTAATTCTCCCTCCCAGGAGACTATTCATTTTCGGAAATTCATAGCTTAACAAAATGTAGGTCAAATTGGCGCAACTGGAAAGTATATTTATTTAACCTGTCCCCGGCCACTAGGGCAAGTTGTAACATAAGGTCAGTTATTTAATTTGGGGACCCGAACGCGTACATCCGGCTTAGAAAAAGCGTACACTCGGGTCAAAAACTGCCCAGCCCTCGCAAACATCCGTTGCGCTTGCCTCGGTGGCAACCACCGAACCACCCCTCTCGTGAAATGGGATAGTGCAGCCTTAGGCATCCGTTATCCCAGGATCGGTTATTCTCAGCTATCTCTCCTCGGACAGATACGCAACTGAGAGATCATGATCCCCACAACAGGAAAAAAGGTCACAACCATATTTTCACGTTACTTCATGATGTCAATTACACTAAATCCTGACCTCTTTCACAAACTTACCGATCGTGGTGAACGGCTCCTTCCATCTCTACGCCCTCCATGGTGTGAGATTGTTTTGGAAAGACAAGAATTACCTTGGTTTGTATGTCTGTACTTGACAAATTTGTATTTTACTAAGAAGAATATTTTTACCTGATTTGTTTTTACTATGGCTTAACCTAAATCGACGACGTTCTGTAAATCATAGGTGGTTATTGAACGCCGGTTTCCATTCTTTGAGCTATATCTTGGAGGAGGCACATATTCTTTGATTCTGATAATAAATTCTTCTGAATAGCGTAGCCATGATTGATATATCAGATTCAAATCAGAAATGGGAAGAAATCGCTCGTCATTTTCAATAGAAGACGAAATTTAGCCAATTGACTGTTCATGTTGACATGATCAAATTGCTGGCAATAAAGATTGCATTTATTCAATGAAAAATTAGACGACCTTCATTGCCAGTCTACAGCAGGTAGGAGAAACAATCTTAGGAAAAGGTGACGGAAGCAGGCGAAATTAGTGTGAGTGTGTCAGTGAAAAAGCAAAGAGAATAAAGACAAACAGAAAGAGAGTGAGAAAAAGACAGAAAAAGAAAAGGTCAAATAAAAATTATAGATGGTATGTATGTCTATGACAGAAGTGATCTATGAAGAAATGATTAAATGTTTAAAAATTCGGATTTCTCTGAGAAAACATTAAGAGACGCATTATATAGAAGTAAGCGAAAGCAATTTTCTTTGTATTGGCTCGTTGGTCTAGGAGTATGCTTCTCGCGTTGGTGCGCGTATGGTGCTTCTCGCGTATGGTGCGCGTTGTGCTGGGTTCAAATCGCGGACGAGCTCAGGTTTTGTTATTAAGCTTTTATTTATGAATAACAATTTTTATTTTTTGTTTCATTATTGTATTTTTTCGTTTTTATCCTTTTTATTCTTTTGATTTTGAAATTATAAATTTTAAATAAAAAATTGTGTAGCTTGCCTCGCAACAATTCCAACACTCAGAATACAAAATTGTCAAAAATCAGGGAGTTATTCATATTTCGTGAGGGTGGATGATATTGGACGTACTTACAAGGAATGTTTTACAATATAAAATTTAAATCAAATTTGTTTTTTGTTAAATTTGTCGCACTCTTGAAATTATAAAATCTAAAGCAAAATTTGTTTATCATTAATTTTTTGGCACTCTTTTTAAATTATAAATTTTAAATCAAAGTTTGTTTAGTTTGCCTTGCAAAAACTCTAAACCCTATCTTTTCATTAAGCCCTCCACTAATTCACCGAAAAAACAGGATAGCGTGATGTACAAAGATTCTAAATTTAATAAAAAAGTTTTATTGTCAAAATGTTTATGTCTTTATTAAGAGGAAAGAGCAAAATATTTTTATCTTATTTTTTGAAATTTTTTAATTCTTAATTTTCGAATTTTTTTTTCTTTTCTTTTTTTTTACGTCAGCGCTGCACCAAAGATTACTATGGAAACTTTAACACCGTTTTTCTAGTGAAAACTATATTAATTTGAAAATTCTTGCAAAAATCAAATAATTTTTGATGTTACTGAAACTTTCAAAGTTTATTCACAAATTAATGAAGTTATTTTTAAAATTATTATTTTTAGAAAATTTTGCTGAAAACATTTTTTAAAATCTGTTCTCCCACTCCCATTAATTCAATAAAATCACTAGAAATTCAATACTACACGCAAACTTTGTTTTATTAGTTAAATGCAGGACTCTTTGGGAATGTAATACACCTATTCTTTGCAAACAGTATCTGTGCTTCAGAGAATCTTCTCCGAATTGTAAAATAAAAAATGTAATAAAATGATCCAAATTTTTCTTTAGATGAATTTTTAATTGCTTTCATAAATAATATATATTAAAGATATCTTATTTTGAAAAAAATAATTTTTATGAATAATGAATTTTTACAAGAATTTTATCTTTGTTAATCATGATGATTTATAAAGTTTCAATCATCTTTTAAATTTCTTCCAGTCACTCTCTGTATTCGGGTATTAAATTATTAAGTAAAAACTATATTTACTAATAGAAAATAGAAAAGCTAAATACAAACCATTTCGCATTTAGATTTTTAAAATAATTTTATTTTTATGCAGAATTGTTCAATTTTAAAACTATGAATTGTCATATATACATCATCAAAAGGTCACGTGTTTCAACGGTTGTTCCCCTTACGAAACGCTCGCTTAGGTTTTATAAATTTATGTCAATTCTAGTCAACCATATTTAGCTTGTCACCATCAATCACTTCACGCATCAGAACCATATGACCTAAATTGCATGCTATAAACAAGTAATACTTGTTTCTAATCAGATTAATTTAACTTTAAATTTGCTGATTTTCCAAAAATAGTGTGTCACAGATATATATTTTATTTTTGCAAGATTTTTAAAACCTTGAATTAACATTTGTGTATAAACCTGTCAATTTGTTAAAAATGGACGAAAAAATGATAACTTTTGAAAACTCACGAAAAGTTGAGATTTCAATCAATATAATTTCTATCCGAAATACACCAGAGTATTTTGCTTACTGGAAATAGTAAATTTAATAATTCAGCTTTCAATTAAAGCTAAAATGAAAGTTTCAAGAAAGCTTTTTTATCATTAAAAATTCTCTTCAAAACTTAGGTATCGAAAATGAGTGGAGGTACCTACTTTTAATTGTATCGTTATAGAAATGTTAATTAATTTTAACTTAATATTTTATATGGTTTAAGTATCCCAAATTGTTTAATTACTAATTTATTAAGAATAGAACAGATGGATAGAAAACCCGTGGACTCTTTTTTAGAGTCTACGACCATAGCTTCACCACATTTCCTGTTGGGTTTTCGGCCATAGCTTTACCACGTTTCCCTGTTGGTCCTACGGCCATAGCTTCACCAGGCTAGAAGATACTGCCGGTTTGTACATTAGTTGCAGTGGTCTCATAGATTAGAGCATTTTCAACACATTTTCGTTTAAGACAATTATATTAACTTTTTATTAAAATCGTATTTGCCTATATTTCTGAGACGAGGTAGTATTTACAGTTCCTTACAAGTTAAAATTATGATCACGAAAGTTGCAGAAGCGCACAAGTGCATTTTGTATTGTTTAATTTTAAGTCCCTCTACCTAAATCCAAATGAGTATTTGAAAGCCTAAATGTCTTTCAAAAGATAAATAAAGTATTAAAAAACAGGAAAAATTCGAGAAAACAAAGTGCTGGACTGCTATGCAATCTGACAGTGAATCCTGGACAGTTTTCTCAGAAATGAAGAAGAGACAGAAATGTGGTTCACCTGTGAGCAATAACGAAAGAAAAATGAGACAAATTAGTATCGGAAAAAAGAAAGTAGAAAAATAGCCTAGAGACATTTCCCAGATATATTGGAGACAAGAGAGACAGCAGGAAAACAATGAACAACCTACGTAACATGCTTGTGTAAAGGGATTACAGAACAGGGATTAGAATTGATTTTTATAGAAGAAAATTTTTTAAGACCTATAAATCTATTGAAAATTATGATCATCTATGACTTGAAGGGATACGGCATACTGAAAAAGAATGAAATGGTCGTATACAGGTGAAACATCTAAATCAAATATACCATAATATTATTATTTGTAGCTGGATATTACATAATCAAAACGGATCAGAGCAATTATGTGCAGTTCCCAATTTCTACAGTAATAGTTCAAATGCCTTTTTGCACCATCGCCCAACTTACACATGGAAATATTTATCCACCGACCGTTTGTATAGAAATATTCAAAACATGCCAGAGTTATTTGGTAAAAGTTTGTTACTCGTTCATGAACTGACATTACGAAAGAACTTCTATATAAGGTAGAGAAGAATAGCGAGAAGAAAGAATCCATTAAAACTGAATGTATGACCATCAGCAAAAAGAGGACTCCAAAATACCAATTACAGGTGAGGGATACTAAAATCAAGCAGGTACAGAAATTTAAATACCTGGGAAGTGTTCGAACAGCGGACGAAAAGTGCGACACTAAGATCCGAAGGCAAATTGGCATGCGAAGGACGCGTTCCAGAAGCTGAGTAGAGTATTAAGAGACAGGAAAATTTCGCTAGAAACAAAGAAGAGAGTACTGGATTATTATGTGATATCTATTTTCAATATGGCAGTGAATGCTGGTCAGTCTTATCAAAGATGAAGGAAAAACTTGAAGCAACTGAAATGTGGATCTACAGAAGGATGTTAAGGACACCATGAACCGAACATGTGATAAACGACGAGGTTTTGAAGAGAATGGAAACAAAAAAGGGACTCGTACTTAACATGAGGAAGAAACAGCTAAAGTTTCTGGGATACGCAATAAAGGAGGGCTTGAAGAATTTGATACTCACAAGACGAAAAGAGGGAAAGAGAGACAGGGGTAAACAGCGCATGACATACTTGATGGGCTTAAGCAAATAGATAGCAGAGCAGTGTTTGGGAAAATAACAAGACAAAATGTACTAACAGCTACAAGGGAAAGAAAGATGAGGAGGGCCATGATCGTCAAGATACTTAAGAGACACTGCACATAAAAAAGAAGAAAATGTTATAGGGAGGTGACAAATAGTGATGAATTATGAGGCAGAAAATATTTTTAAAAGTCTGGAAATGTTTAACCTTCGCGCCTGGGAAAATGCTGAAAACACGGGACTGTTCTTGTACCTCTGACACTGCATGGATTCATTACGTGAAGATGAGACGTAAACAGTGCCTTAGAAGTTCCAAACTGTCGGTACAGTTTACATATGACGCGCATCCAAAGTTTTTCCCGCGTTTTGAGTCTAGATGATGACATCATTATGATCCACTTGCTACTGAAATAATAACAGCATCTTAAGTATATATCCTGTGGTTGAATAAACGTTAGAAAAAATTATGTTAACATTATAAATATGAAACATTTAAAGATTTTAAATTAAAGTTTATTTTACACCGTTTAAACGAAGCATAACTTTGACAGATTATTGTAAATCGCATATGTGAAAGATTATCCGACATTATTTTTTAGAAATATCGGTTTTTATAATGCAATATAAATTCTAAAGAGAGAGCATATATATATATATATATATATATATATATATATATATATATATACTAAATTCTCTGCAGACACTTAGAATATAATCTATCTATATAAAAAGCAATCTGTGTGTGATTGTTCCCTATGCACGCCTACATTTTTTAATATTTCTTTTGTTTCAAAATTACGGGGAAAATATTCACATTTTTTGTTGACCAAATGAATTTTTAAAACGTCGGAATAAAACTTAAATATAAAGGCTCATTTTTTTTTTAATAAAAAAATATTTTAGTCGCGTTTGACACGTGTGATTGGATTTCTGTGACGTAGTTCAGCAACCATCTTAGATCTTAGATGTCTTACGGAGCAAATGTAAACAATTGTGTCCATTGACCAAAAAGTGCGAAAGGGAAAATTGCTAAACTTAAACTCAAAAAGTATGTGTTGACCTGGCTTTCTTGTAGATATGTGCCCCTAGAAAGTTTGAAAGGCGTAGCTTAAAAAATGTAGGCAACGCTGGGCTATGATGAAAGAATATAATATATAAATTGCTATATATCCAAGTGTTTGAGCACTTTAGAGAGGGGAAATTTCATAAACAGCAGTTATTTATGGCTTTATGCGATGCTCTCTTTCGTGATTGTGCACTATCAGGTGCTGGAACGTTTACATTGGTGTAAATATATTATACACTTTGAAATCATTCTTTCTCGAACGTTCGCCTATGGCTTGGTGGGGGATCTTCAGCGTGCTGATAAATCATTCGGGTTTCGGTCCTGGCTTGAAGCGGGCATGTTATCTAGCTGCACTGATGAGCTGCGAAACAGGCCTGTATGCAGATGATTCATTTACTTATTTGTAGGTATACTTTAGTAACACAATATTTTTCACCTGAATAAATTATTATTTCATAATTCCATATGTTTATATGAAAGAATATAATATATAAATTGCTATATATCCAGACTATGTTAGGCAAATGAATGACAGTGGAAATCAATTCCGTATAAAGTATTTTGTCCTGTAACTAGTGCCCGCAATTTGGAGAAGAGAGTTATTAAGGATAATGTTCTGATTTCGAATCGGCCTTTCTCCTTTTAACCTTCTTTCTGTTTTTTTTTTTAATATACTTTTTATCAGATAATATTTGATGAACGAAATTTTAATTCTTAAAATACAGATCAGATAAAAAAACTTGAGAATCACTGGACTAAAGTAATCTTTTTGTTGATGAAATTCTGTGTAAGGCATTTTGTAAGGTATTTACAGTATTTACATCATTCAGATTATTGTCTTCATCTTTTCTGCAATTTGTACGCTCCGGCCTTCTTCGGGTGATAGGAACCCTTTATTACAGTCACTGGGGTATATTGTCTTCATTCCTTGCCTAGAGCCTCTTCTGGTAATCATGAGTTATCTCCATCTAAACCTTCAAGTTGTTTACCACTGCTGTATCATCTTAAGATCACATGGCCCACTACAACAGTAGTGAACAAGTAACTTACATGGTCATAGGAGATAACTCATGACTATCAGAAGAGGCTCTAGGCAAGGAATGAAGACCATATACCCCAATGACTGAAATAAAAGGTTCAGTTCGAAATTCCTAGCACCTGAAGACGTCCGGAGCGCAAAACGGCTGAAACGTCACACAAATGCCAACAAGGATGAGGTCAATGGTCTGAATAATGTAAATACTGTAAAAGAAATTCATATGGCAAAAATAAATATGATTTCAAAATTTCAAATATTATTATGAATTACTCTTAATTCATGCATAATTTCCAGTATGGTTATGAATAATTATTGACCGAATTTTATCAATTGTAATGTTTCTGCATTATATCAAGTATTAAAATATAATAACTAGGGTCCGTAAATTGTTATCAATGATAATGTTATCAATGATAATGTTCTGAATTCGAATTCGCGGTTATCTCTTTTTAACCATCTCTCTGTTATTTTTATTTTTAAGTGCACTTTTTATCATATAAAATTTAGTAAGGCGAGAGAAAATTTTCATTCCGAAAATTCGGACCAGATAAAAAAATTGGAAAACCACTGGATTAAAGTAATGTTTCTGTTGATAAAATTATATGTGTATATATTAGACGCGTCATATAAAAACGCAAACGTTGGTTTTAATTATGCACATGTGTTGGCAGTTCACAACCTTTGCCAGTCTTTTTATTCACTGATTCATTGATTTTGTTAACATTTCTACTGTTACAGTTTTGAAAGTACCTGCAGCAATTTTTATTGCTGCCCAGAAATATTATTTGCTTGAATATTGTTTTCCGTTCTCATATGATAAATCACAAGTTTTCTATTGGATGTGACAAAAATGAAGAACTACAATAGGCTCTTTAAGCCGATGGCAGTCGTTAACACACCAACGGATGTCAAACACAATCTTCTATCACAGTGGGTCTCAATGTTTTTGCCTAATTCACCCTGTCATCTTAAGTTAGAATGTCATTGCCACCCTTTCCAAAATGGTCCGGCCCAAAAAGTGTATTTCAAATAAAATGCATATATAATTGAAAATCTTTTCTATATTAGTCCATGTACATTTATACTTTTTATAAGGCAATTTTTTCTAAAGGTTGTTTTAACTTTGTTGTTTTTAAAGAATCATTTGACAAATCTTTGTGACAAATTACACTCTGAGGCAATTCTTCTCCATTGATGATGATGAACATGAATCCATATTGCATATAAGATTCACCATAGCGTCTTTTTATTTACTCTCCAAATTCTGTAAAAGTCCCCCACACACTGAAACCCTGAGATTACCTCCTCGGGGCAATTCCCTCTGGCTGAAAACCCTGGGTCTAACAAGCTTCATACTAAATCACGTACTTCCGTAGTCAGATCAATTAATTTTGCTGAAAAAAGAATGATATTATTTATAGTTTGTGACAAAAGCTAGAAGTTCATACTCTTCTAGTGGTGTATGCCTTCAAGACGTTGGCCATCATGGCTCTCCATAACTTCCGGTCTTTTGTAGCTCTTAATAAATTTTGTCTTTTTGTTATCTCGCCTAAACCTTGTTCCACCATCCATTTACTCAAGGAAAGTTATGCGTCGTTTTCTTTAACCCCCACCGCCTTGCTACGTCCGCCGCCCGTTGCAATACGCACGCCATTCTCGGCAGTTTTTCCTTGCGACTTTGGATTTATATCAGAAGCTAGGATCATTCAGTTAACTGATATCTTTGAAACCTTTGTTTTTTGTTTTGGCAAGGTGGACAATTTATCGAATCTGGAGAAGCATTGTCTTGCATGAAATCACATTTTCGATTAAGGATCCGTTGTAATCAGTAACAATCAAAAATCTGTCAAAGAACAAATAATAATTGTCTGCATTTTTCTTGATGCTATCCCCAACTTTAAATGGGCCTATAATTTTGGTGCCTACAATATTAATTCAAATCATTACTTCACCTCCCGCCTATTGTCTTCTATATCATGTTGATCAACTTTTGCCATGAAATACTCACAATCAATCGCGGCCTCAGGTCTAGCCAAATGTAACTCACATTCCTCGTTATAACTGATCTGATATATTTGCAACTCCAATATCTTCAAATATTTATAACTGGTCAATCCACTTTTATCTTGATTATGACTCTTAAGTTTACTTAAATCACTTTTTGCGACTTTCGTAAAACCAATTTTTGTGACATTCTTAAATCACATTTTGCAACTTTCTTAAAACTAGTTTTTCCTGTTTTTATGTTGACAGTTCAGTTTCTTTTTTATTGTTCTTTTTTTTAATCATTTCACCGCAAGTAAGGTGATAATACCACTAAGATGCGTTGAAAGAGAAAAAGAAAACTTTAATGGGGAAAACGACAATAAGGAAACAGAAAGACAGAAGATGGTGACTGACGTTGCATTTAAATTTTTGAAGATTCTTAATTCGTCAATTAAATGCCATACGTTATAAACGTTTCGGCGATCATGTCTCTTTCGACTCATGACTGACAAGGCAGAAGATTTTCCAGTAGTAGGTTACTATTACTTTCTTCAGTAGACTGGTTGCCAACCAAGGCTATAGAACTCAATCTGTTATGCTATTAACCCATAGTTGGAAAGAGAAGAGATGGATTCATACGGTGTTTTCGCGTAAGTGAATGCAACGAATTCAACTGGAATTTGAACTCGGCTCTCCGATCTTTCATTCCGGGCCGATATCCATTGTACCACAATTGGAGATTATAGGAGGCAAGAATATCGGAAGTGAGTTCCACAGGTGAGAAGTGCGAGAAAAGAAACTATTAAATACCAAATTTGATTTTAATTATTTTAGGAAAATATTGACTTGCATCAATCAAACTTGACAGGGCAGTTTAGTTGGTAAATTTAATTGGCCAAGCAGAGATACGATCACCATAGGGTTGTTGGTAAAACTGCTGGTGAACTTAACGTATTTATCTGGAATATATTTAAATTCACTGATCATTTTGTTAGGCTTACACATGTAGTACCGGATCAGACCACCTTTTGCATTTACAATTGCGTCAATTCTTCTTGGCATGGGTTCAACGATATTCTGGAAGAACTTTTTGAAATTTCTGTTATTATTATGGTATCCTGCAATTTTTCTAGATTGTCAGTCCTGGGTATGATGATAAACTATATCCGGCAGCAAGACCTCTGATCTGGAGATTGATGGTTTTGAGGAGGCGTCGAATCACCTCTTAATTGCTGCTGAATTACCTGCATTTACTTACGCGCAAATATATTCGGGAAATACAGAAAAAGTAAGTGCAACGTCTATCTTCTTTTTATCCTTTCTTCCATGTTCCCTGCACTCACTCTTTTCTCTTATCGTAGCCCCCTGCTTACTAGTGGGGGTCTCGCCATGCATGGAGATAATGAAAAAATATACTAAGCATCACGGATCCATTCTTTCATATTGTTTACGCACAAATCCAACCCAACCGTCCTAATGTTGCCGTAGAAATCGCGACACATTAGAACCGACATCTCATTCAATCTATTGTCCAATTTTTGTGATCCTTAGCAAATTCTAGTCTGAGTAGAGGAAAAGCAGCCATCATGATCTGATGCTGTAGCTCATCTGTTTCAAGGTTCAACGTGCTGTGCATTCAGAGATGTTCTTCTGCATACCTTTGTTGTGAAAATTAGTTATTTGAACGACTATTGCTTTTCAATCGGCTTGAAACAGTCAGTTTTCTCCAACCTTCAAAAGGATTTCCACTATATATTGGATTCTTTTTTTTTCTTCTTTTTGCTTAGCATTCTGTGTAAATACGTGCTAATAAAAATCTTAATTGTTCCTCAATTTTTAATCTGCACAGACCCATCTACCTGGCACTAACGGTCATGCTACGTTCAGAAGTGCTTAAATTATTTTTCTTTCAGCAGGATGTCGTGACCATGTTTCAATGACAAAATTTCAATCAAATTTTCAAAAAAATTGCATAAAAGTGCATTTTATGCATACTTGAGTGCATATATATAAGTTGCACTCCGTGGTAGTGGTGGTGGTGATTATAGTGTTAACAAGCTTGTCTCAATAGATCAATTACTACTGATTTTTGAGTTCGATCCTCACTGGGTGCTATCTACTTTCGCTTTCGGGCCACATCTAAGCTATGCTTAGTAAATCGCTATAAGCGGATGTCTAGCCACACTGATGAAGTAAAACAGGCTTGTATGCCATGTGGATGACTAATTATGCTCTCGTTATACAATTGAGCTCTCTGAAGGGGAAAATGAAAAAAAAAACAGTAACCACTTCTGCCATGTACGCATTACTCTTCTGTCATGAATTGAGTTCTCTCGGCTGCTGGTGTGTGTATACACTGCGTAGATATAAAACGTTAAAGTTTCCTCTTTCCTCAGCCGTACGCCGATAGCTTTAAACTCTCCGAGTGATACCAAATCGGTTGAATTTCAAAGCGCTTTCCAACTGGACGCAAGCAGATGTCTAGCTACATTGATGAGCTGTGGTACAGCAAAACAGCCTTGTATGTAGACGAAATATATATATATATATATATATATATATATATATATATATTCTTTCATATATATATATATATATATATATATATATATAAAGTTGGAGAAGCATCATAAGGTTAATAGTTCTTCAGTCTCTCTCGGGATGTAGACAGCGGATGTGTTAAGTACAGGAAAGTAAACGATGTGTAAATAGCTCCATTAATATATAATAGTCTGATATCATTAGTGCGTGGATGCGCGGGTGGTGTAATGGATAGATATTCGGAATTAGAAATCAGGAAATGATCCATGTCGAGTGCGTTACATTCACATAGTATGGATGAATAGCAGGACATACTGGAAACTATAGCCATGGTTGGCAACCAGTTTAGAGAAAGAAAACTGAATTTAAACCACCATGCAGAGGCTTGGATTCCGTCAGGTTACCTTGCCCAAGATACACCGCTACTGCTCCAACGACCCTCAGAGGTTACGAAGCTTGTGATCAATAAGTAAACATTATCAGTTTTCATTGGACCAAAAGAATGTGGCTCTTCGTAAATTAAAAGAACAAACTTGTATGCTAAAGAACGGGAAAACAACGAATGAACATTTGTTTTATATAAAATGGCATCACATTGAAATACCTGTTGCCGTACGATCATCGAAGTTAAGCCACGTCAAGTCTGAAAGGGTCACCAAAATGGGGGACTGCTTCGGAATACTAGGTGCTGTAAGCTTGAATGTGCGGTTGGTATAATGGACAATGGCTTTGAATTGTTTATCAGAAAGTCGAGTTCCAATTCCAGTTAGGTTCATTATATTCACTTTTGCGTAAATACGGTTAGGAAAAATATGAATTCACATCTTCCTCTAGTAATGGGTTGATTAGCAAGATACGTCTCATTAAATAGTTATTATTTAAAAACAATATTACAATCTAAAACTATTTTCTGGCTTTAAATAACCTTCAAATGGTTGTGAAACCATAGAAAACAAACCAATGAATCAAAAACATTTAAACAAAATATTGTATGAAGTACAAGCGTTTTTTAATTAAATCTGAGTGTTATATTGTGGTGAATAAGGAATTAAATGTAATACTCTTCTTTTCACTGCTTACAAATTTCGTAATCCAGTGTAAAATATAATTTTGACCAATAGGAAAAAAGAATGACCCCGTACTGAATGAAAAAGACGAAACAAAATTTCGCGATCCGGTGCGAATTAATTTTCTAACTAATGAAAGAAGCGATTTACAAAACTGAGAAAAATCCATGAGCCAGTGCGAAAAAGTCTTTGCTATAAAAATAGAGAAAGTTGAATCAGTCAGATGGGAGCCGAGATCAGATCCGCCACGATGAGGCACAAGACCAAAAATGTGGCGGACCCAGTTAGGCTCGAACTCATTACTCAGTCGATCTAGCGAGATCTAGCGAGACAAGCTTGTTAACCATTACACCCTGTCAAAGTTCTCATAAGTTGATTGGCATGGCTTGTAAAACGTTGCCATGTACCAACTACAATATAAAAGTCGTACATTCGACGAAACATTAAAGAAATCCCGGAAAAACACCAGGCCATAAACAAGCTGATTTTATTTCATAACGGTACCCTTTAAAATGTTGCTAAGTGTGCCGTGATATTTTCATTTGCCGTTGTTTAAAAAGGTTGAGAAACACTGCCGTAGTTCAACGCGACATTAAAGAGCGAATACTCTGTATACTTCATTGCATTTGATATTCTTTTTGTGAATACAATAGTTTTCAAGCGGATTTTGGACCTTTTCGAAATGTATTTGAAAATTACTGAATGTGAGTTAGGGGACATCTGAAGCACAAACTGTCACTAGTTAAATAGACTTGTCCACTTGTAAAAATTATTGAAGTCTCATTTAGATCTGCATATGTATTTTTTTAATTTTCTGAATTTTTAGTATTTTTTTATATGTTTTAAAAAAAATTGTGTGGGATTTTTTCAGAATCATGTACAAATATTTGAGATTAATAATTGTTTACCTTAATTGAAGAATAAGCTGATACATCATTTCATTAATTTATGTAAATTATTGTTCTTTAATTAAAAATGTAAATAAATACATCCATTTATTCGTTATTTTAAAATAAATATTTTTGTAAACCACCCCTCAAAAAGATCAATAACAATTTGACACTGTATCGATATTATAAACTGAACTCCCTTCTAAATTGATTATAAAACAATATTTTACGATACTGACAAGTGTCGTAGCCTATAAAAGGTCTTATTCTTTTTCTTTTCTTTCACCCTTCACCTCGAAAGGAGTCCTTGAGGTTTATCACCATTCTCCTCCATCTCTCGCGATCGTATGCCAGAGCCTGGGTCAGGCGAATTGTTACTTGGTTTGCTCATAATGAGGTGTTTCTTGGGCGTTTTAATCTCGCGAAGGTCATCCCTCTCCAGGTTAGGACAGAGCAGATGTCCTCCAACTAGGTGGGTTATATATATATATATATTGTGTGTATTTAGGCAGCACTTTATTATTGATGCATGTTTCATTAAATAATATAGACATGTTTTGTCGATTTATTTTATGTAATTTTTTTCATCTCGTCTGATAAGTTTAATAACATTATCGTTGAAAGAAGAAAGAAAATCACAATATTGATACATGCTTTTATTTAATCCTTTCTGAGCTTTTGGCTTACATCAGCTATTATCAAAGATGACAATTGTGTTGATTGTAATGAGCAGTCCGCAGACAAACGATAGTAGTAGTCGTCTATTTTGTTTATAGGGAAGATTGGCGAACACGTGCGTGCATGCTGGAAGTGAAATTCGCACTAAAGCTTGTGGCGTCTCACATGACCACGCGAGTGTGGGGGCGAGAAATATTAAGTATGGAACGCCATTGGGATAACCAATCGCTTCTGTTATCTATTATAGGCATTTGAGAATGTTTGTGGAGATTTCGTAGTTAATTTTGTTCAGGTTAGGTTTCAACTGTTTTATGTATATGGCTTCGAGTATTTTTAGTTTTCGTTTATTGTTTCCATGTTTAAGTATGATTGTTTTCGACGATGACTTCGCGGAAGATGTTAGAATTGTCGTTTAAATGTAGTGGATGTTAGAGCGATAAAATGTCTTAAAGTGTATGTTGGAGGTATAAAAATGCTAAGTCACAAAAATTATTTCCCTCACAAATTTTCCCTATTTTTTTGAGTGGATCAGTCTATTTAATTCTGTCATTGTGTCAATAAAAACGCCATAAATTTGGTGGCTTAAAGTGGTGGTTCTCTCAGATGTTTGATTTTGTAAGCATCCGGAAGGCACTTATTACCCATGGAGATTAATGACGCTACTCTATACAGTTCGTTTTACAACAGCACAACCGAATGGTTGCTTTCTTTAATCCGGCAACCCCCCACGGCCAGGGAAGAGGATAAATCTGCCTCCCCATCAGCTTAAAAGCCCATGGTACTGTTTCCATTTGGTAACATATATTTCTAAGATATAGAATGAAACTCCAGTCGCAGTCCCCAATTCGGACAAACCCATCACTCGCTCTTTTCCGTTTGAGGAATATACCCTTGCCTGGACATATTAGATGAATCCGGCCTGAACTTCTAAACTTGGATCCTCCAGACACAGGAGTATCTCCATATTAAATGTAAGACCTTTCCTTTTTCTTTCTCCTTACATTCTGCTTTGCTGTGTAGATATATGATATATATAATTGTCCACGTGAAACATGTGTATATATGTACATGTAGTATTGTGCATGTCATAATATTATAAAAAGATCTCTGAGAAAAAAAGCGCATTTGTCATTCCTTTCCCTTTCTTCCATTTCATTCCGTTCGAGAAATATCGTCGTTATATCACTGATAATGCTCAAAAAGAGGGAAACACAAACGGGAGAATCAATCTTTCTTTCCATTGCTATCTCGTATATAAGACATATAGAAGTTTTAGAAGCGAATGTATTGAAGAAATAAAAAAAAGAAAAGAAAAAGTGGAAAATATTTTTAAAAAAATATGGCAGTAATAATTTTAGACAAATAAATGCAGCTCAGCTCAATAGCATTGAAGCCAAGAAGACAAATTTATTCTGAAAGTGGAAGAGTTGATGCAGCCTTAACTTCAGCTTCCTTGATTTCGTAAATCCGAAAGTTGCAATCAATGTAAGCGTTAATAATCTATCTATCTATCTATGTTATTATTATTATTAGTAGTAGTATTTATTACTCAATTTGTCTATACATCAATCTAGTTTTTCTCACTTTCTATCTATCTATCTATCTATCTATCTATCTATCTATCTATCTATCTATCTATCTATCTATAAAATTCTGTGACTTCTGCTAGTCTGTTCGCCACACCCTCTAAAATAACCATACATTGACTGATCAAAACAGATAAGAGGGTACGAAGTACAGATGGGTTTACTAGGGTCCATAGCTTACTAAAATAAATTTTCATTAATTTGGAGGGAAATATTGAAAATTTTATGATTTAACAAAATACTCCTACTATATTAAAACGATTCAATGATTAAAATAACGAATACTTATTTAATTAAAATGTATTATTGATTTTGGCATGTTTTTTCTTGAAGTTTTTACGTAAACAAAAAATCAGTTTTCGTTCAGCCTGCGTTTGTGAGAACAAATTACAAGGCCAAACTCTTAAAAAAGTCGGAATTCGGCTACAGGAAGAAATATTTATGTATAGTCACTTGTATGATGCACGCTCAAGGGTAAGAAATCATATGAATTCTTTTCCTTTGTCCTTAAAAGGACAAAGAAAAAAAGGAATTTTCTAAAAAAAATATTGTTCACCATAAATTAAAGAAATTATTAAACCACTAAGTAAGGATTTTGTCAAAGTATTTTTCTAAACAAAGCTTATTCAAAATTAAACGACTACTTTGCGAAATTGAACGAAACGTAGAGTTTATAAATCTCGACCAAAAATGTTAGCGATAACTTCAACAATACTAAATACTGTGAGGATTTTAACATGTGTCATTGTGTTGTAAAAAATTCTAGTAATATAAAATACAGTTTGATAATATATTTATCGGTCATGCAGCCTCATCTCCCCTTCTTAATAAAGAGGTTCTTATTGTAACAGAGAACATTACAAGATACTAATCAGCGTACATATGTCATATAATAATAACGTAATATCTTATTATTTTTATGCTCTGCTTCAAATTATTAGGACCTGAATGTGTTCTCGCTGATCTTTCATCTAAAGTAATGTTTTATTTACAAAATTTAGTAGGAAACATGTGACTGAAAATATCCATCGCTAGCCACTACTTTTCCCATTTTTCTGGCAGTATTTGAATTCTACGTCAAAAAACGACATGTCTTTTGAGGTTAACCACGAGTCGACCCATTTTTGGCCTCTTCATAAGAATAAAAGTGCTGCTCAGCCAGTACCATTGTTTGGAACATGTGATAATGGGACGGAGAAATGTCTGGTAAATACGGTGAATGGGGTAGGGCTTCCTATTTAAGCGTTTTCAAGTAGGTTTTCACCCGTTTTGCAACATGTAGCCTGGTGTTGTCATGTTGCAAAATCAACTGTGTTCTGCCACTGCGGCCGTTTTTTCTTCAATTGTAGTCGATAGCGATCTTCCGTGATAGTTTTGGGAGTTTTGAGCAGCTCATAATAAACTACACTCAGGTGATCCCACCAAATTCAGAACAGAAGATTCAAACCATGGATATTCGGCTTTGCCGGCAATGTTGATGCATGGTTGATGCATGACTCTGCGTGTGACACTTTTTTAAAGATATGTTTATTATTTCTTTGCTATTCCTCTTCAGTGTGTAGGCGATCACGGGTATCAACAGATTCCCTTTGAATTGTTGTGCATTTTTGCGAAAGATAATGGCCTACTTCCCCATTGCTTTCTCCATAGATTTTTTTTCTTTATTATATCTTTAAAATATCATGCATTCTTTGGAAAGATATAGTGATTTCCTGTTGCCTTCTCAACATGAACTTCAAAATGGTCATCCTCCTAAATTATTTTAAAAAACGTATCAACAGCAGGTATGGAATTATCATCAATACGATACTAGTTCCCAGCTAAGTGTTTTTTAATGATGGAGAATAGATGATCGTCAGATGGAGTCAAATCGGAAAAATAGGGAGGGTGATCAACCAGTTCAAAGCCACAATCATGATAACATGTGCTTGTGTGCTGGAGCATTGTCCTGATGAAACAACTTATTTTGTCAGTTTCCTCTTAGCGTTTGACCTTGATGGCCTTTCGTAACTGCCTCAGTAAGTTGGAATAGTATTATCCAGTGATAGAGTTTCCCCTTTGAAAAGAGTTAATAAATACAATGTCTTTTGAATCCGAAAAAAGTGAGGCTATCACATTCCCTGCATATGAAATGACCTTGGCCTTCTTTGAAGAAATTGTGGAAGGGTGTTTCTACTGCATGGATTGTCTTTTTGTCGCTGGTTTAAAGTGATAAACCAAACAATTATCCTGATTTAGAAAACGTTCAATAAAACCAGCCGGGTCTTCCTCAAACAATGTCCGATTTTCCCATGATGTGCTCAACGCTTTTGATCAGGTGTCAGAAGATGTGGCACTAACCTTCGTCATACCAAGTTCATTGTACAGAATATTCTCAACCTTTTCAGAAGACTATTTGATGTATAATCAATAGCCTTTCACGTAGCACTGTGTGGTGAGCATGATTAATGTTTTTCTCGGTGCTGTCAGATGCAGGATGTCCAGATTTGGGTCATCTTCAAAACTCCCCCTTCCCATACTAAACTCAGTTGCCCACTTTTGCATTGTTGATAAAGCTGGAGCGTCGTTTCCTAACGTAGCAATCATGTCATCACAAATACCCTTGGGAGCTAAAAATCTTTTCTGTAGTTACTTGATAACCCCACAATGGTTGTCAGTTTTCCAAGTAAGTCGCTACTAGCTACTTTTTAAATTTTCAGATGTTAGTTTGCCTTGAAAGAATGCAGAAGAGATTAATGCATGCAAGATTTCACAGCTTCATAATCAGTCGTATGGTTAACAAAAAGGACAGTCCAAAAAAGTACAGGAATTTATCTATCTGGGAAGATGACTGAAAACATGACACAGAAATTAATGCAGAGTATTAAGAGACAAGAAAATTTCACTAGAAACAAAGAAGAGAGTACTGGATTGCTTCTGTCCTTCAATATAGCAGTAAATGCTGGACAATATCATCAAAGGTGATATGGCAGTGAATGCTGGACAATATCATCAAAGATGAAGGAAAAACTTGAAGCAATTAGAATGTGATTCTACAGAAGGATGCTGCGAATATCATGGATCGAGCATGTGAGCAATGATGAGGTTTTGGAAAGGATGGAAACGAAAAGGAAATTAACAGTGAGCACCAGGAAGAGACAGCTGAAGTTCTTCGGACATGTAATGAGGAAGGAGGGCTTGAAGAATCTGATACTCACAGGAATGAGAGAAAGGGAAAAAGAGACATGCGAAAGTAGCGGATATTTGAAGGGTCTGAGAAGGTGGATGGCAGAGCTGGGTTTGGGTGACGTAACAGGAGAATGTTTGCTAAGAGCCACCAGGGATAGGGAGACATGAAAAGCTATGATCGCCTACGTCCTGAAGGGACGTGCCACATAGAACAAGAGGAAGATTTCACAGTTCTAGAATAAATACTTCATACGTTTTATCATTGATGTATTCAGTGGCAATTCTGCCGAGGTGGGGCCAGAAGGGGACATCCCCCCAACCACCACAAATTTTGTCTGGCTCCTAGTTGGCCCCACTACTTTTATAAGCTTCAAAAATTTATTAAGCTGAACAGTTTCTGATTTAGATAAGATTTGATATTCATCACTTTTCTCTCTACATTTTGTTTATCATTTTTTCAAAAAATCAGAGCGGTTCTGCTAGTATTGACGTTAGTATTATTAACACTTTGATTTTGTTTTAAAACTAACTTCTCTTGTGTCCCAACAGCTTGAGAGTGGAAAAGAGAGCAAGAATAGATTAGAACTACACTACTATGAATGAAAAGTTATTCCGTTTAATTTAGTGAAGTAACATATTTATATTCAAACTCATTCCTACGTTGTGTATACGAAACTGGTGTAGTATGAAAATGAAGATGCAGCTTGAGTTTGCTTCCCTCATACTTAGAAAAATCTTGGTCCCTAAGTGCCCTCCCCACTTTCAGAGGTCCACAATCGCCACTGTCTACGAAAAGAGAGCAAGAATAGATTAGAACTACACTACTATGAATGAAAAGTTATTCCGTTTAATTTAGTGAAGTAACATATTTATATTCAAACTCATTCCTACGTTGTGTATACGAAACTGGTGTAGTATGAAAATGAAGATGCAGCTTGAGTTTGCCTCCCTCATACTTAGAAAAATCTCGGTCCCTAAGTGCCCTCCCCACTTTCAGAATTCCATAATCATCACTGAATGTGTTCCTTACGTTTTTCATTAATATTGGGTTATTCCATAATACTTCATCTACATTTTCTTGGAACATTCTTTTGTTATTAATTTAAATAATTTAATCTATTTTGTTTAAGGTATGTTTTATAAAGCAAACTGTGTAGCTATTAAATACAAATATTTTGCGTTTTATTTGTTCTTTTACCTAAAAAAAGTGGACATCTTCTAAGTGTGATAATTTCATCATTTTTTTCAGGGCAGTAATTATAACAGTTCAAAATTTTCCTGACGGGGAGCAACGATCAAAGGGTAGTGAAAAATTCTTGACTCAGACCACGTACCAAAATCAGTATTCTTATATTTACTTATTTTGGAAATTTTTTGTCAGGGTTAGAAACTCTTCAGTATTGCCTCATAAGTTGTTCTCCAAAAGGAAGAGGAATTCGTTGTAAGCGTGCCCAGGGTAATTATAAAAGAGTTAGAATTGATTCAAGTTCAAAAAGATAGAAGAGAAGAAAAAGAAGGAAAAGAAATAAGGAATGAAAAAAAAGAAAGAAAGAAAGAAAGAAAGAGAAAAGGACAAAATCAAAAAGGAAACAGAAAGAAAGTAGGAATTTAGAAAAGAATGATAAAAAATGTAAAGGAATAAATCATGAAGAAAACTGAAAGAAAAAAGAGAATAGAAAAGAAAGAGGAAACCAAGAAGAGATAGAAAGAAAAGGATCTTTTCTGCAATTCATCACAAAATATCAATTCACCCCTAGTATTTGTCTATATTTCTGAGATGAGGAAGTATTTACAGTAATTTACATTATTCACACTATTGTCCTCATCTTTGTTACCATTTGTACGACGTTTCGGCTGTTGTACGCTCCGGCCTTCTTCAGGTGCTAGGAATTTCGAACCGAACCCTTTATTACAATCACTGAGGTATATGAACTTCATTCCTCTACTGTTAGTGATTAGTTATCAGCAGTGGTGAACAAGTAGCTTACAGGATTAGAGGAAGATAACTCATGACTACCAGTAGAGGCTCTAAGCAAAGGAATAGATTGATTGCAGTGATTGTAAAGGGTTCGCTTCGAAATTCCTAGCACCCGAAAAATGCCGGACAACGGCCGAAACGTCGTATAAATTGCAACAAAGATGAGGACAATAGTCCGAATAATGTAAATACCATTAATGATTAATTCACCACAAAATAAAATTGATTTGAATTTACTAAAATTCATACTAAATTCTCCTAGAGCGTGGTCCTTATTCCGGTTGGGATGATCTTTGCGATCGCCCCAAATGTAGGCGACTCGGGTGCGCTATTTCTAAGTGTGGGTGGAGTCACCGTTTACGCTCACACTGACAAACAGGCTAAAATCAGTTTTTTTTTCTCTTTTTTTTTTTAATAGTAAAAATTTCTTATAAGTACATGAAATATCATCAACACTTACTAAGTATAAATAACTCGCAGATTTTTGGTAATTTTTCATTCTGAGGGTTAGAGTTGATGTAAGTCAAGCAAAATTTGATTTAAAATTTGTAATTTCTTGGAATGAATTATATTCGCAATAAGTAACATTACTACATTATTTGGGATGAATCAACAGAAAAGATCCGAGACAAAAAAAAAAAAAAAAAAAATTAGATAAAAACAAAAACAATTTAATGAAATAAAGTCAAGTACGAATTCATAAACAAAAACATTTTAACTCTTGGGCTCGTCCGGGATTTGAACCCGGGACCTCTCGCACCCTAAGCGAGAATCATACCCCTAGACCAACGAGCCAGTACGGCTCTCCGTCTCTCCTGCTTACTTTCTTGTACATAATCTTTCTTGTTATGACTGCAGAAGCAGCAGCAGTTGGTCACGCGAATTTTGTTCGAAATTGATTTGCATCCTTGATTTTAGCTAGTTTAATACAGAATCATTCGGGAGTTTTAAACGACGGTGAACTGCTGCTGCTTACGCATGCGCACACGCTTAATAAGGCATGTAAATGGATCAAAACAACTAGATGATGTCGTCGAAGAATAATGTCTATATAGAATATTAGAGATTTTGACACTCTAAGTACTCTACACTCCTGGTCTTGTACCAGGCTACACTATCTGTATATTACAAGTATTTTGTAAACCCAGCCATGTATAAACTGGGACACGGAGGCTTTTTTTTTCAATCATGCATGCCAACGAGATTTAAAAAAGAAAACTAAAAGAAACTTACTGAGGAAACCGCTTTTTATTTTTTAATTTAAAAGGTATCTTGAAAAGAAAACACTTGTATTTCGTTTATCTAAAAAATGTTCATGAAATAATTTGATTTCTAGAGAGAAGTTATGGTTCGCTTTCGTCGCTATTTTCATATTTTTCTCTTTACCATCATCAGATAGGTAGGAACAAAGTTCTAAGTTTTATTCTTGGTATTTTTTTGTATTTTGTTTTTTGAAATTCCTCTCATATTCTATCTTAGTTCTTTTTCAGGTATAAAGTATCCGTTTTGAATTCATTGTGTTCACTTAGGCGCAAATAACCTTGGGAAAAATATTAATCTATCTTTTTTTCTTCCAGCTATGGGTTAAATGGCAGGGCAGATTGAGTTCTATAGCCTTTGTTGGCAACCATTCTACCACAGAAAGTAACGGAAACCAACCGCGGGAAAATCCTCTGCCCAGTCAGTCATGTCTTTTCGAGACATGATCACCCAAGCGTGTAAAATGTATCGCAAAAACAAAACTTTAGCTTAAGGAGGTGGGGGCCAAATTAGATGTTTAAAGTTGTGGGAGTGGCGGATAAAACAGGTGTTAAAAAGTGGGAAGCTAAATCAGTTATCAAATTAAAATGAAATCCTACTTCTATAATTTTTCTTTCTTTCATTGATTTTTTTTTTCATTTCACCTCCAAGCAAGGCTGGAATGCAACTAATACACAGAGGATTACACATTACAGTGAAAATGAGAGAAAAGACAGAAGATATGAAGGAATGAGGAAATGACACCAGATGAACGGTGTTCAAGAAGACAGAAGATGGTGATTGACGTTGCATTTAATTTTTTGAAGATTGTATTTATCAAGGAAGCAAGTAAACGTTAAAAAACTATAAAATGAACATGGGCTTAGGAGAGTTAGCAAAACGTTAAACTTTACTAAAAGCTACAAATACAGGGCAGTGCGGAGAGTCATCACGGCTCACGTCCTGAAGAGACACGGCACATAGAAGAATATCTTGTAATTATATTAAATACATTGTTTTTATTTTCGTTTGTACTTACTTTCTGTAATGAGACTGATATAATTTTCTTCCGCATGAAAAGACTTTAGTTTATAGAAATTTTAGAAGCTAATTTATAAAAATGTTATTTCTAAATCCAAGCCAGACACAAAAACTGAGTAGAAATAGCAATATATTTATAAACGCAAAATTTCAAAATATAAGTCAACCACAGCGTAAAATTTTCAAAAGTAAAACACATTAATTTACAGTTTACAATTACAAAAATATAATCCCTTTGTTGTGTACCTATTTAGGGCAGGATAACAATTTATGATAAGGGTTCACCAGCAAAAAATGGGAATTCAAATTACAACTCCGGCAAAAGACAAGGATTTTTAAAAATGACGAAAAGAGTTAACAATAAGACAGTAAAAAACAAAAGTGCAAACACCAATGAGAAAATGAACAAAAAGGACCTACTCGTAAAATTGTCCAATGTGTGTCGTTGGGACGCAATTTTTTCTTATAGTCCCTTTTCACACATTGTTCGTCTTGAGAAATTTTCTTATGACTTCTCTCAGGAGAATTTTCACTGGAATTTCAAATTTCTCTCGTCTCTTTTTGGCTGGTTGGTAACAGAGCTTTTTTGATGTTCTCTTGATGTCAATGACTTCTTTGATGTTGACCCGTGTTCTTCCATTACTGTTAAAAGTTCTTTTTTTCCTTGCTGTCAAAAGGTCTCCTCATATCTACTGACCTGAGCCTGATTTATTCAAAAATTTAGCTTAATCTCTGCCCCACTATTCGGAATGTTATTAGTTTTCAGACTACGTCTGTTTTTGATCAATATATACGAAAAAAATGTTTTTGTTTTTCCATTAAATGGAAATGAATCCTTCACAGATTTTGTTGACTTTTAACCGATGAGCCGAAATAGACATACATTTGTAACAAATTTCACAAAAACCGTCTGGCCTAGATAAAAATATACTTCTCTAAATAGAACGTGCATTAAAAAAACAAACAAAAAATAACTGAGATGATTATACATTTAAACAAAGGTAACATTTTTAAAGATACAAACAAAATTTCCTCTGTGCGCCTAATTAAGACAGGATAACAATTTATGATAAAGGATCACTAGTGAAAAATGGGGGAAAAATTACAACTCAGGAAAAGACAAGGATTTTTTTATAAATGACGAAAAGAGTAAAACAATAAAAAAAAAACTTTAACTGGAGCTCTTAACTGAGGGTGGTGAAGAAGAGATAGATTTATACTTTCACCATGAATGTAACGAACACGGCTGGAATTCAAACTCGGCTCTACCGAGTTCTCATTCCGTGCCGATATCCATTACATCACAACGCATTTACTGCAACCTAACGCCAAAGACGCAGGAAAAATGGTCGGTTCCCTTTGCCGCTCCAGTAAGAACCTGACTCCTCATGCTATCCTCTCCCTTTACAAGAGCCAGATCAAATGCTGTTGTCATATTTGGGAGGGAACTGGCCAGTCCTCACTTTCCATTTCTCAGAGTTCAAAAGCATCTCAGAGTTTTTTTGGGTAACGAATTATTTTCCACACTCCAACCTTTCTTTCTTACGGGACGTAGCAAGTCTTTCACTGCTCTATTGCTATTACCATAGAAAGTGCTCCCACGAACTACATTCCTAGTCTAACCTTCACGGTTAGGACACGCCATGCCACTTGAATTGTAGCAAACGACCCACGTTCCGCCCGTATTCCATCGGTGAGAAGTCAGTTTCACTCCATCAGCTTCTTCACGCGAACAGCTCTATGGAACCGACATCGAAGAAGATGTTTCCCTGATCATTACAATCTTAATCTGTTCATGTCTATGGTTAACCGTCGTCCTTTCCTTCCTATTCATATATCGTTTTTGTATTTTTTTTTTAATCATATCACCCCGAGCAAGGCGGTAACGCCACTGATGTGCAGGGGGCTACGTAAGAGTGCAGAGATTGGAAAAGAGAAAACCAGAAACCACATCCTAAACAGGGAACAAGGGATGAGCCTCTTCACCTGTTCAATAGACGAGAGTGGAGTGTGAACCGGGCGATAGTTTAGTCTATCTACTATACCTTAATGTAACCATCGATCACGAGTATCCCCCGGGCCTTGTACAGGGTGAACTTTACTGTAAAAAAATAGTAAATAAATAATCAGAAGAAACGACTGGGTACTGTGGAGACTTTAAAAGAATCCACCCGACTGCTGCACACCAGGTCGACAACTACAGACTCAGAGACATCAGCCTTTGACTGCGTTCCTTCCTTTCTTGTGGAAAATATGCACATGAACAAACTTCCTTTTTCTAATCAGCATATATTCTCTCTATTTGTCCATATTTCTGAGATGAGGTAGTATTTACACAATTTTTTTAATCGTTTCACCACCAAGAAAGGGCATACCGCCACTGATGCGGAGAGGGATACATAAGAGAAAAAGTTTAGTCAGGAGGAGAATGAAGAGAAAGACGAAACAGTTACAGGGAGTGTCAGAGAAAGGGTAAGAGAAGGATAGGAACACAAGTGTAAAGACAGTTGCGAAGGTAAAGAGAAAGGAAAAGAACAAGATACACCGGGTGAGGTAGAAAGGACTGGGGTCAAGCGATAAGAAATGGGTATTGACATTGCATTTAAATCCCTGGAGGTTGCAGCCGTCAGAAGGTAAATATATGGAAGAGAGTTCCACCGGCGCGAAGTGCGAGAAAAGAAGCTGATGGATTTGTCGGTTGTATTTGGTTGATCTAACTGTAAATGGGTGGGACCTTGATGCCAGTCTGGTTGCTCGAATAAATTCTTGTTTAGGGGGCACCAGTGACTTAAGATCGTCGGAGCAGAAGCCATGAAAATATTTGCAGAATAGATACAGGGAAGCCACATCCCGCCGGTAAGAAAGTGGATGGAGTCGACCTGCTAATTACCTTATTCGGACTATTGTCCTCATCTTTGCTGTCATTTGTACGACGTTTCGGCTGTTGCACACCCGGCCTTCTTCAGGTGCTAGGAATTTCGTACCGAGACCTTTATTACAATCACTGGGGTATATCTACGTAGACGCAAGGAATGAGAATGATATATCCCAGTGATTGTAATAAAGGTCTCGGTACGAAATTCCTAGCACCTGAAGAAGGCCGGAGCGCGCAACAGCCGAAACGTCGTATAAATAACAGCAGAGATGAGGACAATAGTCCGAATAATGTAAATAGTGTAAATACTAATACTGTAAATAGTATATATTATTTCTTTCGCACATATTTACATAATCTTTTTAATTGACCTAAACAAAATTTAAAACTGTTTACTCTTAACAACATTTCTCAAGAACTTCTGCATAGTTTTGTAAATTCTCCTTTTCATAGATTTCTTTTTGTTTAATGGTTGATATATAAAAGTTTCTTTTTCTTCTTGTGCTTGTGTCCCTTCAGAACGTTGACGATAATGACTCTTTACAATTTCCTGACCCATGGAGCTCTTAATAAATTTAATCTTTTTGTTATCCCATAAACCTTCTTTCACCATCCATTTACTTAAGTTCGCCAGGTAGGCTATACGTTGTTTTTCTATGTCCCTCTTGCCTTCCATCTGTTCTACGAGTATAAAATTTTCCAACCCCTATTTCCCCATTATGTGCATTATAAATTTCAACTGTCTCTTACTGGTGTTAAATATGTTTTCATTTTCCCTAAAACTTCGTCGTTGCTCACATGTTTCATCCTTACCATCCTTTTGTAGAGCAATATTTTTGTGCCATTAATAGGTAGACTGATAATACTAAGTACCACCAAAATGCTTATTATTTTTCCGAAATGAAAGTAGGAATCAGTATCTATTGATTTAAAATATTACCAAAAATATTATCAAAATTATCCGATTCAAACATTTTCAGTGCTTATTCATAAATAAATGAATTGTCTAATGAGTTTCTTTTATTAAAAAGATATTTGAAGAAATATTTTTAGGAGGTCTGTTTCGCACGCTCTTTTTAATATTTCATGTGTACTTTTTAATTTAATGGTGTATCCATCCAACTTTTGTAAACTTATATAAAGAAATTATATTGGGATTCAACAGTACGGGTGTTTTTCTTTTCTTTTTTTTTCTTTTCTTTTCTTTTCTTTTCTTTTCTTTTTTTTACGCGTTTTTCTATTTATTTACAAATTGTTGTATACAAGAATAACTAATGCTTACTTCGGTTAGTTAATTGGGCGATCATGTCTCGAAAGAGACATGACTGACTGGACAGAAGATTATCCCGCAGTAGGTTGCCATTGCTTTCTGTAGTAGATGGTTGCCAGCCAAGGCTATAAAACCCAATCTGTCCTATTATTTAACCCATAACTGGAGGGAAGAGACGGGTAACCCATAACTGGAAGGGTATTTACGCGTAAGTGAATGCAATGAATTCAACTGGAATTCGAACTCGGTTTCCCGATTCCTAATTGAACGTAAATTTTAATTTTTCAGTCTTTATTATTTAAAAAAAAAGTTTGTCTTTTTTTCAGAATAATTTGTTCCCCTTGCCACCATGGACATTTTCTAAATTGCGACGAAACTGTTTTATTCACATAAATGAATACTATAATTTTTCTAAAATGTTTTTTCTTTTGACATTAAAAAAAATGTAATTTGCGTTATATTTTGCTTAGGTAACGCCTTAATGCCTTCAAGTTTATTATTTTTACTAAGTTTAATAAAAGTGTTTTGAATAAAAAGTTATAAACCATTGGTTATATAAGGTCAAAGAAAATTAAAATATAAGTAACAAATTCTTAATTATTATACTGCTGGTCTTCCGTTTTTCTTTATGTTTTAGTTTTTATTTTTTTCAGTCAGGGGTAGAATTGCAATGTTTCTATTTTGTCTTTAACCTTACAGGCTACTGTGCATGAGTAAGACGTTATTTTCATTCTGTTTTAAATAAAAGGTAAACATTATGTTTATAAAAATTCAGTTAATTAATCCTTAAATTTACAAATCAGTCAATCAGTTAAGTGTCATACGTGACTGACTGAGCAGAATATTTTGTCATTAGTAGGTTGTCATTACTTTCTGCAGTAGATTGGTTGCCAACCAAAGCTACTTAACCTAAACTGTCTTGCTTTTTGACCCATAGTTGGAGGGAGAAGAGATAGATTAATACATTTCCCAAGGGTATTTGCGCGTAAGTGAATACAACGAATTCAACTCGAATTCGAACTCGGCTCTCCGATTTATCGTTCTGAGCCGATATCCACTGCTCCAGGAGACTTCAAAAAGCGTGTCCAAAACAAATACTGGAATTTAAAAAGAATTTTAAATTTGTTGTTTACATTTTTAGTATATAATGGTGGCTTGATAAGTCGATAAGTAATGAAAAAAAAGTGCCGATGTTGTAAAAATGATTTAAATGTTCATTTCTATATGGAAATTAATTTTTCTTTTAATTCGGATTAGTGTTAGAGAATTATCTTTCAAATAGACAAATAGAACCGATATTTAAGAAAGTATTTAGATTATTTAAAATACATTTTCGTTTCTTTATTTTTTCGTTTCTTTATTGTTTTTTTAGAAAGCCTGTTGCAGTACTTCAGTAATCTTTTCTTTGTTTTTTACGAAATTTCCATGTTCACTGCTGCTCAATCTGCCAATCGACACACTTCCTTTTGGCTCGTGGATGACTGGCCTAGATCAACATCTCCAAAAATTAATTTCACCATCAACGGGCCAAAAGAGAAAGCGTCGAGGTTGGGAAGTGGGGGCTTCCTCAATTTTTTCAGAGTATTGCAGTTAAATCCACTTTAAAACTCGACCTTGTACCACACTTGATAGCGACGGGAGTCACGGAAGAATATCCCCTTTCAGCACTTCTCTCTAATTCTGTGTGCATTTCTGAAATGAGGAATTGTAACTATTTACACTATTTACATCAATCGGATTGTTTACGTCATCTTTATTGCCACATTCACGACGTTTCGGCCGTTGTACGCTTCAACCTTTTTCAGGTGTTCGATCCGAAGCCTTTATTTATTCCACGGGTGTAGATTGTTCTAATTCCACGTGCCATGCCTTTTTTGTTTGAATATCTCAGTATTAGTTAATTTCGTATAGTAACGCAACTATCCGCCCGTGGGCTCGCACGCGCGCACAAATAATATCGTTAACGTGCATTAATCATGCATTGTCACACTGAAGAACTGATGGTTCTGACATGTTGTTAATACGTCAAACCTCGTTGGGGATGAGACTTGCATTTAAATTTTGAAATTAATGATGCATTAATAATTTACAATTTTTTCTCGTTATGATTATTGTAGGTTTTCATTTTCATTGACATTTTGTCAAAATTGTTGTGAAGGTGGTGGTTAACTGGCATAAACTTTAGGGTTTAAACCATGAGAATGAGACCTGTGTCCGAATCCATACGACATGTCATTTTGTCAGGATGATGATTTTTTGATGTTATTAGTCTAAAGGAGCGATTCATATTTACGACAACATTGAAAAGTGCCCGCAAAACATACCATGAGTTTTTCTTTTAATCAATTTCCCCAAGCAAGGCGATAATGCCACTAAGATGCAATGGGCTACCGGAAGTGAAGAAAAACGAAAAGTCTTTATAAGGAACCTGAAACAAGGCACAAACTTTTACTCCTGCTCAAAAGAATGGGAAGGAATGTGAACCGGACAAAAGCCTCGTAAAAACCGGTTGACCAAAATCTTTGAAAGCCGTCAATAATTGTGCTGGCACGAAATCAGAAGTCGTCGTGACCGAGCCTACTAAGAATTTTTAAATACTAATTTTGTCAGAAACTGTAAATCTAACGTCTGCTTAGCTTAGTTGCAGTATAAACCACAGGTTAGCTTTGTGGATGTTGAAGGAACACAAATGCGTCTGATCAGGCGCCTGTAGCAGGGATTAGGTAGCCACCATATCAGACACCATATTTCCCTAAGATTGACAGATGCTTACCTAATGTGTATAAATACATCACTAAAGTCTCTTAGCAAGTGATACAGACTGCTACAACACAGTATAGGCCTTAAATTATTTAACGATAAGGCTTTAGGAATATTTAGAATGAATTTGGTATTATAAATTATTAAAAATCTTTTGATGAATAACCCTAATCCCGGCATTGCTATTAACTTCATCACAGGAGAGAATTCGCTGACACGCGCATGCGCTCACATGCGGGAAGTTGTATTTGACATTTACAAACAAAGAAACCAATAACGTTTACACAACTGATAGTTGTCACGAACGCATAGGCATGTGTGAAATATTTTTACGGCAGTAGTTACGAGATCTCTGTACGGTCAATTAACAACAGTTGCTGCTGAAGATCACAAGGTTGACTTTTCTCGTGAGTGTAAATAAAAGTTTTATAGAGACTTCACACTGTAAAAATAGAATATCTCTAAACTTTATAGCTCAAATAAAATTTTAAAACTCTCATATGCATACTCAAGCATGGACAGAAAAACACATATACTCATGAATACTCACATACACACCCATTTCTATCTATTAAAAATGGAATGAGAAAAACTTGGCCAAGATGTGCTAAGACGCAGTCTTTGTATATTTTCTTTTTCACAAATTCGATAATAGCTATTTAAAAGAAATACGAGTGAGTGTATAGTATACACACGACACTTGCATACATGTATATGCACAGAATGACATAGACATATATACGCACTTTTCTGACCTACAGCACTTATGTTATGAAGTTGTTATCTCTTTCGCCAGACAGAAATGGGCACTTGTCCGTTTTAAACAAGAAAGGACATTGTTGTTTCGAAGTAATGGCGCTGGTGGTGGTTAAAAAAAGTGGCAGAAGAAGAAAGGAGATACATGGATTTTGACTTTATAGTTGTTTTTCTAGTCATTCTTTGCTTATAAATCGTTTCATTTGTGTGTATTTTAAAGCTATAGGAAAGTCTCTTATTTCCGGTCACAGTCTGGTTACCAAATACTTTCGTAAGAATTAGCTAATCGTTTTTGACTGCTTTTGTTAGAGTTTCAGAACATTAGACCCATATTTGTGTTTTTTTTTGTTTTTTTTTTAATCATTTCACCCCGAGCAAGGCAGAAACGCCACTGATGTGCAGGGGGTTATATAAATGTAAAAAGATTAATTAGAAAAGAGTGAGGAGTACAAGCTAGTTAGAAAGGAACAATAGAAAGCTGAGAAAGCAGGTGCAATGACAGATACATAGGCGGAGAGAAAGTGAAGGTTATACAGGGGAGGGGAGAGAGCTAGAGTACAGTGGTTAGTGGATGAGTATTAACTTTGCATTTAAATTTCTGGAGGTTGTAGCCGTCAGGAAAGCAAGAATATGGGAGTGAGTTCCACAGGCGGGAAGTGCGAGAGAGGAAGCTGCAGGAGTAGAATTGTCGTCTGCATTTGGCTAACCTGACTGTGAATGGGTGGGACCCAGTTGCCAGTCTGGTTGCACGGGTAAACACCTGTTGAGGAGGCATCAGTGACTTAAGCTCATTCGAGCAGAAGCCATGAAAGTATTTATAGAAGAGACAGAGGGAGGCCACATTTCGACGATGGGAAAGTGGCTGCAGTCGAGTCGCCAGATCAGTACCTATCACATTACAGACTCTCCTTTGGAGCTTGTCAAGAACACTGAGGAGAACGTCAGGGGCACCTGACCATAAATGGCAGCAGTACTCCATGCACGGACGGATGGTTGACTTAGGTTTAGTATCTTACTATTATTAAACTTACTTGGTCAGATTCCACGAAATCTATATATTAGACCGTTTTTACTGTAAGATCTTTAAAAATGTCTGCAACGAGCGGCCTGCAGACATCTAGGGATCCTATTTTTAATTCAATGTATGGCCAGTGCTAAAATGCAACGCAAGGTTTATTGCAAATGTTACAAAGATGTACTGAAAAGTTCATAGCCTGACCAAGAATCAAAATAATTCTGATGTCTGGTCAATTGGTTAGAATTTGTGGAAGTGGATTTGTTTTAAGTAGTTTTGAGTAACTTCCTTATAATTCGCATGTAGATAGTTGATTTTATTTTGTCTGTCTAATGGCATTTTCAACACCTGATGAGTCATTTAATACAGAATTTCAAGTTCCCTAGGAGCTTTAAAGTAATAAAATATGATATGTTATTCTACTTTTACAACTGAATACATAGATGATACTCAGCTTTTGTGCATATACATGTTTGTGTGGATATGATTACTAGAGGTAGAGATATGTTGTAGTTTTGTTGAAGTTATATTTTGGAATACAGTTTGGTTTACGAAATTGTAGGACATTATATGGATTAAGGAGACGAAAGAGTTCTTTCATACTGGTTGTTTAGTTGATTTTGCGTAACAGCACATCAACCTCTATGAGTTACTTAATATCGAAATCTAAATATTTTGAACAAAACTGCATGCATTTAACTGCACTTATAATGCATTGTTGGTAATTTTACTTCCCCGACAGCTACAATCTCCAGGAATGTAAATGTTAGGTCAATAGACATCTCCTAGCTCACTAACTCGCATCCTTTCTATCAAGCTCTTTTTTCCATCCACCCTACCCCCATTACACCGGTATTCTCATCCGTCTATTACCCTCCTCCTGACATCCCTTATAATCAACCTCTCTTTTTCATCACTTTTCGCTATGTAGCCCCCTGCGCAACAGTGGCAGTAAAACTGCCTTGCTTGGGGTGAAATGATTATAAAAAAAATGTACTATTTGTAATTTTACTATGAAAATATATTTTTATACATTCATAATGTTTTGTTTTTGTTTGGGGGGTAAACTACTTGTTCAAATCTGAGACCCTAACAGATGCTACTACTCTAGATCAGTGTGGGCCTGGGAACAACAACGAATTAGAGGTAGTTAAACGCTCCTGAAAACTTCCAATTTTCTAATCAAATATCTTGTTGCCGGATGTAGTTAATCATCATTCCCAGGAATATCGATAGTTGAAATTACAGTCCAAATCATTAATATTTTTTTTTATTATTATTCTTCACCAAGAACCACTTAAGCTATAGAGGTAATAAATGGTTATTGTAAGAGAGTACAAGGAGGGATCTAGAGGTCCATTTTATGAAGATATTTAGGATTGATAGCGATTGACCCTTGACTTAAAGAGGTTAAGTATGTAGTGATCAGGAAAGCTTCCTCTCAGGCGTTCATTCCACAATGCAACGATTCTGGGAAATATGCTGTCCGGGTGAAACCTTTTCCTTACCAATGGGATATAAAGCGAATGCGTATTAGTTTACTCAGTGTATGTGCCATAGCGGGTCCTAGCTATGCAGGTTCGGGGTAGTGAAAACAAGAAAATAGTTCGCCTGAATATGTGCCATGAAAAGTAGCCAGTGGGTAGCAACGTTCTGTCTCTTAAAAAGAACTTGTAGGATGAAAAATAGTTCATCGTCTACAAATGATTTTTGTGAGAAATTCCAGCGTAGATGTGACATCAGTATTCCATTTTTGGTCTAGCCGGCTTCTTGGCATGGCATAAAGAGCTACGAGCTTCTTTCTGGAGCGGTACAAGGAACCATTTTCCCCAATATATTTAATGATGTATTGTATACCCGAATTCTGCTTTAGTTCAAGTGAGTTTGAATTCCAGTAGACGTTCAATGCAATGAGCATCTTTGAGATTACAACTCTTGATCCTGACTGTAGAAAACTCGGGGTCTGCCCAGTGATAATGAATTTTTACTAGATATTTTGGAGGTATTGAATGTTACGAACTTGTTCCTTTCCCACTGAGCTGTACGAGCAAGATCAGACGAGAGATCAGCTGCCAGGTTCTGGTCATCTAGATTTGCAAGAATGCTCCAAAATGCACAGAAGAAAAATGAAAAGGTTTAGGTTTGAAGTAGTTATTAAAAAAAAGAAAAAAAAGGACCAGATATTCCTGATATTAGTATGGAACCGAATGAGTGTTGCTTCTACTAGGGTGTATCAAAAGTTGAGTGATTGAGTGTCTTTTTACGGCTTACCAACCTATGCAGGCTATTTTAAACCAGTCATGATTTTTTTTTAAATGTAAGAATATTGTTGGGAATAATAATGATTTACTGATACAACTCTTACTAATTTTTTTTTTTAATCGTATCACCCCGAGCAAGGAGGTAATGCCACTGATGTGCAGGGGGCTACGTAATAGTGAAAAGATCGGAAAAGAGAAAGCCGGAAACCACATCCTAAACAGGGAACAAGGGACATTTAATCCATAACTGGAGGATAATAGGTAGCTCCATATCTTTGCCAAGGGTAGTTGCGCATAAGTGGAATTGGAACTTAAGTAATATAAACTCTGCTCTTTATGTAACAAGTGTTTAACTAAATACCTTGTCTATATGTGCTCTATCTGAACAGCAGAAAATCCTAGGGTTACTAAAGTTTATATTGGTAATACAATGAACTATAATAAAAAAATGTTTTTACAATAATCTCTCAACTTTTACTAATAAGAACAAACGAAATATGATATCACTAAATATTTTTGGATGTTAAAAGAGGAGAATAAAACACCTAATGTTAAATGGAAAATTCTCAAACAAGCTAGAATCTTTAGATCGGTGAACGAACCATGTTTCCTCTGTTTGCAAATGAAAATAGAAATTATAAAGTACATGAAAAATTATATACTTTTATTACTAAATGAAAGGCATGAAACTGCAGCAAATTGTAAATATATTAAAGAATTAACCTTACAATCCTGATAGTATTACTGAATCTAAGGTATGAAACTAAAGCATTTGAAAACATTTTATAATAAAAACCTTACAATCTTGATAATTTACTCTAACCATATAATCTTTCTTATGTTATTTTATCCTTATTTTCTATTTCAAATTGTTATTTATTTGTTGCCTTAAGTATTTTTATTGCACTCGATAATTATTGTTAGTAGTTTTAGCCATGTACTAGCTTCTATTTATACTAGCAGTATAGCCCGGTGTTGCTCGGGTGTAATGAAAGCTTTAAAACTAATCCATGGTCCTGGAGCTCAGACTCTTTGGACGTTGGCACGAAAGAATAAAAAGCAATAGTTGTTTCCAGTGAAAGCAAAACCGTAGAATGAAAGAAAAATGAATGGATGTAAGTCAAATTTTCATTTCCTGGTATCGATATCAAATAAGTTTTTTCGTCGTAAAATGAATTTTGAAGGCTAAATAAGTTCTCTGAGTAAATGGTATCATGGCTGAGACTAAGAACCTACTTAGAGCCAAATCCCAAGCAAAAACTAAAATAAAAGGGCTGAAAAAAATACACATACAGGCAGATAAACAGACGCAGACACAAACATCTTGCTTTTTATATATATATATTATCGATTTTCTGCACTATTGCAAGAACTGCAACCTTGAAACTTCTGAATATTATTTCGTATGTCTTTGTCTATGAGTGTATCAAATTTGATTAAAATCTGACCACTCCTTCTATAACACGATTTTTTCGATTATCGATTTTCGATATTTATTATCGGGGGTACCTCGACACAAAACCTAGCTAAGAACACTCGCAGACGCTTATAGTACAGCTGTGTAAATTTTCAAGAAAATCGGTTCAGCCGTTTCGGAGTCTATAAGTAACGGACACAGACACACACAGACACAGACAAAGTCCCATTTATAAAGAAGTTTAGATTTACATTTTTTATTTATTATTCATTATTTCTTTTATATTTATAATTATTATTATTACTTTATTTTATTATTATGTTTTATTATTTTTGTTTTGTCATATATTTTATATTTATTATTATTAGTAGTATTTTTATAACATAATTTTTATTTATTTTATCTTTATTTTATTTGTTTATGTTATTTTATTCTAATTTAATTTTTATTTAGTTTTTATTTAATTTTAATTTATTTTATTTTATCTTTCTAATTTATTATGTGAAGTCTAATAAATTTATACCTTCGTGTTCTGTTTTTTTTATATCCTTTCTTTTATGTTTTATGAATAATTTTTCTATTTGTGCATGTGATTTCATCATTAAAAAAATCCCAAAAGATTTAAATTGAAATTTTTTAACCGATGTCTGCAATTTATTTCCAGCCAAAATTTAAAATTTCTCTCTCGTAACCGTTTCCATTGGCTCTCCCCTTTCTTCCCTCTCTACATTTTCTCGCTTTTTTCTATTTATTTTCCTTTTCACTTTCTATTTCTTCTGTATCTCTCCTTTTACTCTTTCTTTTCTTTTTCTTGATAAAAGTACAATTCTTTAAAAGATTTGAGTTCAAACATTGTAACCGATGTCAATATCTATCTGCAGTTCACTTCCAGCCAAAATTTAAGTTCTCCCTTCATCTTTGATGATATTGTCTAACATTCACTGCCATATTGAAGAACTGACAACATTTAGCTATCTACTACTCTTTTCTTTTGAAAAATACTATAGAACAGAACTGTAGAAGTAATTCCTGTAGTAAGTAAATGCATTTGGAACACTACCGAGAAAATTGAAAGCGAGAATTGTACTTGAGACCAATATTGAAGACCTTCAAAAGCTGGCGTCATTTACACTGCGAGGATCTTGAAGTAAGAGGAGTCCTGTTGGCACGAAATCTCAAGAACAGAATTTCAATTGATGAATTCCTTCTATTGGCTCTTTCTTCTCTATATTTTCTTACTTATTTTCCTCTTCAATTTCTAATTCTTTTGTATCTTTCTTTTTTTCTTTCTTTTTCCTTTTCTTGATTTTTCATCTTAATTTCTGATCTTTTCTTTTCTCTTTCTTTCTCCCTTTTAATATGTTTTTACCTCGTAGAAAAATGTGTTGTTCTTAATTTTTTTTTAAATCAAACGTTTATTACCATCGTTGTTAACTACCTGATGAGACATTTTTCTTTCAATGTCAAAACAAAATGTATAATTTTGTAGTAGTTTGTAGTTTGCACATGTTCTAACGTAATAATTAACAATAAATATACATTGGTCTATTTTTATATTGAGCACTGTTTTAAATTAATGCTTTGAACGTTGCAATTATTTTCTTCGTTCATATTCATTTATATATATATATATATATATATATATATATATATATATAGGTTTATATTAAAGACCACTGCCAATGTAGTACGATTAAGCATTTTTTATTACATTTTTCGTCTCTTATCACTGTTTTCTATTCTGGACACAAAAGTGTTTAAAACTGCCAGAATGTTCCATATATATCTGGAACTATAGAACATTCAAACATTAGAATTAGATCAATCTACATATGTGAACTAAGTAAAGGTTGTTCGAAATTCCAAGAAATATCACTCGAAGAAAGCCAGAACATGCAACAGTCCAAACGCCATGAATAAGGCAACACAGTTTAGAACAACAGTTTGAACAATGTAAATAGTGTAAATAGTTACTTCATCTCAGAAATATAAACCGTTATTTGTTGTTATTAAGCAATAAAATGATCTGCCGATATTGATGTATATTAATCTAATAATAAGAAAATATATTTTACATAGGGAAACCTTAATAACAGTCGGACTTTGCGAAATATGTCACTATTTTGACGAAATTGGTAAGCTCGTCTATAAATAAGATAACAATGTAGATATTGATAATGCTACTCTATTGATATTGCTAAGAGCCAAAGAAAAAAAAGTAGATTTAAACAATTGTACATTTTATTACATGATTAAATATCGTGACATTAATAAAAAAATTATAGACAAAACCAAAAAAAAAAAAAAAAAAAAAAAAAAAAAACTCCAGGAAAAAGCAGTATGTAAAAATTATAATTGAAAATTATATTTAAGAAGATATGTTGGATTCCTTTTTACTAACAAGTAATGGATTGATTCACTTAGTATTAGTACCTACTACTGTAATTAGAAAAATACATGTAAGGAGATACGTCGGGATCCTTTTTTAAATATTATGTAAGGGTTTGTTTCTTTTAGCATGAATAACTTTTTTTATAATCGTCTTACCCCTAGTAAGGCGCAGGGGTTTACATAATAAGAGAGTGAAGAGAGAGAAGAACAGGTCACAGTGGGTGTCGGAGAATGGGTAAGAGAAGGACGGGTACATTAATGTAAAGAGAGCTGCGTGAGAACAAAGTGTAAAGTGAGAAGAAGGATGGGAATCAAGGAGATAAGAGATGGCAATTGACGTTGCCTTTAAACTCTTGGAGATTGTAGCTATTAGGGAAACAAGAATACGGAAGGGAGTTCCACAAGCGGGAAGTGCGAGAAAAGAAGCTGAAAAAGTTGTGGTTACACTTGATTGTTTTCACAGTAAAAGGGTGGGACTTTGTTGCCAGTCTAGTAGCTCAAGCAAATTCGCGTGATGTGGGGAACTAAGTCGCTAAGCTCGTCGGAGTATCTGTGAAAATATTTGTAGAAGAGGCAGAGGGAAGCCACATCTCGTCGGTGAGAGAAAGACTGGAGTCGGGCTGCCAGGGCAGGATCGACTACATTGCAGATTCTTCTTTGGATCTTGTCGAGAACCCCTAGGTGAATATCATAGGTCTCCGATCAGATATGACAGCAGTATTCAATGCACAGGTGGATTGTAGATTTGTAAATGTGCATGATAGATTTAGAGCAGAAAAACTTCCTAGCCCAACACAGGGACTCGACCTTTTTAGTAGTAGATTTAGCTATTAGCTCAATGTAGTCGTTCCACTTAAGGTCAGCTGGGAGAGTGAAGCCAAGGAGGCGCAGTGAGACTAGCGGGATTCATGCTGATGGCGGGTAGGAAAGATTGTCTATGTTGGTTAAAGAACAGCAGCTTCGTTTTGGAAGCATTAAAGTTTACGGGCCATTTCTTACCCCAGTCTACCACTGACTGGAGGTCCTTTTCGAGAGCAGTAGCACGGTTTGTTTTGTCTACATCAGCAGATTTCTTAACGATGCGGGAGTAAATGGTGGTGTCGTCAGCGTAGATGTCTACTTGGGATCTGATTACATAAGGGAGATCTATGAAGAAAATCAGAAAAGGCTTAGGACCTGGAAAGATCCTTGAGAGACACACGCCGTCGTATGATAGGATGTGGAAGCATGTCCGTTCAGGACGAACTTCATTACCTGATTCAATAGGAACGATTTGATAAAATCAAACAAGCTCCCGGATATAACATAGCCCTATAGTTTGTGCAGAAGGCTAGCGTGCCAGACCCTGTTAAATGCTTTGGAGAAACAGCTCGAGAAGAGCCTAGTATATGTACTCAGTGATGGCCGTTAGCATGTCAGCGGTAGACCTGGCGAAGCGGAAGCCATACTCTCTGTCAGAGAACAGGCAGTGGCCTATGAGATGTTGAACCACTTCAGCATTGATGATGGCCTCGAACACTTTGCCAAAAATCGGTAGGAGGCTGATAGGACGATAATTGGAGGGGTCTTAGGGTTCTCCCGTGTTCTTAAAAACAGGGACCACAGATGAGGACTTCCAGCAGACAGGAAAGCAACGAGCAGAGAGACGGTAGATGTGGAACTTGGAAAGGACAGAGGAAAGTTCAGGGGCACATTTCTTTAAGAAATTATCGCTTTATGGTGGTCAAGTTTTGAAATTATTTCAGTGACCAGCGAGTGGGTAATGTAAACGTCGATCAATTGAGCTTCAGTTCTAGGTGGGAAGTAGGGTGCGGATATTCCAGATGAATTAAGTGAGGAGTTGGAGGAAAATCTGCGAGCAAAACACCCAGCCTTGTCCGTTGTAGCAGTGAGAACCTCATATTTGTTTATTAAAGGAGGGATGAAAGGTTTGCATATCCGCCAGTAGTGTTTTTGGAGCCAAACTTGAGCGCTGCTTTACGCTAATTCATTCTGTCGGTAAACAACAGCTTAGCCTCATTGAGGATCCTCTTACACTCACTGCGACCAGAGGCAAATAGGCGCCTGTTATGGTCAGACGCGTGGCTCCGATAACGCCGGAAGCCGAACAGGCCGCCATAGCCCACAGTTCCACAGTTCCATAGTTCCACCTTAAACCCCATTCGCCTCCCTGGCGAATGAGATTTAAGATGGAACCTCCTGGTTGTGATGAAAGCATCGATGCCAGCTTTCACCCAGGAAAAGAACTTAGAAGCACAGTGTTCAACGGGGAGACTAAACACTTTCTTCCAAGGGACGTCGCACAAAAAAATTCGTAGTGCCTCCCTGTTCGCCCTTTGATAGCAGCAAGAGATTCTGCTGTTCAGAGGTTTCTGGGAAGAAGGGGAGTGGAAAGAGATACTAACAGAAGCCACAGCGTGATCAGTGTTGTCAAGAGGACAAAGCTGAATGGCATGGCAGGAGTCAGGGATAAAAGTGAAGAAGAAATCTAGCAGAGAGGCTTGTCCTTCACGCATACTGGGGAAACGTGTGGGGACGTCCACCACTTACGCCAAAGTAATCGCAAAGTTCAGGGTGTGGGTGCCAGCAAGATCAGTAACAGAGTTTTCCAGCTAACTGACAATGTGAGCATTGAAGTCACCGAACACAAATATGTTGGCGAACGAGTGCGAGGCAATGGCCTTATCTATATTATCAGAGATACTGTCCAATAAGGAGAGGAAGAGGGCGATAGAGAAAGAAAAGATAAAGATAGCTAACTGAGTTTAGTACAGCAAGACTGAGGTACATGCATGGATAGTCAGGAGATTCAAGAGAAACCTCCCTAGCCAGAGTGAGATGTTTGCCGACATAGACACCCAGGCCATGCATATGGACGCTGGAGTCCTTCCTGAAAAGGGGAAGGTAATCTGGGATCAAGAAATCGGTGGAGAGGGGTTGAGGTTAATTTCACAGAGAGCTTGGATGTCTGGGGACCTTTCGTGAAGGAAAGATTTGGTGCGAATATTACGGATGTTAGTGAAGGAAATCTTGAGGAGTTTAGGTGATTTTTTGTGAAGCTGGTTTCGCATTATATTTGTAGTTGTGAGCATTCATTGTTATTTTTGATAAAGAGAGGTCTCAAGTAGTGGTAGCGTCATCGATGGACATCAACTGCGATATGCATAAAAAGAGAACTGGCGCAGACTACAGTATAGTGTGGCCTCAGGGTCACCCACCGGAGGAACTTGCAGGGACATCTATCCATGTGCGTCATGACACTACAAGAACACCGATATTATGCAACTGTTGATCAGAGCTGCCGCTCAGGACGCTATGCAAGAGTTAATCGGAAACAGCAAGCAGAAAACTGCCTAACCGGTACCCCCAGTATGGAGAGCCGTTAACACTGTCCACCCACATCGTAGAAAAGTTGCAAAACATTCACCATCGAGGCCTAAGTAGAGAAAAAAAGAGTGAGCTGGAAACTCCTCCCTGATCAGAAAACTAAGGATGAGCCTCTACTCCTGAATCAATAGAAGAGGCGTTAGTAGGGTCTGTCTACTCCAACACACACAAAAAAAAAAAAAAAAAAAGATAAAATAAAAAATACAAAATCAATAAATAAATAATAAAATAAAGGCTATGGGTGAGAATTTTTTACACTAAGTTTAAAATTAGTGAGGAAGTCGGGATAACCACGATTCCGAAAATTGCCGGTCCCGGTATGATAATAGTGAATTGTAGACGAGAGATAGGTAGGTAATGAGAGAAAAGATATAAACATTAAGTAATCACTTAGTAAAAATCCAGCTAACCTCTCATTAAAAAAAAAAAATTCGTGGTCAAGGGAAAATTAAACATGGAGAAGAAATCAAATTCTAAACGATTCGTACATTTAAACAAAAACTGAAATAAAAATATTTAGAAAAAAAAATTAAGCAAAAAAAAACAAAGTAAGAAGCACACGGGTGAAATTAATAAAGTGTCTAGTCACATTTGTATAGACGAAGACAGAGCAAAAACCCCGATCAGAATTAGTTTTATACCTTGCCAGTGTATTTTAGTTCTAATAATTGGAAAAATATATTTCAGAAGAAACTATTAAATAGTGAATTTATTCATTCAGTATTAGTACGCATTAATATAACTGGAAAATATATTTAAGGAAATACGTCGGGATCCGTTTTTTACTATTCAGTAAAGGATTGAATCAATAAGTTTTAGTATCAAATCATATAACTGGAAACAATAGATTAAATGAGATACGTCGGGATCCGTTTTCTAATAGTAAGTAATATATTGATTATTAGTACTTATTAATACAATTGGAAAGATGTATTTAAGGAGATACGCCGGGATCCTTTTTTTACATATTATATAATAGTTTATTTCCTTTAGCATTAATAACTACTACTATAATTGGAAAAATATATTTAAAAATACTTTGGGATTTATTTTCTTTTGTTAAGGATGGACTGCTTCACATAGTATTCATAGCTATTAATACTGTGTGAATAATAAGTAGATATGTCGGGATCTGTTTGTATTATAAAGTAATGAGTCGTTTCTCTCAGTATTAATATCTATTAATACAAATGGAAATATATATTTAAAGAGATTCATCGGGATCATTTCCCTGTTATTAAGTAGTTCTATGGACTCTATATTCTATCAGTATTTAATACCTATTAATTTACAGTAAATTCCCGGTTTAAGTTGTTCCTGACCTACGTCTATTCGTCGTTACGACAAGACCTTCCATCAATATACTGAGGCAATAGGGCTCAACACTGTAGCTGTAGAGACGGTTAGCCATGTCTGGTACAAGGCCAATTCACAACATAGCCGACAATCTTATTTCTTATTTTTACTGTTCACTGTTTTTATGATACTATATTATGATTTTAGAATTGTGTTAGCTTAGATAAGTGACATAGTTATTTATGTGCAGTATCTGAATTCAGACTAAGTGGTGATCCAGAAAAGGAACTCCGACGTAAATCAATTAATATCTGCCAGTAAAGGTTCTTGATTACTCTAATGTCTTTCCCAAATATATCTAGGTTGCTGAGCATTTCTATCAAGTCTTTGTGGCGTTTCGACAAAATACGTTTGATGTATTAGTAGAAGCTAATATTTACATTAATATGAATGGCAAAGTCTCAACGAATAGGAACCCCATGAATTTCTATGACTGGTTCATGGGAATTTTCATATAATTTTAATCATGTGGTGCACAACACTTTGACATGTAAAAAATGTTTGGACAGGCTGCATAAAATGCTAACATACTTGATATAAAGTTAAGATTGCTTAGTTGTGTTATTTTATGAGTAGTAGTCTGTGGACCTTGAAGATTGGAAAAGAAGTTGTTGCATTTTTATAGGTGCCGTATAAACAGAGGGTTACACCGCTTTAAGCAGCCTGAAGCTGAAAAACGGCCATGCAAAACTACTGAGTAAATTATTATAAAATCCTGATAATATAAAATTACGAAACAAATATGAAAAGCTCTACGTAGGAAGTGTTCCAAGTTATTGATATGAGTCTAAGGTGCCTTGGTAAGTTATTGTAATTAAACAATAGCTTGCTTTTCGACCCTGGATTCATGGATAACATTTCTGTCGAAACAAAGATAAAAGTTGTGACTTTGCAGAGGAAGATGACTCAACGAGAGAAATCCCAAGGCGGTTAGGATTTATCAGAAAAAAGTGTTCAAATCATCCAAAATATGTTTACTACTACTGGAATTGTTTTAAGTGTAGAGGAAACCGCAAGACCACAAAAGTTAGACAAAAGAGATGAAAGAATGTTTGTGAGAGTCTCGGTAGGCAATCCAACATCAACCGCCAGAAAAGTAAGGTGCAAATGCATTTTGAACAGCGGGGTTTCAGTTGACACAGTGCGCAGATTATTTCGGTAAAAGAAATTGAATGGGTGCATAGCGAAAAAAACAAAACAAAAATACAACAACAACAACAACAAAAAAAAACAACAAAAACAAAAAAAAAACAAAGAACAAAACATAACAAAATATCATTATCCAAAATCACCGGAAGAGAAGATTGAATTAGTCATAAGAATATCTAACATAGGATTCTGGGACGTGGCAAAAAGTAATTTTTAGCGATGTATGCAAAATAATTACACACTAATGTAAAAGAATATGTAATAAGACCAGCGGAAAAAAGAAACAATAAAAAATACACAACAAAGAATTATAAAAAATTGGTGTGGTTTTGCATCAAAAGCAATCGAAGAAAGAAAGAAAATTTGATGGAAAACTAAACAGCAAAACTAAGGTTTATTACGGTTTAATCTTCTGCCAGATTACAAAGATGGAGATTTATTTCTGTATGATAGTTCTCCTTGCCAAACAACACGTGAAGCAAAAAGGTTTCTAGTGGATGAAGAAGTTAAGTTCTTGGAAGACTGACCAACACTCGCTACTGATGTCAAAATAGTTGAACCATTGTGGTGGGAACTGAAGAAACAAATGCTCCAACGATAGCCTCCCTCTGTATATTTTACAAATATTTCCACGGTTTCTGATCTGACGAACTTCTTTTCCTGGTGCCTCGACCACATGAATTTACTTGTGCTACTAGATTGGCAAGTAGGTCCCACCCTTTTACCGTCAAAATAGTCAAAGGTAACCTCCACTTCTACTCACTCAGTTTCTTTTCTCGCACCTCTTCCCAGTGAAACTCCCTCCAGTATAGTTGCTTTCATGATAGCTAGAATATTCAAAAGTTTAAATGCAACATCAATTGCCATCTTCAGTCACTCCAAATCCCATCCACCTCCTAAAACCACATCCATCTCTTATCTTTTATTCAGCATCCCCTGTACTCTTTTTCCTCTCTCTGTAACCCCTGCGCACCAGTGGCAGCTCTGCTTTACTTGGGGTGAAATAATTATATACATATAAAAAACAAAAAACATGCAGTTTCCAAGAGCTTTGAGATTACTGCCAAGAAAAACGTGGAAAGATTCCAAATGAGAGAAACAAGACATTTTTCCATTTGTGACCCGACGCTCGCCTGGTCGTTTATGGCTTCGATTCAGCAGCTGGTCTTCAAGTCGACTATTACAATGGTGTTCTTCCCCGCCCACGTTGTGAATTTTGATCTCAAGAAAGTCATACTGAAAACCTGCTATCTGACTCTTCACCAACTTGAACCAGATCGGACGCGCGCGCATATTTGAGTTAATGAAAACGGCACCAAAAATAAACTGAATGAGGCCCGAATAAGTTGCCGAAAAAAGTATTTATATACAACCAACCAAAAAGAAACGAACAAAAAAAAAAAAAAAAAGAAAAAAAAAGAGAATATAACAATCGCCAATCCCCTTATTTCTACTTAGCCGACAACCGAGCGGAAGTTTCGCCTAAGAGAAGTGTTTGTCTTCTTAACATTAATTCGAGTTTTTGGTTGATAATGTCAGTTCAATCCAATCGGAGTTTTCAAGTTTGTGACGATTTAACAATGTCTTTGTTCGCTTCTCACCGAAGCTTTACGGAAACTGCCATAGACTGGTCGTTGTGTGTGTGTGTTGGTCAGCGGGGGTGGTGGTGATTTGTCTTGTCTGCTTCGGCTCGGCGCAACTCCTCGTGGCCCTGTATTTATTCTTGTCCTAAAGTCCCTGGTGGGAGGATGACGAACATGCAAATCTAATCTCTTGCCACCTTTCTTTCTGTTCTCTTCCTCCGGTTCAACCAATGAAGCAGCTTCTTGGTTGGTGACATCATTTCTTTTGGTTTTTTACTTTTAATGCCGAAAAAAAATAATGTAGCTTTTATGCGTATAATTCTTTTCCAACTAAATATAATTTTTATTTTATTCTCATGGAGTTTAAAAAACCTTTTGATCCCATCAAATATTTCCTTTTATTTGGGACAATTCTTTCTGATAATTCAAAACTATGTTTTGTTTAAAAAACTCAGGCTTGGAAATTTTGATTCCACTTATCAAATATTTCCTCTATTGGTAGGAATTCTTTTCCGACAAGTAAAAATTGTTTTGTTTAGAATTTTTTTAAACCTTTATCTGCGGTGTCCTTGTTCCGACATCAATTGTAATTCTCTTAGTCAAACTATTTCCAATTGTCAACAATAACCTCCTTTGACTCGGCTATTCATTAAATAACACACCTGCAAAATATAATTTTCTTCATATCTCTTGACTTTGGGTTTTGCGACCTTCCCTTTGCCTATAATAAATTTTATTACCGGCGTTCATATTAGAACAAACAACTTTTTTTTAGTTGTTTTTTTTCCATTTATAAAAATGAATAATACGGAACAACGCAATTTCTTCCGTCTTATTTGCGACAATTAATAATACCACTAATTGAATTACTTCCGTCCGGCCAGGCTAAAATAGTGTTACATCTCTCCCTTCACCTATTCTGTCATTTAACCGTAAATGACATTATAAACCCCAATACACTATTTAGCATGCAACATTAATTTTCATGCACTATTAGGTTTTCGCATGCAATTTCAACACAAAGTTCTTTCAATAAAAATTTCGTCAACAATTTCAAAAATTTGTTTTTCCTCCTGGTTATGCCTATAAGTTATCATGCACTGATAAACCTACGTATGTAATCTTGATAAGTTCTTTTAATAAAAATTTCTTCAGCAATTTGAAAAAGTTCTTTAACCTTCTGGTTATGCTTTCAATAAAAAGAAACAAAAAAATCGGTATGTGTGTGTGTGTGTGTGTGTGTGTGTGTGTGTGTGTGTGTGTTTGCGTGTGTGTGTGTGAGTTTTTTTTTTTTCTATGGCTTGTTTTTCTTGGTCACTGTTCTTTTCTGTTCCGCTGGAGTTATGGTTTCTACTGGCATTGGTTGCTTCTCTACCTCATACATTGCAGCCAACGTAATTTCTTCTTTGTCTGGGTTCGATTCCTCAGGAGAGGGGACAATCTCCTCTTCTTGTTGGTATTGGAACTTACCAGATTACTTTCAATCGATTTCCTTCTATTTACCTTAATCTTCCATATGGCTGCTACTATGGCAGCAATAAATATCAAAGTACCCATCACGGCTGATCAATTTATTATGATTTTCTTACCATCCTCCCAAGCCGTGCCTTCCTCTCCTAACGTTTCTAGTTGGTCCTTTAATTGATTCATATTTATCTTCTCTTTTGGTTCTGATAGAGCTGGCATCTGCCTTAAAGTAATGTTGGGGAATTCTTTCACTATGGGATTCCAAACTTCTGTATAATTGTCTAAATTCCTGTTAACTAATTCTAAAACCGAATCCTTTTCCTCATATTTTCTCCCTCGCTTTGATAGTAACAGGGTAGGGGCATGGATACTCCGAATGCTGAGCATCCCAGGGACAAATTTACTAAGGACAGCGGCGGTTTCACTCCTATTGTCACAGTGGGTCCCCTTCTACATACCTTGGACAATCTAATTGATTTTTGGACTGCTAGGGCCCACACACCATCAGATACACTAAAAGCTTGTGGCAGCATTGTTTTTGTTAACACTTCTACTCGACAATTCTTTTTAATTCCTTCTCCTTCATTTTCAAATGATTCCAGTACACATATTCTGTGATTACCTGCTACATAAATGGAACTCTATGAAGTACAGGTTCTCAGGGCATCATTCCTACATCTTCCTACCTCCTCTGCCGACAGTATGATAAATTTCGTCCGAGCTGAATTCAGAACTATATATTCGGTTTTAATTTTGTCTCTCGCTATAACTCTCAAACCTTGGTCTGCATGTGAGTAGGGAATAGGCAAGTTTATAACTTGATATATTTAAAAAATACTCTATCCAATAACGGAAGGGTTATCAAAACTAGCACTTTGTTATGTTTTATGAAGGTTATACAACTTAGAGCATTATAATACTTCCATAGTTCTCTGGTGGGATCTACCGGTAATTTAAGGTGATGGGTTAATTCGCCCTCTATTTTCAACAAAAGCCTCCTCAAATGTGCCGGAGTTACTATGCTGGGGAACAAATGTCCCAATAACATGTCCATCTGAGCTCTCACAAGCTCCAGTAATATTGTCAATGACCGACTAGTCCTTCGCACCCTATTAGGAAGGGCGTTTAACTGGAAATACTGTTAAAAGAATCTACCTAAACCATGTACTTCAGTTGCCATAACCTCGGAATTATTAGCTATTTCCTGCTGTAGCTCATTTGGGTTACTTATTATTCCATTAATACTGTCTCTATCCGTCGTTAATTCTACTCTCGTAACATTCAATATCGTAACACTCTGCTGTGCCCTCTTGACCAGGATTTTCTGATTTTTCTTTTTCTTTCTTAGGCTCTCCCTTATGACTCCCACGTCATCCTCTGTTGTTGTTCCAAATATGACATTTAGTGATTTCCCAACTATGGGAACTAAGGCTCGTTTTTCTCTAGTTTGTAGTAGTTCTATTTCTCCCATGTAATTCTTCATGTCATTCCATTGGCCCTCCATTACAGCCTTTTCCATCTCCAAAGGATACAACAATCTAAGATATTTTTCCTATCCTGGATTATTGTGGGCTACTTTTATTTTTGCTATTCCCAGCTTCCTTATCTCATCTTTCAGTCTGTTTAATAAAACCTTGTACAGATTTAAATCTATTACAAAAGTGACCACCCATTTCGACATTGTCATTATCACTTCACTGGTCTTCTTAAATATTGTACTTTTGCTGTGTTTCCATGATTCTCTCCTCATCATCATCATCATCATCATCGTCATCAACATCCACAGCATTGGTTCTTTCATTCTGGCCATTCCTGCAAGGGGAACAGATTCTTTGTTTTTTATTCCCTTAACAATCCGTTAATTAAATTAATTCCTCACTTAATTATTCCCTAACCTCTTTTTCGCCACTTTTCTCTCTCACTACCTGTTCAGCTTTCAGTTCCTTTTTTGTTTTTTGTTAATTAACTATTAGTACGGTGATTGTTTCAGACAAGTGGGCGTCGCCCATGCCACAGCAGTTACGCCCCATCGCTACCACTGCCGACCGGTCAGTAGCATCGACGAGCTGTTTCATTCTCACTGCGAAACGCCATCTGCCCACCCAACCTCTTCAACCACTGCTACTTTTATTCTATTCTATTAGGATCTTCTAACGGGTCCTTCTCTACCGCTATCCCTTACTGTGATTTGGGTGCGATTGCATTCCTCAATCTCTTTTTAAGGGGTAATTCGGATTCTACCTCTGATTCTTTTCCATTTCTTAACTGTCTCATTGTCTGTAAAGGGGGGTTTTCTTCTCCTTTTTCATCGGGCAGTTCTGATTGTGAGCCCTGGGCCCCTTCATTTTCAGTCGATTGGAGGCCTAACTCTTCTTCATTTCTCCGTTTTTCTCGGAGTTGAGAGAGAGGTATCTCATCTTCCTCTTCCCATTCACTTGATTTCCCTTCTGATTCTGGTTTAAGAAGTTTCAACTCTGATTCTATAGTTTCATCGTGAGTTCTTTTCGTCTTTCCTTTATTGGGCCTTCGGGGCGGAATGGTGACATTGCAAAGCCCCCTCTGTAGCGACACAGACGACGAATGAACGCCGTTGGCTACCACCGATGGAGGTCACTCTGACACGTTGTTCGTCTCGTTTGGGCCTCTAGGGTTCATTATAATGGATTGCTGATCCATCTCTATCTTTTTCTTCTTTCTCTCTCTCGGGATCTTCATCTGATTCTAATTCTTCTGGTTCTACAAGGTTTGCTTTCCTTGTTCTTCTCTTTTTGTCTTTTGGCTCACTCAATTAGCTACCTCAGCTAACTTTAAATCATTGGCATGAGCTCTGTATGTTCGACCAGCCACCTGGTCCCATATCACATATGATACTAGACTAGTTTGCTCAATTACTCTATAGTATGGTCCCCATCTCTTGTCCAGTTTTCCTTCCCTCAAATGAAATTTGTAATACACGGGGTCTCCAACTCTAAATTCCACCACCTTCCTGTTGGCATTCACTCGGTCATTTCTCCTCTTTTGAGCTCCTTTTATTTGCCTTCTGGCCGGTACAAACAATTATGCTGTTGTTCTATCACCAACTGATGGTGGTCTTCTCCCATATATTTCCTACGGGGCTTCAATAGGTTATCTATCGGTAAGATCACATCCCTGCCAAACAGCATGTAATCCGGTGAGAATTTAGTTGTATCATTGATCGTGAACCTTACCGTTGCGAGAGCCTGGGTTAAGTACAGGACTCAATTCTCAACATTATTTCTCGCTAATTTTGCTAAAACGCCTCCCAAGGTCCTATGGAATCTCTCCACCTTGGCATTGCTTTGAGGGTGATAGGGGGATGTGGTGATATAAAAGGTCTGAATCTGAATTCAGACCTTTTACTACCTATCTCATGACATAATTTACATTCTCAGGCCCATTGTCTGTCACCTAGCACACTGGGGCACCATACCTGGAAAAAAATTTCAACCGTGATTAAGTCAGCTACGGTTTTAGCTTTCTTATCGGGTACTGCGAAGGCCTCTACCCACTTTGTCAACCAATCTACAAAATTTACTATGTGGAGGTTATCTCTGGGGGTCTTTCCATATGGTTCTGAAACATCCATACTTATTTTCTCATCTATCCCTTTCAACGGTTCCGATCCTTGTCTTCTATTCTGCATCTGACACACCGTACAGCTATTAACGTAGTCAGTAACTTTTCTGTACAGTCTAGGTCAATAGTAGTTTCATGGGTCTTATCAATTCCCATGTGGCCTAGCTTCTCATGACAGTGTTCTAATATCTTTGGTCTTAGATCTGTGGGTATGTACAACCTGGATCTATTTTCTTCATCCTTATCCGAAAGATAATATAGCTTCCCTTCATGTATCTTCTTCTTCTTCTTCTTCTTCTTCTTCTTCTTCTTCTTCTTCTTCTTCTTCTTCTTCTTCTTCTAAGACAGGGCGATCTTTTAGAGTATGGGAATTAATCACTCCGGTGTGATATGCCCTCTCCTCTACCCCTGACTCTACGGTCACAGACTCCTCTTCTAGCTTTTTGGGTATCAAATCTGCACAGTTGTTATCTTTCCCTGCCAAGTACTCTATTTTGCAGTTATACCCGCTTAACTTCAGCACCCACTACTATATTTTCTTATTTTCCCAATCTGTTTCCAGCAAATACTGAAGAGGCTTATGGTTTATTTTTATGGTAAACACGGCCCCGCTTAGATAATAATCTAGCTTTTGGAGGGCATACAAAATAGCGTATGTCTCCTTTTCTATCACTGGCCATCTCTACTGTGTCTCTGAGAGCTTATGTGACAAGAAGTATATAGGTACTTCCTCTGGTATGCCAGGCACCTCCTTATCCGAACAGGGTTGGGTGAGGACTGCTCCCACACATCGCTCACTAGCGTCTGTGTATAATACCATGGGCTTGTTGAGGTCGGGGTGCGTCAGCAGGGGTATAGCAGTCAGCTGTTCTTTCAATGTATTAAAGGCCCTTTTACAATCCACTGTCCATCTAAATCTTGCGTACCTTTTGGTCAACGCTATCAAGGGAGTCGCTATCCGAGATAAAGCGTCTGTAATACCCTATATATAAAATAAATAGAATAATAAATAGAATAAAAGTAACTTTTCACTGAAATAAAGTATTGAAATGTGTAATCTTCGCTGGTGACAAAAGTATTTTGCATGACCCTTTTTCAGCGTCACTATGACTAAGATACTTTCTCACCTTATTAGTATGTATTCTTTTTAATCATTCATCATGTTCACGTTATTACAGCTGGCTGGTGGGTTTATGATACACTGAATGTACCTTTGCATAGGGGGCCTCCTCCGATAAACGACATCCGAGTCCAGGGTATGACTATAAACTGCATCCGTCAGCAAGGCTTGGAAGGTTGAGAGAAACGTGGAACCACCTCTTAACTGCTGTTGTTCCCAGGTACATCCTGACTCGGAGTGGTATCATGTGTTAGGGTCCCAGCTATGGGCAAATAAGTAACCCTCAATCATGGGTCAAAACACTATGAAAGCATAAAAATAGGTGTGTTTAAAGGATTAAGCAGGCATTTGGGTTTACTAAGAATATCGTTTTCACAGGGATCCATTTAATCAACAACATTCCTCAGAAGAGTAGGTCTAACTTCTTTGTTTATTTCTCGTCTCTTTGAACAGGGACGCAGGCGTGACCGAGAATTCCGACTTTAAACTATATCTCTTCGCGCCTCAATTTAGTGAAAAGGCTAATATATAATAAATATTATAAATCTTATTGCCAATATTATTATCATTTTGTTGTCTTTTGTTCCCCAGATTTCATTAACCGGACTACGTGTACCATCCTTTCATTTATATATATATATATATATATATATATATATATATATATATATATATATATATATTTGTTTCCGTTTGTTGAGAGTTGTTGGGTTATCATTAGTTAATTCAATCAGCCTTTTTACATTGAAAGTAGTTGGGTACATTGAGAAATGAATGATAATAGCATCTGTCAAAGTTACAGCTCACTGTATATATATATATATATATATATATATATATATATATATATATATATAATAACAAGACCGACTCTGTAAGTATCTAAATCCTAAAATTATACGAAAATAAACTTTGAGGACAACAAATAACAGACAGAATCTAACTCCGTTATTGTCCGTCGCTATAAGGCGTTGGACAAGAGGGGGAAAAAAAAAGAAGAAAACTGCGGAATACAGACAATACATACAATACCCTGCAGTAAAGAAAAAAAACCCCAAACGGAACCAACCACAAAGAAAGAAAAAGTGCTCGATACAGAACTAACCAAAGCGGAATAACAAAGAGGAAGCAATGTAGAGCAAAGACACGTAAAAAAATCACAAGATATATATATATATATATATATATATATATATATATATATATATATATATATCCAGGTGAAGAGAGCGAAAAGTTTTACAATTTCGAGTTATCCGGCATTTACTTTTTTTTATTTTAGAGCATAATATAATTATTTCTTTTTATTATTTAAAATTAGTATAGTTTACATTGCGACACGGAAATTTGTTTCGAGATTTTTACCCCGTCATCAGGCAATGTTAGCTTATTGTTGTGAAAATGATTTTCATTTGAATATAAAAAAAACAATACGTTTGTTATTTATGGATGTGGGAAGACAGAGATTCACTTTTTTTTCGATACTTCAATTTAAATTTAATTTTTAAAAATAAAAACGTTTTCTTGAAGCTTTAATTTTAGCTTTAATTAAAAGCCAAGAGATTAAATTTACTAATTACAGTAAGCAAAATACCCTGGTGTATTCCAAACCGAAATCATATTGATCGGAATCAAAGATTTTGTAGATTTTTTTAAAAAGTTGTTAAAATTTCAAATTTTCCGCCATTTTTCATCGACTGTAAACAGAAGCCGTTTGAAAAGTTTTAAAAAATCTTACAAAAATAAAATAAACCTCGCTGACACATTATTTTATTCAAATCACCGACTTTAAACTTAGCTTAAATTGGCTTGAAACAAGAATTATTTGCTTACTTCCTGAAATATTAAAAAAAAAAGCGTTTCTCAATTACGGTATCCTTGTTATCACATCTATGAACACTTGTCAAGGAGGCGTTAATGATATGATTTACAGTAGCCGGCATAAAGATGCCAAGTATGAAAGACGAATTTGGTATAAATCTTATTCATACAAATCGTTTTTTTATTTTTAACTATGTTAAAATTAAAAATTAACACAGTTTTCAGTAATTATCCAATATTTTATGGAATTTTTGTTAGTTTAGCTTTGTAGGCTTACGTTAGAAGATGTTTTATGAAAAATAGAAATTAAAATAATATAAAACTTTCTTTTAAAAATTGTACAATTTAATAACAAAATGAAAATAACGGCAGTAATTTATGAAATTTTATGGCATTTATTAATTGTTATCTTTAATATCTATTTTACATATTCTTTTAAGGTACCTCCACAAATTGTGAATTTCACAATTATTTTTTTAACAACATTAGAAAATTAGGAATTAAAATGTAAAAGTTATTTAATGAAAAATATCACGTAATTGCCATTCATATAAATAAGATATGAGCAATCAAAATGCACACAATTAAAATGCTTTAATTATTTTAAAAACTGACGGGATAAATCATTTTCAATTTTCGATTATTAAATGTAGTCTTCATACATTAATTTCATACCCTAGCCTGCCCAGTTAAGAAAGAAATTTTAAAATATTTTTGAAACTTTATATATTAATTTAAAACTTTTTAAAAAAAATAAAAATAATTCTTGTAAAAATTCATTATTTATTGAATTTTTTTTCTTTAAAGACAATGATATGCTTAATTTATATTGTTTATAAAACCAATCAAAAGTTTATCCAAATAAAAATTGGCATAGTTATTGCATCTTTCGCAATTCGGACCTACTTTTTAGAAAATCGGGGACTATTGGAGAAAAAAAGACAGTTGATTAGCATCCCCAATGACTCCTGAATTTAATTATATTAGGTTTATTTGGGCCCAATGTCGAATTTTTAAGCATTTCTGGAAATTAATTAGTGGGAGGAAACATATGTAAAAAATATTTTTTGCGAATGTTTTATAAAATACAATTATTTTAAAATTGATTTCAATCAATTATAAATAAGTCCTGAAATTTTCATCAAAATCCGACTATTATTTGATTTTTGCAAGAATTTCCAAATTAATTTGTCTTTCACGGTCAAAAAAGTGCATTGCGTAATATTACGTTTTTTTTACGTAATAAACTATGCGTCAATTTAGGTCTCGCACTAACGTAAGAAGAAAAAACATTTTCTACAAAAATTTCAAATGTGTTAGAAATAATTAAAATCTTTAAAAAATAATTAAAAAATGCTTTGGTCTATCCTCTTAATGATGATATAAACATTTTGCTGATAAAACTTTGTTTTTATTTAGTTTGGGGTCTTTTTCCTTCGCACTATGCTGTTTTTTCAGCGATCTTTTGGAGGTTCCTACTTTAAATTTGAAAAAAAGTTTATATTTTGGGGGCATATATGATTTCTTTTTTTTTTAATCTTAACGGCAAAAGTCTCAGTTGATCAAAACTCCATTTCTGTTAATGTATCCTTTGTTGATACAAATTTTTTCTTTTAGTTTTCTCAGTATCTCATCATTTTCTAAAACTAAAACTAAAAAAGAAAAGGAAGAAAGAAAACTTTTTTTTTTTATCTAAATTAAAGGGACCTTTTAGTGTAATTATACTATTTTTATTTCGATTCAGAATGTATTTTATTCTAATTTTTCTAAAAATCTTAATTTTACATAACAATTTTTAAATATTTACTTATGAAAAATTTTAAAATTCATTTTATATTTTTATGCTATCTATTAGATCATCATTATATTCTAACAGAATTCTTAATATCAGAAGACATTTTTTTTCAAATATCTATTTAATTATCTATAAATTTAAATATCGATTTAATTATTTTAATATTCATTTAATTATTATTCTTTCATAATAGAAAACAAATTATTAAATATATGTAAGTTAATAAACATTTTTATGTTTATTTTTTTAAAAGAAACTTTTTAACCATATATATATATATATATATATATATATATATATATATATATATATATATATATTATTTTATTAAATTACTTTAATCCGAAATGGAAAAGTAGGAAGGAAAATTCCAAGAACCTGATCCTAATTAATATTAAAAATTTGAAAATTTTTAATATTAAAAAATGATACAGAAGGAGAGCTCAATGTAATTAAAATTACAGAGCCAATATAAATTAAAATAAATTTTCAAAATTAAAAAATGTTGAATGAACATTTCAACGTGAAATCCCTAAGAGAGATTTTAGGCCTCCTCAGCAACAGGGTTATAGAAGGAGTGGTTCGATTTTAATCAAATTTCATACACTCATAGACAAAGACATGAGAAACGATATTCAGAAATTTCAAGCTTGCAGTTCTTACAATAGTGCAGAAAATTTCATATCGATACCAGGAAATCAAAATTTGTACTTACATCCATTTATTTTTCTTTCAGTCTACGGTTTCGCTTTAACTGAAAACAACTATTTCTTTTTAGTCTTTCGTGCCAACGTCCAAAGGGTCTGAGCTCCAAAACCATGGATTAGTTTTAAAGCTTTCATTACACCCGAGCAACGCCGGGCTATACTGCTAGTTATATATATAAACTACCCTTATTGCAGACTTCAGGTGTATATTCCCTGACGTGCCAAACCGTACCACTATAGCTTATCACGATGTAAAAGTGGGAAGCGTTACCCCAATAAGATAGTACACTTATCGAATTAATCCACAGAGTGACGAAGCCCTACGTAAATAGGTGTCTTATATGTTGGAAAATGGCATCATTGAGCCAAGTCAAAGCAATAGATTATTACCCTGTGTACTAGTATTTAAGCCTGACGTTCTATTATATTTTGTACTGACTATCATAAAGTGAACACCCTTGCTAAGACTGATTCACATTCCATACCCTGGATACCCTAGATCATCCACCAACTAACTAAAAAATACAAAATAAATTGCACCCACGCAAGATCGGATTCAAACGGCTACAACATTTGGGAAAAACCCAAAGTAAAATTGCACACCCGCAATAGAGGATTCAAACGGCTGAAATCATCTGATAGCATCTCACAATGTAAGGAAGAAACTTCAAGCTAACTCGCCTTTGCTGCCAATTTACCAAGCATATCCGAGGCCCCTACAATTGTATAGATAAAATAGTGAAAGCTATCTATATTATCAAGTGCGATTTGTTGAATTGATATTGTGGTGTATGTTTGATTAAACGTACCATAGAAATTTCTGCCTTAGTGACTACCGATGGACTTGAACTCTCAAGCTATATTTGTTAGATTGATGATTCAATGTCAAAGGTTTCTACCCGGAGTTGATACTTATATAGATGACACTGTTGTGTATAGTGATGCCTGAGCAGATCATGTGAAGATTGATCGACTCAAACACTTCCAGATGCCATGTAGTTATCTACTTTTAACTTAACTCTCTAAGTTATTTGTTCACCACTGCTGTAGCCTGGCATTGAACTCACAACTCTTTGGTTCAAGTCACTGGATCTAACCAACGCCTATATCCATTTGGTCATATCTCCTTGAGGTTAGGTTAAATGGCATCCAGAAGTAGCATTTCACATGGAATGAGAACAATCTGCCCCAGTGATCAAAATAAAGGGTTCGGTTCAAAATTCCATGCATCTGAAGAAGGTCGGAGCGTGCAACGGTCGAAACATAACGGTGAACATAGTAATAAAGATGAGGATAACAATCTGAACAGTGTAAAATAATATAGATTATTGTATTAGAGTCTGGATTTTCTAGAATATAATCTCGATATACGCCTCATCAAAGGTGTCGACAGTATGCCCTCTGATGCTTTATTACATATCTGTCTTAAAAATATTACAATTATTCTGTTTTTGTAAGGTGCCGAGGTATGACATGACCCTCAATATTTAAATTCAAATCAGACGAATTATCAGTCTATCAAGGGACACGCTTTCTTTGACTTTCCTCTAACTTTCTTCCTACTTTTCTTTCTTTCTTTTCTCTTCCTTTATTTCCTGTCTAGACTGAGAAGTTACGGTATGGAATCTAGGTCGCTTAACAACCAGACAGTTTGACCCCTTAATAGAATAAGTAAAAGTCGGTCATCAAAGCCCACGTGACATGCCAAGTCGCCAAGTGTAATTTTTAAAAATATATTTGAAGTTTCCAGAAAATCTTCGACTAAGTCAAGTTGCGAACAAATTATTTGACTCACATCGTGCGCTCATGAGAAATGCGGGTATGAACTTATTCGATTACCAGATGAGTAGCGAATAAGAAGGAAATATTTCTTAAGTCTTCCCAGTCTTATCTTGGACTTATGAGATTACTAGATGTGGAACGAAAGAGAAGTACTATTCCGATATCTCATTCAAACATTCTAAACAACTTTTACCTGTTTGATGTTATAAATACTTCAACTTACGAGCTCATGATTCATGGATAATAATCGGAGTGATATCTAGTATAGATGTCTGTTGTTGATCTTACATCTGCTCTTGTACATTCTCACCCTATTCAATTGTTTTGTTATATAGAATTGTTTTTAAAATTTCATCCTGTGTTTGTTATCCATTGACACTTCTGTTTCTTTCTGAGCGATCCCATCTATTCTTTCTTTTAACCTTATGTTTACACACGTATGTTGCCAGTTCGTAATAAGTTAAAGTTGTTGCCAGTTCATAATAAGTTAAAGTTGTTGCCAGTTCGTAATAAGTTAAAGTTGTTGCCAGTTCGTAATAGTATATAAGTTAAAGTTGGTCACTGAAGCCCACGTGAGATGCGACGCCAAGTGTGATTTTTAAAAATATATTTTAAGTCTCCGGAAAGATAATAGTCGATGATAGTCTTGAAGAGTTTGATTATAGTTATTGGGGAAGTATCCACTCTGGAGTCTGTTCCACAAAGGAGCGGTCATTATGAAGAATCTGTTAAAATGGAACTGCTTTCTTACTAACGGAATACGAAAGGAATAAAAATTATTTTTCTTTTGTGTTTATGGCATGAAAGTCTTTGCTGTAAAGATCTAAAGTGGTGAAACTACGAATATAGTCTGTCAGAATATTTTCCATGGAATAACGATAGGTTTGTTACTTTGCGTCTGTAGGGAAAGTGCTTGTATGGTGGAAAACAATCACCCATAAAACCGCTTAAAAGCGTTGAGCTCAATGCTAGAAAGAGAGGATTGTGCTGCTCTAATATGTTTGGCCTTTTCTGATTTATGTAAAGATCGAGCACAGAATGTGGGGTCAGGTATTTTCTAAGGCAATATAAGGAGTCTGGTGGTGACTTTAGATTCCAGTAGACGCTTTTTATGGCATCTCTTGGTCATTTCACTAATCCATGCAGACTTCTTTCTATCTATCATTCCTACATCCATCGATCTTTGTACGTTTTGGTTCTTGTTTTAAGTGATTTTTTTCTATCATTTTTCTGATTTCGTAGCGGTGTGTCATATGACAAACATAAACATTACGTTTTAAGGATAGTTGAAAAGTACTTTTCAGTGTATTTATATTTTTGTTGAATGCTTCCGACTTGATCGTTATATGATTTTTTATGTAATATTCTTGATTTTTCTTTTTTGTCCGTTGTAGAGCAGTGGATATCGGCTTTGAACGAGAAATCGGAGAGTCGAGTTCGAATTTCAGCTGAAATTGCATTGCATTCATTTACGCACAAATACCTTTGGGAAAGGTATTAATCCATCTCTTCTCCATCTAGTTATGGGTTAAATAGCAAGACAGATTGGTTGGCAACCAGTCTACCAAAGAATGAAATGGCAATCTACTGTGGGAAAATCTTCTGCCCAGTTAGTCATGTCTTTTTCATGTTAATGATAATTTAAATGTTCTATGTTCACTGAACATTAAATGTTCATCCTTTGATAATGGCCTATGTAAGCCGAAAGCTCAGACCTGATACAAAAATCAACAATTATTGCGATTTCTTGTCGTCTTTCCATGACAACACTATCAAGCTAATCAGATCATACGAACGGATCTTACACAAAATAAATAGACAGAACTTGTCTATATTATTCAATGAAACCTGTATATATATATATAAGATTTTCTGAACTAATGTAAGAACTGCAACCTTGAAACTTCTGAATATCGTTTCTTATGTCTTTGTCTATGAGTGTATGAAATTTGATTAAAATCGGACCACTCCTTCTCTAACCCGATTTTTTACTATTATCGATTTTCGATATTTATCGGGGGTACCTTGACACAAAACCGAGCTAAGAACACTCGCAGACGCTTATAGTACAACCGTGTAAATTTTCAAGAACTTTTCGGAGTCTATAGGTAACGGACACACACATACACACAGAGACAAAGTTCCATTTATAAATAAGTTTAGATTTACATTCTTATTTACATTCTTCTTTCTTTGTCATTTCTTTTCTAAGCATTGTTTTATTCTCTGTCTTATTGCTGTTTCTGATTTCTTTGCTATTCATATATTCTATGTTATATTCATTATTCCACAAAGCCTGAAATCTCTTCTTGATTTTGACCTGAGATTCAGTTCCTTTCTTTCTCACCTCATAGGATGCATCTCCTTTATGAGAATCATTGGTTCCTCTCAAACTTGATTTACCAAATAACCATTCAATGATCAATTCTTATATTAACCTTATTTATCAGTTACATATTTAATAGAACCGGTGATTTTTTGTAATTATAAAGTTAGTTTCATTTTTATTTCTTCGGGATTTTCATTTAAGGTCTGTTTGCTTTTGAAAAGAAATGTTCTCATAAAACAAGCACCAACTAAGTGACAAATTTTATATTTGTATTAATAATTTACGCTCTCAAACCCTGATTGAGCACTCTGGAAGAATGGTAGACTTTAAAAAAACACAGTAGCTACTCTAGCATCTACGCATTGTTCATTCAGTAGTGAATTAGAACACTCTCAGTTACTGGTGTATGTTTACATGGTATATCACACGCAAAAAGTTTGCCGTCTTCTACCTAACGCCCATAGCTCAGAGTTAGAATCACCAACTGATGTCAATTCGGTCTGGTTTCAATCCTGGATAAAAGCTAATCGGATGTCTAACAGTACTGATGAGTTGTGATACAGCGAAATAGATCTATCTGGGGATGACTATATATATAAAGATAATTTTTCGAAAAAATCTAAATATATTCCGAGTTTGAGCAGATAAGATGAACGTTTAATTTTATTTGCTGCGTACTGTCGACAAAACTATCTATCTACTCTATCTATCTATCTATCTATCTATCTATCTATCTATCTCAGTCTGTTCATATCTATCTATCTATCTATCTATCTATCTATCTATCTATCTATCTATCTATCTATCTCAGTCTGTTCATATCTATCTATCTATCTATCTATCTATCTATCTATCTATCTATCTATCTCAGCTTATTAATATCTATAGATCTATTTCTATTCATATTTATCTATATATTTTGTTGAGTGATTTTGAAAGCTTTATCGCTCGGCGCTGTACAATCGTGATCTTGTGTCTAGCGAAGCTATGTTTTGTAAACAGCTATCTGTCTCCCTCCATGAACTGTGATTATTTTAACTTCTAAACTTTCCAAAATATTTTACCAATCACAAACAACGTCTACTTTAATCTGGAACCTCTCACCCTCTCCCCCGAAGATCAACCTCACTAATCAGCCTCAAAACAGTGAACCTCCTCAAAAGGCACAGAATGAAGAGATGTCAACTCCTCTTCAATGGAGCCCAAAAGGCACAAATCTCTCCTCGAGGCAAATTTTCAAAGCAAGACCGTCTTTGATACTTTGGCTTTTCCCTTGCGGAAGCTGTTGTGAGGCGGATTTGCCGTGGGAAACCCGGCAGCTGCATTGGTTTTAAATCTTATAAACACTTGGCGTTTACTTCTGTCCTTGGCAAAGATCTTTGTAATATCTTTAATGAAAGATTTCGATGTGGACCGATCCTAGGTTACCTTTCCTGTTTGATTTCTTTTTTTCTTTCTGTCTTCTTTTATACGAAAGTTTCATCTCTTTCTTTTTGTTGCTATATTTTCCTCTTTTCTTTCATCCTTTCTCTTTTTCAACCGTTTTTCTCTTTCATTCATTTCTCTCTATTTCTTTTTTCTTTTGTTATTTCTTTCTCTTTCATTTGTTTCTTTCTCTTTCGTCCTTTACTTCTTTCTCTTTCATTTTTTTCTATTTCCTCTTTTCTTTCATTTTCATTATTTCTTTCTCTTCCGTTTTTATTTTCTCTTTCATTATTCTATTCTCTTTCGTCCATCTTTCTCTTTCTTTTTTCTTTGTATTTATTCATTGTATTTCATTTTTTCTTTCTCTTTCCTTTTTCTTTCTTTATATTTAATTTTTTTCTCTTTCATTTTTTCTTTCTTTTTCATTCATTTTTAATCCTTTCTCTTTCATACTTTCTTTCTCTTACTTTCTTTCTTTCATTATTTCTTTCTCTTTCATTCATTCATTCTTTTTTCGTTCCTGTTTTTCTTTCTCTTTCATCCATTCATTTTTCTCTTTCATTCTTTCTTTCTGTTTAATCCATTCTTTCTCTTTCATTATTTCTTCTTTTCGCTTTCGTCCATTCTTTCTTTCGCTTTCATTCTTTATTTCACTTTAATTCCTTTTCTTTCACATTCATTCTTTCTTTTATTTTCTCTTTCTACTTTATTTTTTCTTTCTCTTTCTTTCTTTCTTTCTTTCTTTCTTTCTTTCTTTCTATTTCGTCCATTCTTTTTTATATTTCACCCTTTATTTCTCTTTGATCCGTTCTTTTTCTTTCATTCTTTCTTTCTCTTTTACCCTTTTTCTCTTTCATATTTTCTTTCTTTCTTTCTTTCTTTCTTTCTTTCTTTCTTTCTTTGCTTTGTTTGCGACTTCGTTCTCTTTATTTTGTATTTCTTTTACTTGATCTGAAATCTTTTTGTATTCTTACTTTTTTGTATGTTTTTGTTCAAATTTGAACATTTCTTCTTCATATATTTAACTCTCTTGTTTTTCATTTTCACTGTTTCCCACGTCTTCTTCTTCTTCATGTGCCGTGTTCCTTCAGGACGTAGGCGATCATGGACTTCCACTTGGCTCTGTCTCTTGTCGCTCTCAGTAATTTTTGTCTTGGTATCTCTTCTAAGCCCTGCTCCGTCAACTATTTGCCCAGACCTAACAAGTACGTCTTGTGCTGCTTTTCCCGGTTTCTTTTTCCATTTATCCGACCTGTGAGTATCAAGTTCTCCAGGCCCTCCTTCCTCATTACGTGTCCCAGGAACCTTGTTTGTATATTCCTGATATTTATTATCAGTTTTCTTCTCGCTTGCATCCTTTCCAATGCCTCATCGTTGCACACGTGCTCTCTCCATGATATCCTCAGCATCCTTCTATAAAACCACATTTCTACTGCCTTAAGCCTCTCTTTAATCTTTGATGAGATCGTCCAGCATTCACTTCCATACAGAGGGACAGATATCACGTAGCAATCCAGCACTCTTTTCTTTGTTTCTTAATTAAATTTTCCTGTCTTTCAGGACTCTGGTTAGCTTCTGAAATGCGTCTTTGGCCATGCGAATGCGTCTTTGGATCTCCGTGTTGCATTTTCCATCCTCTGTCCAAACACTTCCCAAGTATTTGAATTGTTTTTACTTGTTTTATTTTAGATTCTGCAACTTGCAGTTGGCATATTGATCTCCTCTTTTTGCTGATGACCACGCATTCAGTTTTCTTGAGGTTTATGCTCAGCCCTTTCTTTTCACTTTCTTTTGCTAACTTTTGTATAAGTCCTTCATTTTGCTGTCCGTGTCTGCTGTCAGCACTGTGTATCGGATATTGTTGAGATTATGGCCGCCAATGACGAATCCTGGCAAAGCTTTTATTTCTCTCATAACTGCTTCGCTGTAGAGGTTGAAAAGATCGGCTGAGAAAACACATCCTTGTCTTGCGCCCCTTTCTATTTTTGTATACCTGCTGGTCAAGACATCTAAAGACACACTGCATGGATTCGGATGAAATTTTCAGAGTCGATTGGCCTCTTAAATAGTACGAACAGATTAGATTTTGGGTTCGATCCGCTACCGGATAAAGTTTCTGGGATATTTTTTCGGTTTTGCTTATAAAATTTAATTTTTGCCTTTCTAATGCCAAAAACTGCTGAATTCACCTCATATCCGTACTTTAGCGGTTCGCTGCCAATATAGGTTCTTGATTATCCTAACGTCTTTTCTGAAAATGTCGAGGTTGCCAAGCATCTCTATTAAGTCTCTGTGTTGTACTTTGTCAAACGCCTTTGTGTAGTCCACAAAGCAAAGATAAAGGTCCTTCTGCATTTGTATTGCTCGTTCAGATAGCATTCTGGGCATGAATATTGCATTCATCGTTCTGGTATCTTTAACGAATCCGCATTATTCCTGTTCTATCTCTGGGGCGATTCTGCTGCGCGCCCATGTCATTTGATGTATTTTTGTTTCTGAATCTAATACTCAATTTATTTTACTAAAAAATAACTAAGGAAAAGAGGACGACCGTTACCTTGCAAAAATAAACTAACCTGGTTGAAGTCTGAAATAATAATAATTTCTAGGTAAGCTGCTACAGAAGATGGTTCATCGTGTCAGTCGAAACAATTATTCTCTCCAGAATCTATCTTAACATATCTATGTCTACCACTCGTCCATGCTAATAATATTGCTGCCACATATGGTCCGGTGAAATGTTAGTATTATTGTTTATATCTTACTCTATTCATATCATTTTTTCATCTTTGCCTATTTCAGTCCATTATATAAATAAACATGATAGCTCTCTCATTTACATATAGTTTTCATTTTCTTTCTAATACGAAATCTGTTTAAACTCTCCCAATTTGTTTATATCTTTCTCTATTGGTTATCAGTGTAGCTATTTCAATCTATTGATATTGATCTGTCAGATGTTTCTGATTCAATTCATATATCCAAGCTTTTGCTTATCTACTTCTACCTTGATGAGCACATGACTGAGTGGTTAAAACATCTACTTTCTGACCATCAAGCCCAGGTTCAAATCTCACCACGGTTGATTTGTCAGGAAAGTGACTTCTTGATGTTATCGGTCTGGAAGAGGCAACCCCAGCACGTGGCAACTTTGGAAAGTGCCTAACAACCATACCATGGGTCGATCTAAGCTTTTATCTTTTCTAGAAATACTTTCATGGTAATTGTTCGAATGAGCTCTTCGCTATGGCACCGAAATTTTATGAATTATAGTGCAGTACTAGACTAGCGTCGAGATTTAATCAATTAAGAGATTGTACTGGCTACATATATCATAACTTCTCTTCATCATAATTTCTTATCATAACTTTCTCTTCTCGCACTTCTCGCTTGTGAAACTCCCTCCTGCTCCATGCTTTCCAACCAACTTTATTCTGCAAAAAATTAATTGCAATATCAATCGCTATCTACTGTCCACCTGATTACTCTTTCCTCTTTCCGCTCATTATTAATATTTCTGTTTGTAATTTTCCACACCCTGTAGCTCATTGCGTTTTAGTGGCTTTACTACCTTTCATGGGGGTGATACCAATTTAAAACAAAATATTTCGGGTGGATACCTATATATATATATATATATATATATATATATATATATATATATATATAGTGAATGAGAACACAGGGGTAGTTTCTTCCAACACCTCAAGATGCTACAAAACCAAATATTAACCTGTGATCTCGTGTCATGTTCTTAAATATCTTCTTCAATCTAGACTCTAATATGGGTGTCATGTATAGCTTCCAACTCGTTAAGCAATGTCTATAGCAAATGCATCCTCTTACAGACTAGAGCTATAGAATCCCACTTAAAGACAATAAGTAAAATAAGTAGTGCCTGTAAAACTAAAAGCGAAAATAATGATATAATCAAGATGTTGGCTTTCCACACGATATTATACAAAAGGTTAGGAAGGAATTTTTTGTGGTAAGAGTCAGTTACCTTTCTTTCTATTATGTATGGGCTGATCCATTCATGATAAGTAGTCCTGAGTAATTTTAAAAGAAAGAAGATGATATTATTGCACTGACATGAGTACTGAATACTACTATCACGACTAACTCGATTGAGTTAAGTGTTGTGACCTGACAGACCCCACATCACTACAGAAACTCTCCTCAGTACTAGAAAGAGCGATATGAATGAACTTGAGTAGTTTAATTTCCTAATGAATTTTTTTTAATAGAAAGATTTTATAGTAACTTTTTAGAAATGTCAACCCACAGTAATGTTAACTGTTCGGCCGAAGTAAGCCTCATGTTTTCCTTATGGAAACGGTTTTCTCATCATTAGCACCTGAATAATATCAGCAATACTTGTATGAATTCCTGATCAGTGATAATCCATAATAGTGCTACGAAATGATCATTAGACATACAATAGATCTGTTCTACCTATTAACAGTGCTTACGTTAATTCATTACCGCTAACCATAAATTTGTCTTTGATTTTCTAAGCCCAACGCCAGATTCGATGCTAAATTTGTTACAGGTGGAATAATGGTTGTGTTTAAATGTCACATTCTTGTAATTTCTATCTCTAGATCGTTATATTTAGATTGTTCATCAAATTCTTTTGATAAAATGTTTTTATCAGACGAGAGTATAAGGTCCATAATATAGCACCTCTGTTCTTTTAAGACGCTGTCTGATCTATCAGCTTTTGTCTTCACTCATTCACTCGGCAAGACCAGCAACATAACATCATAAGTGAAGGTTCTTACTCATACAATACTCGTAGAATTTTAGGTATTCTTGTTATTACCTCCGCCTTGGAGGTATTGTATAAGATTGCGTTTGTTTGTTGTTTGTTTGGCCGTGGCCAAGACATCTAAAGACACACTGCACGGATTCGGATAAAATTTTCAGAGTCGATTGGCCTCTTAAATAGAACGAGCAGATTAGATTTGGGGTTCGATCCGCTACCGGATAAAGTTTCTGGGATATTTTTTTCAGTTTTGTTTATAAAATTTAATTTTTGTTTTTCTAATGCCAAGAACTGAATTACTTCCACTTGATCATTTTAAATACTGAATTACCTCCCTTGTTCTATTTTAAGTGTGCATTTAATTTTAAGGGCAGTCTAGTTTATGTTTTGTATTTTACATTCATCAAAGCGGCCAGGTTCACTGCATTTGATCTTTTTCATTTAATACTCATCTCTTACAAATCCCTGAGATGATGTCGGTATTGCCTTAGTGGAGGTTTGCGGCCTTTGATTGCTCTTTCTAGTTTTTATATAAAACTATCCTCAGGGTATATGTATAAACTGTTATGAAATGTAAAGAGATATTGTGTTTATGCTTGGGTTCCATTCTCAAGCTGCCCCATTTTATACAATCTAAATAGCTTGGATTCCAAAATCCGAAAAAAAAAAAAAAGAAAGCTAAAAGCCGAAGCCCTTCCTGTCCCAAGAATTTCGAATAAAGGATTCTCAACCTGTATTATTATTATTATTATTATTATTATTATTATTATTATTATTATTATTATTTTGTTTTCGGTGTATGTTCATTTCTTTCTGGATTCCAAGTAGAAACCAAAGTTTCAGAAATAGCATCACATTTTCTCTAGGGTATTTTTGAATCCCTCCTCTCTAAAACAACCTAAAATTACACACATTTCACATAAATAAAGGCCTTCGTAATGTGTAATCTGTACTTTTGAGTATGTGCGGTACCCCTCAGAAAAAACTTGTATAAATTCCTTTTCACATATTTCGTGGAAACTCGCAATGTCATTGGATAAAAAATACTACTTAACTTAGAACACTTTACTAATCGCAGCTTGACAACAATTTATTTATCGCTTTATTTGTACTAGTCAAATTTTATGCACTTTTCTTGAAAGTTGGCTCCAACCAGCTTTCTGAATTGTTCTAAAGGTGGCAATCTAATTGGCTACGCGGTGCAGGGGATATTGGCTTAAAACCAGAAATCTGAAAGCCGAGTTCGAATTTCAGTTGCGTTCACTTATGCGCTAATACCCTCGGGAAAGGTATGCATTCACCATTTCTCTCTCCAGCTATGGGTTAAAGAGCAGGACGTTTTCTCACACAAAATACTCTTCAACTAACTTTTCGTCATTCAGAACATTCACACAACTATTCAATTATAATACATCTTGAACATTCAAACATACTGAATATTCGAATTCATTTTCATTTTAGCAAAATATTGCCACATACAGTTTAATCGAGACAACTTTTAATTTGTGCATTACATATTTTTATCTTGATTCACACTTGTGAACTTTTTAAATCAACAATTTTAATCTCCTCTAACATTGCTTGGAACTGGTATAATCTTCTTTCATCATCTTTGTATATTTGTTGAAATACACTTATTTATTTGTTTTATGACAAATTTGTTTTGTTTCCTCAATTGCTTTCAGATTTAAATATTGCAAAATGTGTGCGGAGTTATACATGAAGTGTAATTCGGGCACAAGTGCAATTTATTATTATTATTATTATTCAATAAACATATTCCTTATGATATTTAACGGAATCAAAGTCGTACAATATCTGGTTTTGTTCTAAAAAGACGCCGTATAAAAAAAAAACTGCATTTAGAAACTTGGAATTAGTTGAATTAAATAAGATTCGAATATTTAGGACCTGCGAGCGTTCATAAAATCTTACATGTTTAGTTATTATTATTTTTTATTTTTCTGGCATTGACATTAAATCATTTTTTTTTTTTAATTATAGAGATAGCGACAACATATATTCCGGATATTATTGTTTGTAAATAAAAAGAAATCTGCAGGTCGCCATGACAGCTAATCGCAAGTCTCAAATAATGGAAAACAACCTTTGCTTTTAGTAAAAAAACAAAAACAAACAAACAAACAAAAAAATAACAGAGCAAAAAACAAAATAAAAAAAACAACTTTAAATAAAAGCACCTGCCACAATTAAACGCATCCAACATAGCCTCGGTTTCATTTTTGTGATAAAAACAATATGGATGCTAGTAAAAACTTAAAAGAATGACACTGTGTCAATGCCACTTTATCTGACAAATGTGACCGACATTTTGTTATTTATTTTAGCCGCTTTAATTCCTCTTTTTATTTATTGCAATAGAGTATGGAGGTTAAAATATGTTACTCTGACAAGTCAATAATAAACGCATAATAATGAACAATTAATTTGTTGTGACTTTTCAAGGATTCACACAACATCAATGTAATGTTTAAGTTTTTCAAGTCATTCAGAGAAATAAAGATAAAGAGAGAACGAGAGAGAAAGTGAGAGAGAAAATGGTTAGATGAAAGAAAGATAGAGATAGAAAAAGTTCGAGAAAGAGAAATAGGGAGAAGGACGGGGGGAGAGAGAGAGAGAGATAGAGAGAGGGATAGAGAAAGATATGAGAAGAAAAATAGAGTGGGGAATTAAAAAAAAACAGGTAAAAAAGAGAAAAATAGGGAAACAAAATTAAAGAAAAGTATTAAATAGTCGAATTCATGTGAAACAGAGAAACAAGAAAAGTTATGAGTTTGATCAAACTTGCTTTGACGACCCAAGATGCAAGCTACGAATCGGAGATGTTTAAATCGAGCAAGTACTGGGTAGTGTCATATGATACGGCGTAAAATGTGACAAAGAAATCTGAAGGCACATTGAAATAATGAACGATGCCTTCTAAAAGCGAAAAATGTATTAAGAAAGAGGAAAATGCCATTAGAAACACAGAACTGAAATAATATGCAATATCAATCGTGTTATATGGCAGTCAAGACTGGAATGAAGAGACATGAAGCAAAAAAAAAAAAAAAAAAAGAAAGAAAAGGTTATTGAACTGCTATGTAATATCAATCCTCCGAAATGAAAGTGAATAATGGGAAATTTTCTCAAAAATGAAGGGGAAACTTAAGACAACAGGAATATGCATTTACAGAAGGGTGCTTAAAATACCATGGGCTGAACCTATGAGTCACGGGGAGCAAGAGAAACAAAGAAAAGAGTGTTGTACTGCTACGTAATATCAATCCACCTGAGTGGGAGTGAATGCTGGACAATTTCCTTACAGATGAAGTGGAGACTTAAAGCAACAGAAATCATGAAAAGATTGCTGAAACGCTATGTAATATCAATTCTTCTATATGGAATTGAATGATGAACAATTTCTTCACAGATGAAAAAGAAACTTTATGCAACAGAAACAAATTTCTGAACATTTTTTAACTAATCATTGCACCCCAAGCAAGGCAGGACCACAACTGGTGCGCAAGTGGTTACAGGGAGAGAAAAAAACAAAAAAACAAGGCACGGGGAATGTCAAAGTAAATATAAGAGCTGGATGGGAATCTGTTAGATAGAAGATGGTAATTGACGTTGCATTTTAACTTTTGAATATTGTAGCTATCAGGGAAGTGAGCAAACGCGCGAGAAAAGAAACCTTTAGAGTAGAAAAGGTGATTACATTTAACTATTTTGACGGTAAAGAATTAGGACATAGATGCCAATCTAGTATCCCAAGTCTACAAGTGGTTGGGCAACCAAGGGAAAAAGCTCTTCAGAGCAGCTGCCATGAAAATACTTTAAGAAAAGACAGAGGGAAGCCACATCACGTCGGTGAGAAAGTCACTGGTTAGGGTCGATTATATTGCAGATCCTCTTTTAGATTTTGTCGAGAACCTCAAGATGAATAGCAGTAGCATTCGACCAGATATGCCAACAGTATTCAATGCACGGACGAACGGTAGATTTGTAAATGTGCAAAAAACAAAAAAAAAACAAAAACAAAAAAATGTCCTGGCCTGATACAGTGACCCAACCTTCCTAGCAGTAGATGCAACTATGGATTTGATGTAGTCATTCCATTTGAGAAAGTAAAGCTAAGGATGTGAGTGGCTCTTTAGAAGATGATAGGCAAGAAAATTTTCTATGGTGGTTAAAGGAAAGCAGTCTGGTTTTAGAGCCATTAAAATTTACAAGCAATTTCCTATCCCATTCAATCACAGGTTCTAGGTGCTTTTAAAAGGCAGCAGCCAGGTTTACTTTGACAGCCTTAATAGATTTCTTATTGAGACGGGAGTAAGTAGTGGTGTCATCTGCATAGCTGCCTACCTGGGAACTGATTACTCCAGGAAGATCGTTGATGAAGTTCAGAAAAGGTAGGACCTAAGATAGAGCTTTGAGGGACGCCTGCATTCGTATGAAAAGCTTTTGAAATTTGCTCATTCAAAACAACCTTCATTTGACAATTTAATAGGAACGAATGGATTAAATCAAACAATCGTCCGGAAATACCTTAGCTCTGGAGCTTGCACAGAAGCCCAGCATGCTCTGTAAAATGCTTTGGAGATATCAAGAACTACAACTCGAGCTTCACTGTTTTTATCAAGAGCTTAGTATATGTATTCAATGATGATTGTTAGAATATCAGCGGTAGACCTAATGAAGCGGAAGCTATATTGTTTGTCAGAGAGAATGTTGTGAGATGTGAAATGCCTAACTAACTCGGCATTGACATAACATAAAAGATAAGAGGCTAACAGGGTGATAATTAAAAAGGTCATAGGGTTCCCCAGAGTTCTTAAGAACAGGAACTACAAAAGAGAACTTCTAACAAGCAAGAAAAAGTTATTGAGTTTGGAGAGAACTGGAGTCAGCTCAGAAGAACATTTTTAAGACAATGACTGGAATTCTATCACCTCCGTTTGCCTTATGTGAGTCAAGCTTAAAAATAATGTTAGAGATCAAAGATGGGGTAATATATATATTACTCAGTTGAGCCTCACTTCTATGTAATATGAATCCTCTTATAGAATGTTAGAAAAGTAGTTTCTTACTGATGAAGAATTGATTTAAAGCGAGAGAAACAAAGAAAAGAGTACTGAAATGCTGATTAATATCTTTCCTTCTATATGGCAGTGAATGCTGCACAATTTCCTCACAGTTAATGAATAGACTTGAGTCAAGAGAGATGTGATTTTACAGAAGGATGCTGAAAATACCGTGGACTGAACATGTAAGTAAAGGTCAGCGCAAGATGCGAGTTATGAATTGAAAACTATCTGGGAAGAGATGCCGGAATAAGAGATGCCGGAAAACGTGACACCAGATGTGAATCTATTTGGAAAGGCACTATTAAATTAAAATAAAATAAAGCAAACTAGAAAACAGAAAAATACTAACTTTGGATAGACTAAAGTTAACCAAACGAAGGAAACCAAAAGAAAACAGTAATTAGGGTTTCCCAGAGACGTAAAACAAAGGGGCCATCTGGTTTTGGTCTAAACTGAGATTAAGTGATAGCATATTCTAAGGACCTACGTAAAAGTGATAGATAATACGTTTACGACCATTGAATACGGAGCTGCCTTGGACGACGAAATTCGGTAGATTGATAAGAACTAACATTTCCAAAATAAAACACGAAAAGAATAGTAATTAAATTTGTCGTCTGCCAAAATGCGACAAGTGTCTCAAATCAAGGGATTGTCTCATTGATTTGTCACTTTTTGGCAAAAGGGTTAGAATGATAAATTCTAGATGCGAAAAAGACCACACACAAAAGCACACAAAAAAAAAAAGAAAAATTTTGAGCAATAATCACAATTTGGTCTTTGGGCTAAACCACGTCGCTCGGGCAATTATGGTGAGAGGCAGAAACACAAAGCAGGAAAGAGACGGATTTGATCAGATAGCCAAAGAAGAGACGGCCCAGGTGAAATTTTAGGAAAGACTGAGGGACGTTCCACGCCCCACGAGTAGTGATGGTGAGGAAAAAAAGAAAGAAGGGTTTGATCAGGTGACCAAAAGAAGGTGAAGGCTCTGGTAAATTTTCAAAGAGGGAGGAGGTGTCTCCCGACTAGACATTTTCAGGGAGAGCCTTGATTGATTGCTTAGGGAACACTGGCATTACCAGAACTCATCATACCTCACCTCAGCCTTTGCGCAGGGTTGCATAAAAGAACAGAACGCCCAGCAGTGTTAGTTCGGCCGGCCACCGAGAGAGAATTGATTCGACTGGCCAAAATGCATTCGAGAAATCATTCGGCCAATCAAGAGACACAAACCGGAGACTAGAGACCGGGGAGACTAGAGAGAGAGAGAGAGAGAGAGAGAGAGAGAGAGAGAGAGAGAGAGAGAGAGAGAGGTGGAGGATGACAACTGCTTTCTCTAATCTGATGTGATTTGCTGCCCTGATAAAAATCCTCCGACTTGAAGCCTTATTTCAGAAGTATTGTTAAAAAAAAGAAAACAGATAACGTGTCACGATAGTCGACAGTTATTGCATAGAGAATATAGACGTGCTTGAGCCATCAATAATTGTACTAACAACTTTGTATCTAGGAATTGCATAAAAATATTTTTCTTTTATCCAAGATATTTTTTCTCGTCTGATTTCACTTTGGCCCGACCAAAACCAAGGCATCGATTCCAGGCGACCATTCAGACCAAGCCAGTCTTGTGATCAATCAACACAACGTGGGGCGAGACAACTTTGGAACGAAGCAATCATCTCCACGATCAGCTCAAGGGACCGATATTGAGTACGGACCGGCCGCGGGGATGGACATCATACTAAATCTTAAGATGTGTTGTAATTATTCTAAAAGCTAAGCAAAGTATTAAGAGACAGGAAAATTTACTAAAATGAAAGGGATGTGTGCAATATAGTAGTGCATGATTTACAATTTTTACAAATGAAAAGAAAACTTCAAGCAATAAAGATCTGGTTCTACAGAAGGATAGTGAGAAGGAGAGGGGGTATGTGAGTAACATTGAAGTATTAAGGAAAATGGGAACAAAAAGGAAATTTATATTCGGAATCAGAAAAAACAGTTGAAATTTCCGAGACGCATAATGAGGAAAGAAAACTTGGAAAATTTAACAATTACAGGACATACCGAAGGGAAGTGGTGCGGTGGAAAAGATCAGTGTCCGAATATAACGAGTTCTTGTAAATGAATGGCAGGATATGGGAGTGGTAAAGATAGCTTAGCTGTGAAGTGACATGATGGCAAACATTCTGAATGAAGACGGCATACAGAGGATGATTCCTATTTTTATCCACCATATTTCGCTGGTCAATTTTTCAGGTTTCTTTAGTTGACCATAGAACAATGAATCGTCTTAGATATATTTTAAATCATATCCATTTAATAGAAAAGTACCCAAGAATATTTGACGTCGATTTTTAAAAAAATGACCAAATAATTGTTTCTATGTTTCTAAATGCAGTATTGTCTTTTTTTTTTTTAAATTTCAGACCAACTGTGGATGTTGCTGGAACACAATGGTGAAAAATAATGAATGATAGATGATTCATATCTAATCCGGAATCAATGGAACCTGTAGGAGAGGTGATTAGTTATTTTGTCATATTAGTAATAGAAATTAATTATTCTGTTTGTTTTTGTTAACGTTATAAACTGTAGATGAAGCAATGCAGTTTGGATAAAACAAGATTTGCACAGACACGCCGCTATCAAGCCTTTTCAGAAGTTCTGTGTTTGTTTGGAAGGATGAAAGACGAAATATAAATGGTAAGAAGAAAGCTGGAAAATACAAAAAAGGAAGAAAAGTGGGTAAAGAACCGGAATATGGACAAAAGAAAAAACTTTAACATTATAGTATTTCTACTTTATACCTAGGATTTTTTTAGCGTGTGAAACTTTGTTCAATATTCTTTCTTGTAGAGCGTGAAGCATAGTTTACGAAGAAAGTAAAGTGACGCACACTTTACCTAGGAACTTATGTGATACACAGTTTATGTCAGGCGGTAAATGACGCGCACACATTACTCAGGAAGTAACGAATACTTTATGTAGGACGGTAAGTGACAGTTTTTATTGGAAGGTAAGTGACGCACAATTTACGTAGGACGGTAAGTAGCGCATATTTTACGTAGTAATCTAAGTGACGTACACTTTACGTAGTAAGACAAGTGACGCATGTTTTATGTATGAAGGTAAGTGACACACAGTTTTCATACGGTGCAAGTGACGCACACTTTACGTAGTAAGATAAGTGACGCATGTTTTATGTATGAAGGTAAGTGACACACAGTTTTCATACGGTGCAAGTGACGCACAATTTACGTAGTAAGACAAGTGATGCATGTTTTATGTATGAAGGTAAGTGACACACAGTGTTTATATGGTGCAAGTGACGCACACTTTACGTAGGTAGTTAAATAACATACAGGTGTTGATGTATCGTTAAACAGCCAAATCAACAATCTCCTGGTAATAGGTATTATCAAAATTAGAGACAAACCTGTGTGTGAGGAAAATGTTTTGGATTATGAAGAAGAAGTTATAAAGAACCAATACTGCAGTGACTGAGAGAGAGAGAGAGAGAGAGAGAAAGAGAGAAAGAGAGAAAGAGAGAGAGAGAGAGAGCAGAAACATATGCATTTTGTAGGGGTTTCATTTAAAATCCAGCAGAGTTTAACTGCTACAATACGATTGTTTTTTACAGCTTATTACCTACGAGCCTGCGTACCAGAGAAAAAAAATTTAAAGAAAATATACCCTGTGCCAAGATTCGAACATGCAACCTCTTTGTAGGAGAGACACACTTTCTTTATTATGTCTTCTCGAGTGTGCATACGAAATAAATACTATTTGTTTATATTTATGAGATGAGGTATTGTAATTATTTACACTATTTATCCTGTTCGGACTGTTATCCTTATCTTTGTTGTAGGTTCCGACCTTCTTCAGATGATTGGAATTTCGAACTGAACCCTTTTTTTGTTCACTGTGGTGGATTGTTCTCTTTCCATGCGCCATATCGCTTCCAGATGTATTAATATCAAAACTTAGAGTGTTGAGCTAAAGGGAGATAATTGATATCTATGGGTCATTTAATGCCGAAATTCAATCTTCTTGGGAGCTTGAATGCAATAAAAATACGATATATGTTATTATGCTTTCACAATTGAATACATGGTAGATGATACTCAAATTTGGTACATATACATGTTTGTGTGGACATGATTACTTGAGGCGTCGATGTGTGTTTTATTGAAGTTATATTTTGGAATACAATTAATTTAAGAAATTGAAGGATATTATATGGATTAATTTCGTGAAAGGCATTTCATGATGGTTGTATTTTAAATGAATTTGGATGAAGTCGATGACAATACAATATACACATTTTTTTAATATGAAAGTGTATTGCTGGTATTTTTACTATAAAAATATGTTTTTTATATTTTTATACTTTCATATTTTTCTTTATGTTGGGGGTGGGGGATCACTATTTACCCGTAGCTGGGACTAACAACTGCTACCACCCCGAGTAAGAGTGGAGCTGGGAACAACTGTAATTAAGCAGTGGTTCCACGCTACACAAAAGCTCCAGAGGCCTTGCTACCAGATGTAGTTTATCGTCAGATCCAGGATTTGCTACAAAGTGGTGAAACGCGTAGCTGAATAGCTTTTTCACAGATATTGATATATGGATATATTGCTAAGTATTGAATACAGTAGCACTGTCGTTATATAAAAATAATTAAGTGATCTGTTGATAAAGCATAGTGAGAGCATGTGCGTGTATGTGCTGATATAAAATTCTTGAAAAGCAGTAATGAAGAACACACCCTAGAGTCTTTGCCGCAGGATCTATAAGGCGACACGACTTAATCACCGAACATTTAATGTCAGTGTTGTTTTGTCTGGAATAGTATTTCCTTCTTTGATTTTATTTTATAAAGTTATTCGAAGACATTTTCGATCTGTTAGACAACTGGAGAAACAAACGGAATTTAAACGAGAAACATGCGATTTTTCTTCCCTGTCTCTTCACTATACTTGCAAAATCCAAGTTCACTGCGTATTGTAAATACCAACACAATAATCATCGCAATCTTTATACGCTTTGATGAAAAGATGTTTCGTAACTCTAAGGAAGTTAGATTTGCTGACCAAAAATAAAAGAAGAATGACGTCAAATGTCTGTTTTGTCTCGTTGTCATGGCAATGTGATACACAGTGTCTCGCACCAGTTTGTGCTAATTCGGAAAAATGAACTTGTTCATTACATCAATGTCTTTTCGTTTATTTTCCCGATTTTCCCTTACCGACAATTTACCATCATCATCACTATTATTATTATTATTATTATTATTAATTTTCTTCGCTTTCCCTTTCCCTTTTTATATATTTTCTATTTCTGTCAATAGCTTTCACGTTTCTCTAGATCACTTTTCTTTCTTTCTTTCTTTCTTTCTTTCTTTCTTTTCCTTCGTTCATCCTCCTTCCTTCCTTCCTTCCTTCCTTTTTTCTTATTTCCTCTCTCCCTCTTATCCTTCCTTCCATCCATTCGTCCCACTCTTCCTTCCTTCCTTCCTTCCTTCCTTCCTTCCTTCCTTCCTTCCTTCCTTCCTTCCTTCCTTCCTTCCTTCATTCTTTAGTTCCTCTCTTCCTTTCACCTTCCCTCCCACTCCCTCCGTCTTTTGCTTTCTTCCTCTCTTCTTAAGTCTGTCCCTCTCTTTCTTCCTTCCTACATTTGTTCGTTCACTTTCTTCCTGCTATTAGATTTTTGTATATTTTAATCTTTCTACTCTTTCTTTCCCTTTCTGTTTTCTTATTCTTCAATGTCGTCTCCTCTTATCTATATATGGTGAATCCATTCAAACAAAATAAAAGTTTCTTTCATTGGACAATAAGATGTTGAGACATGCATGGCAACAAACAATCACTTTTCATTTCCAATCATTAAATATCGTTATACTTTTAGCGTTAAAATAAACAAACACGGGTTTATAAGTATGACGTGGAAGTAGGAATCTATGTGGTAATTTTTCAGGCGCTGGATTTTTTTTTTTTTATATCTTGACTCCCCCACCCCAGAACTAGGGCGATCATGGCTTTCCACAAATTCCTGTAAATTGTAGTTGTTAATAAATTTTGTCTTTTTGTTATTTCTGCTACAGCTTGTTCCGCCATCAATTTATTCAAGCTCACTAAGTCTATTTCTAATGCGTTGCTTTCCTCTGTCCCTCTTGCCTTCAATCTGTCCTGTGAGTATCAAATTTTCCAAACCCTTTTTCTTCAACATGTGCTTTGAAAATTTCTCTTCTTGATGTTAAGCATAAGTTTCATTTTCGCTTTGTTATTTCTCCTAAATATTGTTCTGTTTTCCAATTACTTAATCTCTCTAGATAGGTTATGCGTTATTTTCCTTTGTCTATCGTGCCTTCAATCTCTCCTGTGAGTATCAAGATTTTCCAAGCCTTAGAAATTTCAGCTGTCTCTTCCTGATCTTTAGTATACTTTTCCTTTTTGTTTCCATTTCCTCTAAAACTTCGTTTTTGCTCACATGTTCGGACCATGGTATCCTCAGAATCTTTCTGTAGAGCCAAATTTCTGTTGCTTCAAGTTTCTTCTTCTTCTTTGAAGAGACTGTCCAGCACTCACTACCCTACAGAATGGCAGATATGCCATAAGAGTTTAGTTATCTCTTACTTGTTTCTAGTGAGGTTTTACTATATCTTAGTACTTTGCTTAGTTTTGAAATGCATCTTTGGCTATCCCAATAAGCCTTTGAATCCCAAACACATGACATGACGACATGATGACGACCCCTGCCTTGATTGGGTGACTTTTCGAGGTGCCAGTACTTTGTGTCGGTCACTGACATGCATTCTCCAGTTGATATCAAGTATCCGACGCAGGTATTGATGATAAAAGAGTTGAATATGCTTGGAATGATCCCGATAGAAAACCTACGTTTCACTTTCATAGAATAACGACGTTAAGGCCATTTACATTTAGTTTAACCAAATGCAGCCGACAATTCTACTCCATCAGCTTCTTTTCTCGCACTTCCCGCATGTAGAACTCCCTTCCGTATACTTGCTTTCCTGACGGCTACAACCTACAGGGATTTAAATGCAATTTCCATTCCCATCTCTTATCCACTTGACTTCAGTCCTTTCTACATCACCCCGTGTATCTTGTTCTTTTCCTTTCTCTCTACCTTCGCAACTGTCTTCACGATTGTGTTCCCATATTTATCTTGCCCTTTCTCTGACACCCCTCTAACTGGTTCGTCTTTCCTCCTACCTAAACTTTTACTCTCTTATGTAGCCCCTTGCGCATCAGTGGTGGTACTCCCTTGCTTGGGGTGAAACGATTACAAAAAGAAAGACTTATAGTATTTATTTATGTTTTGTGCACTCACTAACAAATGTGACATAAGGTCAAGATTTAAAGTAAGTTTAATAGCAATATCGTGGAAAAATTGCCCAAGGCCACTTGGGACTTCCCCTCTTGAAGGCGTCCCTATCAATAAACCTCACCCCGTCCCGAAGAAGAAGTACTGTCTGGAGGAAGGTCCCTTGGTTCTTAGATTTAAAGTCCCAGAACAGTTAAGCACTGGTGAAAGTCTCCATACCCAAACATGCATACATGATGGTTGTTACTTCTTTGGAGAAGAAAAATTAGTCCTTACTACAAGAGACTTCTAACAACATCCATGCGAGGACAAACGTTCATTTAAGAATATTATTAAAAATAGAGAAATATGAAAGAGATAGGGGGAAAAAAAAGGAAAATACATGAAAATCGCTTACATTTAAAGAAGGAAAAAATGTATTCTAAGGCCAGTTTAAACTGGTCACGGACAAGGTCTTATTTCAGAGAAGAAAAAATATCAGATCCTAACATTACTGATTACCAGCGTTCTAGTAGAGTTGAATTCACAGGAGTTTGCACCTGACTTCACTCGTTTAATCTCACGTTACTGGCTAAACCAGCCGCCATTTTTAGCTATCTGTCATCAAAATGTAACTTTCTTTATAAAAAAAATCTTTTAAAAATAAAATATTCTATTCTGAAACTTTATTTCAGGAATATTACCTGATTTAAAGTTTAATTAATCTGATTTGAAACAAATATTACTTACTTTAAGTTTTAAATATCGTAGAAATGCATTTTTTAAACACGGCGGTAACTTTATTTTAGGTGTTGACTTAATGTTCTGTGGTGGATGTATCTATAAAATTTAGTTGAAGGTAAGTGCATTTTTCATATAATTTTTAACTACTCGGTTATCTTAAACATTTAGAAAAATATTTTATGTTATGACGTGATGTAGTCTTTAAAACAAGAATGCTAGTTACGTGAGGGAAACAAGGCAAAAAATTCATGTCTCCTTAGTCTTGCCTTAGGCATATCACAAGGTGGTACAGTCAAGAAGAGCAGATAAGAGTTTCAGCTTTGTTTACCGGCATATCAACCTCTGTGGGTTATTTAACGCCAAAAAGGTGAGGTTTTAAGGTATTTTTTTAATGTTCGGTTATAGTGATAAGGTTGATTTAGTAAAATTTTAATTAATTTCTTTGTTTTTATTCTTTTTATTTTAGAAAACTGAAAATGTCTTCTAGTTTTGTATTAAAAATGTTTTGCTGAGAATAATTGTTTTTCTTCAAAAATGTATATTTTTCTATAAAAGTTTATTTTTATGTATATATTTCTATGAAAGTGTATTTTTATACTTTCATATTGTTTTGACCCCAGTTTGGGGGTTAACTATTTGACCATAGCTTGGACCTTAACCGGTGCTACCACTCCGGGTCAGGGTGAACCTGAGAACAACAGCAATTAAGAGATAGTCCCATACTCCTCACAACTTCCCAATCAGAGACTTTGCTGCCGGATGCAGTTTACCGTCATGCTCAGGACCAGCAGAAATCCTGAAACTAGACATTATACTTATCTTTGGGCACGTATAAACACGGATTAGAAAACACATGAACAAACAAAAAACAAAAGAAAGCCAGATCAGATTCATTCGTTTTTTACGGCTTATCAACCCTTTGCAGGCTATTTAATATTGTTAGATGGTAAGAATAATTTAGTGATACAAGTATTAATAATTAATTAGGAAGAAGATGTGGATTCATGCCTTTTCCAAGGGTATTCGCGTGTAAGTGAATATAACAAACCCAATAGAAATTGGATTTCGGATCTCCGACTAACAATTCCGAGCCATTATCCACTAAACCACTTGCACAACCAAGTTTACAACACCTTGTATTTCCTATCGGCCACTTATCTACGTACTGTTCAAGGCCCAGCGTTGCTTAACTTCGGTGATCGTCCGAGAACCAGTTTGTGGCTATAATTCTAGCAACTTTACTGGCAGCAAACCGCTTGTATACGGACAGGTAACGAATTCAGCAGATATACAAAGATAGAAAGCGGCGTAAGACAAGGATGTGTCTTTTCACCGGATCTGTTCAACTTGTACAGCGAAAATATTTTGAGGAAATTATATCTGGATTTGTCATCGGAGGCCACAATTTAAACAACCTAAGGTACGCAGATGATACAGTGCAGATAGCAGACACAAAAAGGAAGCTACAAGACCTCCTACAGTAGGTAGCTGAAGAGAGTGACAAGAAATCACTACAAATAAACTGCAAGAAAACCGAATGCATGGTCATCAGTAAAAAGGGCAGCCCAATATGCCAAATACAGGTCAGGGATACTAGAATCAAGCAGGTACAAAAATTTAAATACCTGGGAAGTGTTCTAACAGAAGACGGAAAGTGCGACACAGTGATCCGAAGGCGAATTAGCATGGCGAAGGAAGCATTCCAGAAGTTGAGTAAAGTATTAAGAAACAGGACAATTTCGCTAGAAACAAAGACGGGAGTACTGAGTTGCTATGTGTTGTCAGTTCTTCAATATGGCAGTGAATGCTGGATAATATCATCAAAGCTGAAGGAAAAACTTGAAGCAACTGAAATGTGGTTCTACAGAAGGATGCTGCGAATATCATGGATCGAGCATGTGAGCAATGATGAGGTCTTAGAAATAATGGAAACGAAAAGGAAATTAATACTGAGCATCAGGAAGAGACAGCTGAAGTTCCTGGGACATGCAATGAGGAAGGAAGGCTTGGAGAACCTGATATTAACATGCCAGATAGCGAAAAAAGAGACAGGGGAAAGCAACGGATAACATATTTGAAGGGCCTAATCAGAT